>OX375877.1:111365358-111540358 GCA_947359465.1 Metellina segmentata | reverse complement strand
GCACAAAAACCCCGAGTTATTATGGCTTACTCCACTTTAATTCACCCTACAAAAAATAAATAGGATATCAAAAAACGATGCCTTAAAATTATAAGTTTTCTCTTAAATACGAAATGGATTAACAGTTCATAAAAATTAATAACATTATTTCGTTAAAAAATAATTGAAACTTCATTACGTACAAAATAAATAATCCCTTTCGTGGGTTAATAAAAACAAGCACTAATCCTCATCGCCATTTAACGAAAACCCGCTAATCTCATTTGATAATTAATTATTAAAGTCCCCAGAAAAATAGCCCAGTATGAAAAAATGCTTGATGGGAATGGACAACTAATGCGTAATGATGGAAGCTTTTGTTTGTCGCATGTTTTTAATACCAATTTATTTGTTACAGATAAGTGCACTCAAAGAGGATAGGTTGGGGGTTCGTGTACAATCGTGGAAAAAAGTATAACGTCGCCAAAGAAAGACACAAGACAAGAAATATTTATTATATTTTTATGAAATGTAAGAATACTTCACAAATCAGATATAATGAAATCACATCAAAGTACATTTAAGTGTAGTTACCTTATGGAAAATTTAAGAAGAAATTAGAGAAATTACCATACAGTTGAAGTTGGTAAAAAGTATAGAGTCAATATGATTTATTCTTTAGTAAGTGATATGTGGGAACACCTTTTTCTATTACTTGTACTATTTGTCAGTTCACATAACCAAACAGAGCTTGGAAGGTGATTGGGGTAATGTTCCACGAATTTTCAATTGCGGTTTTTATATCAGAATTGCTATCGTCGCCCATTCTTGTAAACATCTCGAGTTTGAATGCCCCAAAGGTTTTCCATTGGATTCAGGTCAGGACTACGGGATGGCCATTGAAGAGTTTTTACCTCGTTTGCCTTCATCCAAGATTTAGTGGAGCACGAAGTATGTACAGATACATTGTCTTGTTGAAATGTCCAATCGACTTATGTAATAAGAGGAGCAACTGGCAACAAACTATATGCCAGCCTGTCCTGATATAACCACTGCATTAATTCTCTTGTCGTCAAATACAATTTCAGTTGAACCACCGTCTGCAAATGTGGCCCAATCCATAACAGATCCCCCTCCGAATTGGCGTTTTGAAAAAAAGATGGTGTTCTTTACGCCAGATTATACCAGCAAAACTTAAATCCATCTGGTCTATCTAAATTAAACTTTTTTTCGTCCGAAAACATCACATCATTCCAGTTGGTGCTAGCCGTTAAATGTTTCCGAGCAAACTTTAAACGTGAATCAATATACCGCTTAGAAAGTGGAACTTTTCCTTTTAACTTCTCGTACACAACATTTGGATTTCTATGCAGTGTATTTCTTATTGTTCGGCCGGTACATGACAACTGCATCGCATCTTTAATTTGCGAGGAACATAGTTTTTGCTAGCAGGCGTGCCTCTGGATCTGCCTCTCTTGCTTCTATAAATTACCTCTGGCCTTCCTGTTCTCTGTTTTGTGACATAGCTACTAGGATTAATGAGAAAGTGGTTAACTACAGCCTTCGATCTTTCAATTTTACGTGTAGTTTCAGCACCACTGCAACCAGCATCGAAAGAAGCTAGTATTTTGCCCGTTTCAGTTTTTGATAAGTGTAAACCTTCCAGTACAGTATTAAAATACACAAGAATAAAACAATTATGTATCTACGAAACTTCTATTCGTTTCTAGAATAGGAGAGGAATGTATTCTCAGTTTATTTAATCTTTACAATGATATAATTAGCAAACGACTTCATACATTTTTTTCCAATCTGTCATCCGCCCATTTTCATAATTTTTACGTAAAACAAGATGGATATCGGGGTTTTTTACTAACTTATATTAGTTTATTATTCGGTAGCATTAATATAAGTCTTAAAAAACGTGCATAGTTTGAAATCGCAATAGTTTTTCATAGTTGGTGATTTTTCAACCGACGTTATACTTTTTTCCAGGTTAGTATTAGTACTCCAAGTGCAATAACCTAAGAAATAAAAGAGCCCTAATAGTATATTTTAATTTGAAATAAAATTGTCCCCTACAACTCTCCAAGAAGTATTGACGATATATGTCGTCCACACACACATCAAAATCGGATTAATTTTATAGATGACGAGTTATTTCGTCATAAATATATATCTAATTTTTCGATGGTATAGAGAAAAAAAATCTGGTCAGGTTTCTTCTAAGAACGAGAGAGATATCTCGTCCATCGAGATATGGTCAGTTTTATACGTTTTACGAGACATTACGTCTTGACAACCACCTGTAGGATTGTTACATAGCTCTCTTAGATGGTGATATAGAGGGTGATCCAAACAAAACAGACCGAGATAGCCTAGTTCGAAGAGCAACGAATTATCAACTGCGAATTGGACACTCGGTCCAGTCGAAAATCGTCGCGTACACGGAAGCTGGAGCACGTTAAATCTGCGTTGGCCTCAAATGTCCTCACGTTGGTGCGGTGTGGATGTTTGGAGAGTGGGGTCAAAGCTCAGGTGTTGACCTCGTCATCTGAGCGTTATTCAAAATTACGTGGTGTTATCCTAGGATTTATAGGGTACATAGGTTGCCCTAGGTGATTGGTTCTAGACCGTCACCAATAGCCCTTTCTGTTGCTTCAGTGCCACGTTAGTTCTAGTACCTGACCATGGTTCAAAATTACGTGTTGTTGTCTTCGGATCTTTTACTTGATCACTGATCCCAAATAGTCGCTAATAGATAGTGTGAAGTTGATTAATAGATATACCAACGTTGCCTATTGCAGTCTCTTTTCCTCTCTTCCACCACATATTTTACTTTAAGTTGTCTGTCGTAATAGCCGTAGCAATATGCACTATTATTTACAGCAGCAGGCGTTATTCTTTTATCTTTCCCTTGGGAACTGAACCTTTACCGACGACAGTAGAGTTGTGTTGCTTCAGTCAAAGATCGTCGTCTGCACGGGGGATGAAGCACGTTAAATCTGTGTTGGTCTCGAATGTCCTCACGTTGGTGCGGTGTGGATATTTGGAGATAGGGGTGCAAGCTCAGGTGTTGACCTAGTCATCTGTGCGTGGTTCAAAATTACGTAGTGCTGAACTAGGATATATTGGGTTGCCTAGGTGATTGATTCCGGACCATCGCCAATAGCCCGTTATGTAGTCTCAGTTCTACGTTAATTCAAATATTTACCTACCTACCTTCCCGAGGCTCAAAACAAAATACGTAGCGTTGTCTTCGTATCTTTCCCTTGAGCACTGTTCCCAGATGGACGCTAATAGCTCCAGTGCGACGTTAATTATATATATTACCAACATTGCCTATTGTAGTCTCCGTTTTCTCTCTTCTACTACAAATTGAAAAAAAGTCGTCTGCCGTGATAGACGCAGCAATATATATATATATATATATATATATATATATATATATATATATATATATATATATATATATATATATATATATATAATAATAGACGCAGAAAGATCAAATCACAAGGGTAAGATCCAAGGATAATTCTTGCTGCCATAAGTGATAGACGCAGCAATATGCTCTATCACTTATGGCAGCAGGAGTTATCCTTGGATCTTTCCCTTGTGATTTTATTCTCCACCGTTGACAGTAGGCAGAAGTGTTGCTTCAGAGTGACTTTAAATAACTACCTAACTGCCAAATTAAATAAGTGTTTATACCTATCTTGGTCTGGTGGTTAAGGTATTCGCCTCTAGATCGGAGAGCCTCTCGTTCGGTCAGTTCATTGATATATGTAAGTGCAGAGGCTGCTGGCGCACCTTAAATCTGTCGTGGCCGATAGTCCTCATTGTGGGTTGGTGTGGAAGTTTGGAGAGCGGTGTGCCTGTTGAGTTGTTGCCTCGTCATCTGACCGTGATTCAAAATTACGTGATGGTGTTCTCTGATATGTCCCTTAGGGGATTGATCCCGGATCTTCGTCACTAGTCAGTTGTGTTGCTCTAGTACGACGTTAATTAAAATTTAAAATATTACCTTACCTATCTGTAGGTATGTATTTCAATAAGTCGCACTGGAGCAACAACTGTGCTATTGGTGACTGTCCGGGATAAATTTCCGAATGGAAATATCCTAATGCGGAATATGATCGTTTGATTTCTACAGACAGGATATTTTTCTATAAAACAGAATAAGGTCGCAAGTCAACTGGACTGCAGAGAGCAGGGCGTTTCGACTACTGCAGTCAACTGCAGCAGTGGAAACTCCCTGCTCCGGTGGAGAAGCAAATAACAAATGCCTATGGTAGTTATGAATGCCACAATGATTGAAATAAAGATATTGCACGTTGACTCTTTTCTTGACTATACTTGGTAGATGAGTTCAGCAGCATCAGAGTACCCGTACTGCTGCTGCAAAATTAGTTCTAGTGGCCAAAATTAAAACTACTCTTTCTTCATTTATCTATATTGGATACTCGGGAAAGTATGTGAGTGAAAGTGTTTTGCTATTTGCCAAATATTTTTATCTTGCGTTTCTTGTGTTGTTGTAGAAGTTAGACGCTAGATGGCAATTCATCGGAAAACCGAAGCGTAATCTATTTCACACGTGTAAGCCGACCAGGCGGTATAGGGTTAAGGTGTTAACCTTTAGATAGGAAGGTTCCTGGTTAGAATTCAGGTAAGGGCATAAATGTTTGTAAGTGTGTGGCGTAGAGGCGGCTGGTGCACCTTTAATCTGCCGTGGCCAAAAGTCCTTACGTTAGGTTGGTGTGGAAATATGGAGAGTGAGGTGGCAGCTCAGGTGTTGCCCCGTCATCTGACCGTGGATCAAAATTTCTTGGCGGTACACCGAATGGCTTAGGCTGGGACGGTGCTAACTAGTTGAATTTCACAAGTAAAGTTTTGAGGAAGAAGAAATTTAAGCGAGTGCTTGCGAAAAAATTGTGTTATTGCGTTGTGTTTTTCAATTTCGTTGATCATTGAAATGACAGAAAATACGATGCATTTTCGAGGTATGCTTTGTTATTTTCGAAAATTCAAGAATGCTTCGCTGACGTAAAATAAGAATGTGTGAAGGTGCTGTTGACGACTCCAAGTACCATAAGTGGTTCAGAAATTTTATTCCCCTGGATCATTTCTTTAGGAATAAACCTTCTATGAGCGCGGGATGAATGCAGCTACCAGAGAGATGAAGGAAGGTCATCGACCAGAACGGAACATACTATATAGATTCAATGTAATTTTTAGGATATAAATAAAGTAAATTTTCAAAAAAAAAATAGATTTTCAGAAAAAAAAATAAAATAATTTTTCTTTAATATTTTCAAAAAACTGAGACGAACTTTTACAGGAACCCAATAGATTTTCCTACAAAGAAGTCGAACCTCTCGTTTTGTTTGTATCATCCTCTTCTTTACTGATAATCTTTATACAAATAAAACTAATGTGTGCGTTAGGTAAAGGTTTATATTTTAAGTACATTACAAGAAAGACATTCTAAATATATTTGTTAGCTGTTTGATAATGATAAGTTTCATTTAAAACTTTGTAATTGTTTTCACCTCCGTGGTTCTGCCGGCGTTGTAAGTCGTCTTTCACAAAATTTACTAAATCGTTATGGACGAAATATCTCGTTCACCAAGATCTCGTCGTCTCTCATCATATGAAGAATACTGACCAGATCTTAATATCTTGGATGGTTAAGAAAAATATGCTTAACTTTTCTAAAATGATAACCATAAGCGATTATTTTAGCAGCTACCTCTGGACTTACTTTAAGTATAAGCGTAAGCTATACAGATATTTCCCAAATTGTTTGTCACTCAGAACGAACAGGTTTAATTGTATGACTTACAGCAGTTGACTACATTTGTTCATCCGAAATCTCCATTGAATTAAGATCTCCTATAGCCAACTGTCGAGTTAGAGTCGGGGATATTTACAGTCTGTACCTTGAGTTTATTACTCCTAAGTCACTATATAGCAACTGATTATATTTGTTTCCTTTTGACATTTGTTCATCCAAAAACTACATTCAATTTTCAAGTCCCGATGCCAATATTCGAGATCCAGTTAGTCCTATTTACGGTTTATGTGATCCTTGGGTTTATTATTCTTAAGTCACTTTATAAAAGTTGACTAAATTTGTCCTCCTGACATTTATGTCTCCGAAATCTGCATTTAATTCTGAAGTCCCATTGCCAACTGTCAAGATCGAGTCGGGCATATTTACTGTATATGCCTTGAGTTTATTATCCGTAAGTCACTATATAGCAATTGACTATATTTTTTTCCCTTTGACATTTGTTCATCCAAAAACTCCATTCAATATTTAAGTTCCTACGCCAATATTGGAGATCCAATCAGTCTTATTTACGGTCTGTGCCTTGGGTTTATTATTCTTAAGTCACTTTATAGCAATTGACTCCATGTGTTCCCTTTTGACATTTGTTCATCCGAAATCTCCATTGAATTCTGAATCCCATTGACAATTGTCTAGATCGAGTCAGGCATATTTACGGTCTGTGCCTTGCGTTTGTAATCCTTAAGTCACTATATTGGTCCACTGAATGCGAAGTAAGGAGTGATAAGATTTAGAGTGTGGAACAAATTTAATGCATCGATAAACTCAATTAATCGATACGGAACAAAACGCGACGAATGGAGAAATCGTGCGAAAAGAAATTCGAATGTTTGACGAAGAACAGAGCATTCGTGACAAGTGCAGCAATGTACAGTTTCTTGAATTGCGGTAGATAGAGTAAAGAAATAAAATATGGAAAAGATGATTTCATAGACAGTTACGCATGCCACATTGGATAGACATGCGAATCAAACATTCGAAATTTCCCTTAGGAAAATTTTTTATCGTGTTCCATAGATCTCTACAGAATTCAACAGAGAGAAACGAAATTTTTTTCGTGTCTATAGATAAAATGCTATAGAGTTTTCTCTAGAGAAAATTAGCTCTAAATCTATAAAGGATTCAACAGACATTTTTTGTGTTGATTTCTAGACTTTTAATTGTAGAGCTTATAGTAAAACGATCCATGATTCTATACGATTCTATAGACCACATACTATGTAAATAAATTTTTAAGTTCACATTCTATTGAATTTTTTGTTGAATTCAATCGAATTTTTTTGCCATTTTCATGGAAAATCACTGATTTCAATCTATAGAATGTTTAATAGGATTCTATCGAATTTTACACCGAATTCTGTAAATCAAATTCTCTAGAATGTTTTATAGAATTCTATAGATTACATTCCATACAATTAAAAAAAATTTACAGACCACATTCCATAAAACCTTTTACAGAATTCTATAGATCACATTTTATAAAACTTTTTATGGAATTCTTTGGACATTTTTATTGAATTCTACGGAAATGTTTAGAGAATTCTATAATACATGTTTAGAGAATTCTATAATACATGTTTTTGAAACTCCTCTCATTATGAATACTCAGCATATTTATATTTAAAGTCAATGGACACAATCCATTTCGTGAGAGACCACGCATTCTATCCAGAAAGACAAACATTCATGGCTCTATCTGGATTGAAACCAGGAACCTTTTAATCAAGGAACCACTTGGAACTAGCTGTCTGGCCGCCATCCCGATTCGTCGACCTTCTGTGGAATTACATAATCATACATTTTGTGTGTGCATTGGTTTGTTCAACTTGCCTAAAATTTATTTTGGTGTAAGAAATTCAACAGCCTTTGTAGCAGCAAAGCTGTTGCGAAGCTGTAACATTAAAGCTGTTGCACGATGTTTATTAGGTAGGCATCTAATTAACCTCGTACTGGAGCAACACAACATGATATTGGCGACGGTTCTAAATATATCCCAAAAGGAAAGATCCATGGACAACCCGTAACTTTGAACCACAGTCAGATGACGAGCTCAATACCAGATGGAACCTGACCTGGCATCCCTATTCTCCAAACTTCAACATCCCACTGACGTGAGGACATTTGAGGCCACGACAGAGTTTTGTAGAATTCTAAAGTTAACATTCTATAGAATGTTTTATAAAATTGTATACATTATTTTATAGAATTCTGTAAACCAAATTATAAAGTTGACATTCTATAGAATGTTTTATAAAATTTTATACATTATTTTATAGAATTCTGTAAACCAAATTCTAAAGTTAACATTCTATAGAATGTTTTATAAAATTTTATACATTATTTTATAGAATTCTGTAAACCAAATTCTAAAGTTAACATTCTATAGAATGTTTTATAAAATTTGATGCATTATTTTATAGAATTCTGAATACCAAATTCTAAAGTTCACATTCTATAGAATGTTTTATAAAATTTTATACATTATTTTATAGAATTCTGTAAACCAAATTCTAAAGAATTTTTTTTATAGAATTATATAGTTTACACTCTATAAATTTAAAAAAATTCTATGTACCACATTCTATAAAACTTTTTTTAAATCTATACACCACATTCTATAAAAAGTTTTATGAAATTCTATAGAAATTTTTATTGATTTCTACAAAAATGTTTGGAGAATTATATATAACATGTTTTTGAAACTCCTCTAATGTGCACCAACCCCTGTCTACACGATGGTTGGATCGAGTTTCTCTGGTTGGATCAAGTTTTGAACGAACTCACAACCCACAGTGTTTTCATCCGTTGCTTTTCCAACTGGGCCTACCTGGCATATTATTCAGAATACAATATAAATACTTACCGTCATTATAGTGCATTTGTAAACTTCTTTGCTTCAAAATGGAGGCCTTTTTGTGCCACGTTTATAATTAGTTTCCACATGATGCTCGATCTCTTTTTGCTGAACTCCGGAATCTTCCATTGCGATAAGGTTTTGACGGGAAATCTTACCCTAAGACGGGATGAAAGACAAGTTGAAAAAGTTCTTTGCCTGTATCGGAACTTGTCAAAGACAAACCAGCTGTCAAGATGGGATTGAGCTGTCTTCTTCCGTTTCTTTCAACTTTAATTAAATCCTTGACACAAAGACGCAGCTTCCGAACATCTCAACTGTGCTTATGCAGAAGATTTTCTTCCATTCAGGTCTCTTCCGCTCTTTCTGTTTCTCTTATCGTTTTCTTTATTTCCTTTGTTCTCGTCTTAGGGCAGTCTCGGGGCTTTTGAAAATAAGGAAATTAAATTTTTGCTTTTGTGTCTTAAGGGCTGGGACTTAAAAAAAAACCGAGTGCAATTGTAGCAAATGCCCCATTTCTTGCAGTGAGCGTTTTGTAATTGGGACAATGAAGCAGGGTCTATACACTGTCCATTCGTATCGAGATTAGAAACAAAAGTTTTAACTCTTGATTCAGCAAAGTGGATGGTTAAAATATTAGAGCCGCAGGTGAAAGATGTTATTTGCTCAGTCTTGAGAAAATGGATAAGTGTAAGAAGTGTACTATAACGTCGATTAAAAAAACCACTTTCTACATTAAAATTATTATATTAGCTTAAATGACAAACATTTGCAATCAATTTACAAGCTGAAGTTTAAAAATGTACAGACAAGATCAATCGCCGATTTAATAAAAACCGAAAAATTAGATCAACCTTAGTTGTCTGCGATTACACCAGGCTGACGTCCTCTCAGGAAGTACGCTCATTGGACAAACTTCTGTAGACGTAATCTCTGACGTCATCTGTACAGCTAGACAGGGAGAGAGCGCCCCCTATTAAGTGCTCTGTTCAGTTCAGAATAATGTGATGTTACAGTAGGAAGTTAATTAACAGATCACTGGCTAAACATAGCGGGCTGCTGGCGATTGTCCAGGATCCATCCCTAATGGAAATATCCGAGAACAACACCTCGTCATTTTGAACCACAGTCAGATGACGAGTTCAATACCAGAGCTAACATCCATATCACCAAACTTCCACAACACACCAACGTGAATACATTTGAAGCAACGACATATGTAACGTGCACTGACCCCTGTATACACAATTTTCTTTGGATAGACCGAGTTTCGAGCTCGCGACCCTCCGTTTGCTAATCCATTACTCTTCTAACCGGATTGCCGCAACTTATTTAATAAGTTGCTAAGGCAACGTATTAATGAAATTGGAAAATTTAATAATCTTTGATGGGATTATAAATGTATTAATTTTATAACCCCAACGACACTACTCTTGAGTTCATTTCACTTTTCTCTGATCCTATTACATTCTGAAAATAGAGCTATAGCTTCCGATAGTTCCACAAACTTCCGCCATAAGGCAAATTCTGAAATCGGGAGTCAGTTTGCAGTGAAAGTTCCGCCATTTTGGCCTTATTATATGCAAGTAATTTAAAGCTCTTTTCAAGTCTAACTACTATAGAAACTAAAAACTTATATTGAAAATTGTAACATGATGTGTTTCACTTGCAAGACGACTTTATAGTATGTTGCTATGTGAAGGGCTAAAACGACAGGGAAGTCATTGACTTAAGCCTTATGGTTGCTTAGCTAAATATGGTTCTTGTGGCATAAAACCCAACTAACCAACCCTTATGGTCCAATTTATCGAAAATAATGAAAGGTTTTTCTAACGAAAAACAATATAATTGGGATATTTGAAAGAACTTTTCATTTTCAATAATTATATTGAGATGTTCATAAGTAACTATATAATAAATACGAAAACGTTTTCAACGAATCCTTTCGTGGAAAGCCATTTTGGATTCCATTATGGTACACTTTTATCGGAAACTAGCTGAATAAACCTGCGTTGCTAGGGTTGAAATGATTAAATGTTGATTGAAAAGTGAATTAGAATAATCACTTTTCTTACATAGAAAAGGGCAACAATTTAAGTTGTACGGAAAATACTTTTAACTTCGTTTTATCTTTTTCATAGCTTTTACTTCGGTTGCAAATATATACATTTAAATCGTGAATACTATATTTCAATATGCAAAAGACTAAGACATACAAGCAAAAACGAAATTCCGATGAAAAAATGCAGAATTCTGAAACACGAAGGATGTGAAAAGTGTCGAAATTCGACTTCCTTAGCTCAAATACAGATAGAGCAATTCAAAAAAGACATTATAAAAAAATATAGACGATAATTATTTATGAAATTTAGTAATGCTCAAATATGACCGTGACATTTCCCTGTGTTAACTCAAATACTCAAACACGGGATTCTAAAATAAATTTATAAAATAAAACATTAATTCTGGTTGGCCAGATCTCAAATAGCAAAATTACGCTTTTATTATAAATGAGTTTATGGATTGGGTTTTTCGGATTCTACTACAAAATGTAAGTTATGACGAATTGAATATTTGAATTATTACTCGCACGGCGTTCCTTGTAACATAGTTATGCCTATAGAGAAAACCGCCTGTAAAAAATACGAACCATTGTATACTTTCACTTTTCTGTAGAACGTGTTTCCTTGTTCATACCCCTTTATTGTTGAAAAATAAACTAGGTTTTAAAATTGGGGCTTCTTGGCGCACTTTTAGGACTATTTGTGTGCCAGTTTTCATGATTGTAAGTGCTACAGATTGGTCAGAAAGGAAAGTAATAGCCTATGTTTTCCGCAGTGTTTTAAAGTATAAGTGTACCAAATTTGGTGTGGATTGCTCACACGCTGTATATTTGTATAGCAAATATACACACATACAAACATTCCGTCAAGAGGACCCCACATCTATCTTTGTAAGGATTACCGGTTTAGTTGTCTCTCTTGTGTGTTTATTAGTTTTGTCTTTGCAGAGTTTCTGCTAGGTTTTCTTGATGGTCATAACAACCTGCCCTATCCATTGCAAATGGAGGAATGATAAAAAATTCACATTTACTAACTGGAAATACACTGTCCACATATGTTTTTTATGTTATGGGAACAAACAATGTACTATTTACATTAAGTTAATTTACCTTTCCGTCGCTTCAGCGAGGATGATTTTTCGAGGTAATCTAGTTACTGCACATGGATACAGTATGCATGTGTACATACCAACTGTATCCATTTTACTACATCAATGTCCTACTGTATCCATGTGTTACGTCTAATAACTTTTAATATTTAATAAATTAATTTTTAATAACGGACAGACAGTTAACAGAAACTGACGTTTAATAGAGTGACAGTTAATCTAAGTTTAAATGTAATGACGGAAAATAATGTAATTAGGATATTCAAAAAAACTTTTTACTTCCGATCATTGTATTAAAATGTTCATATAGAATTACTTGATCGAAACTAGTGGTCGATATCAACCACTAGAAGTCGATATAAATTTGTTAGGGGCCAATAGAAAAATATAAGGCATCATTGTACGGCAACATGGATTACCATCATCCCAGAAGGACATCGCCATTAAGAGTTAATAGCGCGAACAGTGACATGAATAAGACCTGTAAGTTGTAGCAAGGTCATGAAAATAGTCACGTAAGTCAAATAAATAGTCTAAAATGACGTATTTACCAATGATTTACCATGGTTTTACAAAGAAATAAGCTAGATATAGAATTCTGTGGCAATTGAAGGCTTTAAATTACTTATTTTGTACTCAACATTGCTAATCTACAACAAAGTGGTCTTGTTGTCGGATTCCAAAGCTGCCATTCAGGCTATTGGGTCAAACGAGGTTCCTGCCTCAAATGATATCTTAGAATGCCAGCTCCTCCTTGAGGGATTAAAGGCAGAAGGACGACAGATCGTTATCCAGTGGCTCCCTGGGCACTGTGATATTTTCGGTAACGAGCAGGCAGATATGTTGGCTAAGAAGGGCACACGGATAGTTGAACAGCCAACCACATGCTACTCATTCCACTCCATAAAACTCTACATCAAAAATCAAATGAGACTTAGATGGAAGTCGAATCTCACTTCTTGTATTTTCTCGAAGAGCTGGAGAAATTTATTGGACCAAAAAATTTCAATTAAACCTCGCGAAAGAGCGGTCGCAGAATTTAGACTTGCAGTGGGGCATGACTGCCTTGCAAACCACGTACACCGCATTGGAGTTTATGACAGTCCTAAATGCCTACTCTGCAAAAAGGATGAAATTATGGACAGGTCCCATATCCAAAGATGTCCAGCTCTGTGTGGGGTCTCCGAGGTGAGACGCTACTGGAGTGCTAGAGCCTTGCTGATGAGTTACTGACTTTTTTCTCTTACTGTTTTGTATTCTTGTAATCGTTTTGTAAGATATTGTCATTTTCTCTTGCCATTAGAAATATTAAAAAAAAACATTGCTAATCTTGTCAAGAATTACAAATGACACTCGCCACATTGAAAACGTTAGTCAAAGGTACACTAAGTTAATAAAAGTCTTATTTTTATATTTATAAGGAAGTTTGTATATCTAAATAATATTGTACAAATTATTTATCTCTCGTATCAAATATATAATATTAAGAAGGACGTCGAAAACAAAATATTATTCACTTGACGTTTAGCCAAGAATTATCCGGTGTTAGTTGGGTTTAATATATAAAGCCTTGATTGAAAAGTTATCAAACTAATCACTTATCTTTCATCAAAGAATGCTAGCGGCATTTAAGTGTAAGGAAAACAATTTTTATAACATTGTTTTAACATTTTCATCCTTTCTACAATTTACTTCGCACACAAATATGTATACATGGTATATCCATCCATGTACTCCATTTCATTTTAGTCGCACTTCTGCTGTAAGATAAACTATAAAAGCTTTTCAGTAGAAATGGTGAATTTTCTGCGAATAGTCTTGCATTTAGTTTTCCTATGAATATGCTTTACTTGTGGCACTCTTGCAACTAATAAGCAATATTTTCGAATTACATCATCAAAATGAGATGATAGTAAATTAAATTGTTACGGCATACGTGGCTAATTTAGTTTGAAGCAAACGCTTTTTTTTACCAAAAAATTCCATTCAGTGGCACATGGAATAACGGAGCGTGTGTTAGAAATAAATGTCTCCACATTTGATACATTAAACAATCGATCTCAATTTTTCAATCAATAGAAGGTTCATTTACAGTTGTTTAGGCTTTTAGTGTTCCATTACAAAATGCAAGTTATGTATGATTAAATGTTTAAATAATAATTATTTATCTATCAAATATTTATAAATAATTTACCTCACAGGGCAGTAACATATAGAGGGATCATTGCCAAAGGAAATCAATATTTATAAAAGGATGTATGTGTGTAGAGATCTACACCGTTTGTCCAATCCACACGAAATTTGGTACACTTATACTTTAGAACACTGCGGAAAACATAGGCTATTTCTTTCCTGTCTTCAGTCCAATCTGTAGCCATGAAAATTGACAAGTTGTCCTAAAAGTGTCCTCAAAGATCCAATTTTAAAACCGAAAGTTTTTTTTCCTGCAATAGTTGGACATGAACTAGGAAACACGTTCTACAGAGTTTGAGTATTTGAGTTAACACAGGGAAATGTGGTTATATTTGAAACGTGAGCAACGCCAATATATTCAGCTAGTAGTTTTTAAAACCAACATGGGGAATCGTTAAAAAGGCGCCCTCGGTGGGGGTCAGTGAGCACTATCATGGCAACCACTCTACGCTTCGTTTCCATAACAACCAAAGTGGATAATTTGTTTATTTACTCTGTGGCTTGGCTTATTGTTTTGCTGTTTTTTTTTATTTCTTGTTTACATTTCAAGTTTTTCCTAAAATGGCCGAGCTCGCTTAAGTGGGTGGGTTTGTTTGTTCAAAGGATGTCGTGATTTGTTTTCATTCTGGAATAGATGGGGTCAGGTCTGTTGTAGCACAAGCTTCAAATATACGACAAAACACTGAGAATTTCGATTTAAGTACGTACCCCATCCTTTAGCTGTTAGTTTACTCAGGTTGTTTTATTCTCTATTTGAAACGCCATTTGTATTTCTCATTAAAATCTTAGTATTATTTATATATTTTTAGCATAGATGTTTAAAATAGAATTTTTTTTTTAATCTTCTGACTTAAAAGAACCTTAACTTGCTTTGGAATATAACTTTCAAATACTTATTAATCGCTCAGGGAAAATATGAAAAATAGGCATATTGGATTCCAATTTATGGATATTTTCATCTACATTTTTACTATTTATTTTCACATAACACTTTTTTGCAACTCATTTCTTTTTGAAAGCTAAATATTAATGAGAAGGATGAATTTTTGAATTCTGTTGCAAGTTCATTTTATTTTATTTTCAATTAGAGACATGTTTTTTCTCCCTAAAACAAGTTTTTAGCCAATTAGTTACTTTATATACAAACACTAAAATTCTCTACACTTCATTCATGATTCCTCATTTAAAGAACTCTGCAGAAGTATTTCATTGGAGAAATTAACAAAAAATTATTTAAAAAAAATAGAACATAGGCCTAACTCAGATAAGATAAATTTTAATTACATAAAAATAGTATGGCAAATAATAAAATCCCCAACAAGTAGCACAAAATAAAATATATTAAATAGCACAATTCTATACAATTCTAAATATCACATTTTAAATTCGTTTATTTACGATGAATTTTAGTTTAATAACAAATGCAAAAAATAATAGTGAAGATACTTAACAAAAAACAATAATCTTGGGTGATTAGTCTCAACAATAAATAGAACGATTTCATTGTTCTTCTATCAAAATAAAACTAAAGAAAGTTAACTCTAAACAGAAGAGGGAAACTTGAACAGCGGTCTTGTGGTTAAACTGCAAGATCAGCATGGATTTTTGTTGAGTGTCATTTTAAATAACCAGGAAAAATGAAACAGTTAAAAAATATTATTGAAATGTGCTGCAAAGAATCTTTTGCTGGATGACGCTTCAGGAAGTCTGCCGATTAATAAATGGCAACCGCTTCGAATGAAGCTTGTCAAACTCTGACCAAATCTTGGTAGAACAGACCCTCACTGAAGGCGCTGTAAGTTATACCTTCACAGAACCCTCTGTATCTTACTACTCTGTGATTAACATCACGAGAAGAGATAAAAAGTTGGTTGAAATATAATTATAATTTAATTAGCTTTTGAAAAAATTGTAGTTCGTGAAATATTGTTAAAAACATATTAATGGAAAACTTAATTTTTGATTAACACTCGTAAAACAATCCGAGCTGAGTACAGCAGTCGTTTCACTATCAACGTTATTTCTATGTTGATTTTGAATTGTTGAGCCTCTTCTACGCAACTAGGACAAATAGAACGGTGTTAAGAGCCATCTGTGTTATGAAAGCAGACCCGGAATACTACGTTACCACCTGCCCTTTCACATCTCATCTGCACATCAAACAACCAGCACCTCAGAACTACGAAGCCTGGCGTAAACACCTGGCTGTTCATCCCTTGATTCAAAGGAAGATTATACAAATCGTGCGATTTGTTTCCTCCAGAGAGTTGGAACTTAAGCAAGCGGTTTAGGTTCACTTTTTGACTACACGACTTTAATTGTCTCTATAACCTCATAGCAAACTTTTATTAGAGCAGCACCTGCGTGTGCATTTCTTAACTTGTTATTTCTGCTTTGCATCCCACCAAATTATTTTATTTTTATTTTTTTACCGTAATTTTTTATACCGTAAACCCAAACTAAGGGTCGTTATCCCATGACGGAGTTAAGTTAAGAGTTTGACAATCGTTCCCGCATTGTTCCATAGTATAAGTGTACCAAATTTGGTGTGGATTGGTCAAAAGGTGTAGATTTGTATAAAAAGCAAACAGACGCCAAGTCTGCCTTATATATAGAGATATCTATATACATAAAACACTAACGTACGAGGACCCGAAATCGACGTTATTTGTGTATCGTCGAATGGCAACAATCAACATAAATAAAATAACTCAGATATCTTGAATTCTTGCTGTTTTCAAATAGCCGAGGTCAATTTTTATGCAAAATAAGGAATTAAATTGTAATATTTATGTTTGAACTTACTTTTTATTTCTTACTTTGATGTAAAAGTAATTTAAACGTAATTTTGCTACCCGGTATCTGGCAACGTCAGAATTAATGTTTACATTTTAAATTTGATTTAGAATTCCGTGTTTGGGTATTTGAGTTGACTGCGATATGTTGAGGATATATTTGAGGATTCCCAAGTATTATAAATATGTGTTCTTTTTTTAATAAATCATTATTGTCTTTGTCAATATCGTTGAAAAGTCTTTTGTCGCATTATTTTATTTCACAATATATTCAGTAAGTCGAAATTCAATACGTTTGAATACATACTTCCTTTTTTTCTTCAGAATTTTGCATTTTTTCAAGGATTGTAATTTTATTTTTGTTCGCATTATGTGTTCCGGAAAAATTATCTATTGCAGAAATATTATTTAGGAGTAAGATTTTAATGATGCCTATTTCATGCAAAGTACCACTAGACATGGGTAATTTTGTAGCGATATATGTATATTTCGACCAACTTTCCTTAAATATTTGTTTGAATACCCAATGATTTAAAGAATTGTTTCATAAAAATAGATAAAATATACAAATCAAAACATGTTTAATTACAGTGTGTAAAAAAGTTTAAAAAAAACACTATTAAACACCACCGAGCGCTAGCCGGCGCAGCCCGGCTAGTACAAAGAATTCCTCCAATTAGATAAAATTCATCGTATAAAAATTTTTACAGAATGTAAAAGAAATTTATCTTTTGGATTTTATTGAAATACTGATGATACGAATTATACCTTAGCGATGAAATTATATTTTACTAGCCGGGCTGCGCCGGCTAGCGCTCGGCGGTGTGTAATAGTGCTTTTTTTACACACCGTAATTAAACATGTTATTATTTGTATATTTTATAAATTTTTATGAAACAATTCTTCAAATCATTGCGTATTCAATCAAATATTTAAGGAAAGTTCGTCGAAATATACATATACCGTTACAAAATTACCCATGTCTAGTGATATTTTGCAGGAAATAGACATATTATTAAAATATTTCTGCAATAGGTAATATACCGGAACACATAATGCAAACAAAACAAAAAATTCCAATCCTTGAAAAAATGCAAAATTCTGAAAGAAAAAAAACCACGTACGTATCTATTCAAACGTGTTGAATTTCGACTTCCGGAATATATTGTGAAATAGAATAATGCGACAAAAGACTTTTCAACGATATTGACAAAGATAATAATTATTTATTAACAAAAAGAACACATATTTATAATACTTGGGAATCCTCAAATATGTCCGCAACAACTCGCAGTCAACTCAAATACCCAAACACGGAATTCTAAATCAAATTAAAAAAGTAAACATTAATTCTGACGTGGCCAGATACCGGGTAGAAAAATTACGTTTAAATTACTTTTATATCAAAGGAAGAAATAAAAAGTCAGTTCAAACATAAATATTACAATTTAATTCCTATATCAACAGCATACATAAATATTACAATTTAATTCCTTATTTTGCATAGAAATTGACATCGGCTATTTGAAAACAGCAAAAATTCGAAATATCTGGTTTTTTTTATTTACGTTGATTGTTGCCATTTGACGATACACAAATAACGTCGATTTCGGGTCCACGTACGTTAGTGTTTTATATATATAGATGTTAGTGATTTTCATATCTATGAAAATAGCAAAGGAGAAATTACTTTTTCAACTCAAAAACAGCTAATGATTTACATTAGACTTTTACAGCTTATTTTGGTCTAAACACGAATACAATTACTTTACCCACAAAAATGTTTGAATCGATAAAAAAACTCCCGTAAAGATATTATGTTTCTATGCGTAACACAGCAAATATTTTCATACCGCCTTATTTATTTATTAGCAAAAAATATCCTCGAGTTTTCAGTTCAAGGAATTGTCGTATCGAGCGGTATTTAAGAACAAGAACTTTGTAAAAATGAATGCTGTGACATAATGGTCGGCTGTTAATTGCAGTCTTCTTGGAAGTGTTTTTAAACGCGCAAAAATTAGCTTGAGTAGCAATTTGCAGTGTTTATTTTCTTATGAGGGTCTATTAATCAGAGCTAATGCTGCAATTTAGTAAATTGCAACCATTAAGAATGTTTTACTGCCGTGTTTTCCTCGAAAGTGTATATTTTATGGTCGAATTGAAATGGATTCATTTGCGACTGGCATTATATACTTTCCCTCAGCAAAAAATAATAGTGTTTGTAAAAAATTAACATCTACCATTAAATACTTTTTTACCAAATAGGTCTTTTTTATTCGATACTTAGTCGAAATCTAAAGAGTAAATTGCGTTAAAAAATATGTTTTAAAACGAAAAACAACACGTACATATTATTTGTAGGTTCGTTAACCACCATGGTAGTTGTCTCCACATGCTGTCAGTGCACTCAGTTAGCAAAACAGACCATATCGTAATGGACAACATGTCTCAACATTAGCAAAACTGACCAAATCTTGATCTCACCACTGCAATATCTTCATCATTGGTAAATAAATGACGAGATGACGAGATATTTCGTACTGTTCAGATCTTGATGGACGAGATATCTCGTCGAAACCCCTTGGATGTATCGCGAATCTTCGGGAATAAGAAAAATGAGTGATACAGAAAGACAGAAAAATCTTCTTTGATAAAATTAAACTGGCGTTCTTCGCACATTTTGTATTTAAATTATGTAAATTTTTCATAAATTAGTTCTGGTTGGTTGGATTTTATCGAGCCTTATTTGGATGAAATGCTCTAAGCACAGTACATACAATGTCAAGCAGTCCGTTAATGGACGCACACAACGAAAGTGTTTACTTATACAGATGAGAGAATAGTTATAGAAATCGAATTTGCGTGAATTAGCAAGATATTTTAATTGTATAAAAATTGCCGAATTTTAAGTGACGAATGAAACATAAAATTATAGTCGTAATATACAAGATATATCGTTACAAATTTAAAAACGCTAGCAAATTAAAATTTGCATATTAAAATTCCAATCAAGCATATTCAAATTTCATTTTAAAGAAATAAATAAAATAAATGTCAAAAACCATTTAGTTTGACCGGAATGAATAAAAATGGAATTGAAATTTATGTTTACTCATTATCATTTATCCATGCTAACAGTTATAAAAAAAGTTGCATTTTTCTCAAATTTAAACCTACAGTATCCATAGTTAACATCAATAAAACATTTAACGCTCCGAAAAACTTTAGCGTACGCATTTTTAAATTTATTTTGTTTGTAATTCACTGCCCCGTAGCGTAAAATGAAATAATTTTCATTTCGACATAAGATTTTTCAAGACAGAAATACTCAGCGTTTTTCTTTTATTTTCGACATGTTTTCCTCCGTTAAGTTTTACAACTAGTTTCTTGAATTCCTTTAAGGCTTCGAGTTAAGACACGTTCCATGTGCCGATGCTTTATTACTACGCTTTTATGGAGAAAGCACTAAATTTAATGCAGTTACCGCGATATGATAAAACTTGCTTGGTTTGTTTTACAGAGAAAACAGTAAAAAATTGAAACTCTCTCCTCTCTCTCTGCAGTTTCTAGAGAAAAAGTTCTAAAACTTTATTTAGTAGTGATGCACTTTTTGTAATTATGTTTTAGAACTTCAAGACATTGATGTGCTACCGAATATGGTACCGGCCTATTAAATCAGGGAAACTGTAGAAGATTTAAACTCTGGAATGATGATGTGGGATTTATATATTGCTGAGTTTATTCCAAATGAATTTATAAAAGATAAAATCACACTCTTTAAAACCGTGGTATTGCGTGACATTAATTTTTTTATTTTTTTATATATACAATTTAAGAATAAAAAATCTAAAATTTATTTTACTTGCAGCCACAGAAAACAGCGACATAAAAGTTGTCGGTGGAGAAAATATTGTTCTAAGGATTTGAATTCGGGATTCATTATAGTCACCTGATCTCGTAGAGTTGCCACAATTTAGATCTAAAATAGAACAAAGTTCTAAAATGCAAAATAAATTCCAAGCGAAAAAAATCAGAAAATAATGTTACTGCAAGTGGTATGTGGGCAGGAGTTTTCGTTTTACATTGAGTATGCTTAACAAATTGTATTTGAAAGTGCTAGCATCTACTTTCTGTTACGTTTGAAAGCGAGATCGTCGTTATTGTTAAGCAGCTAGTGGTCAATTGCTTTGTTTTCCCTTTGCAGATGTGCACCATTTTCTGTTTCTTATATATAAATAAATGTTGTGTATCGTCCTAAGATATAATTTGATTTTTATACTGCCCGGCCTAATGCTATAAATGATTGTTTATTTTAAACAACAATGCATACCATAAAATTCAATACATTTTCATTTTAATCATTTCTATTTCAAATTGTGATGATTTCGCTGCCAAAACAAAAAAATTTTACCCATATCTACATATATTTCACTAACAAACGTGGCGCAGAATTTGACATTACTTTTATATAGTAGGATGGAACGGATGTAGACAATTTAAAATCAATCTTTACGAGATTCATTCGACAATTTTGTCTTTCAGATTCAATGTCCTTGATTTGAGCCACATTATATTGCGTAAATTACACAGAAGGATTTGGCGATACGATTTTTCGACGATACATATTTATTTCTAATCAATCAATTTACACTAGCCATACTACGATACACCCATTTCAGCAAACCTTAACGATGGTCTTTATACACGACTCCGTTGAAAGTTTAGGAGATGTTTCTCGGCCCACATATGCGTTATCGCTTTGTAATTCTAATCATTTGCATATACTAAACTCTTTTGCATTTCCTGCAAGTATCGTTTAAATTGCATGATTCTTTCATGATGTTGCAATTTTCGCAAATAGTAGTGTATATAATTAGTGAAAATAGTAAAGCTGGAAACAGCATGGTAAGCTCAATATAATTTCAAAACGAAAGGAAATTTACATTAATAATTACAACAACAAAAACAAAATTCAAAGGTTAATGAGAAGACTACTACTTTTCTTCTTATTTTTCTAATGGTTCTTTCCTTGCAATAGAATTCTTTTGAACGATTCTACTGACTGATACTGCACAATATAATCATCTGGGAAGATTTCAACGGTCCTTTCCTTAGATCAGAATCTTTTGGAAATATTCTATCGCTCTTTTCCATAAAATAGAAACCTTTAGAAATATTTATTTTCCCTTTCCATAAAATAGAGTTTTTTAGAAAGACTATGTTCACTTTTGAAGAATAGAACCGTCTAGGAAGAATCTTTTGTTATTTACTTAGACTAGAATCTCCTAGAAAGATTCTATTTATCATTTTCTTTCAATAGATTCTCAGATAGATTATATTAATCATTTTCTTATAATATAATCATTTATATAATTTCTAATGGCCAAAAGGTCGGAATGAGTTAAAAGTCATGCAGGGAAGACTTCAGATTTCAATATCGAATTATGATTCGCTAACCACTCACAAAAGGTTAAAAGATATATAGCGTTTTTAATTTTACCGTTTTGATTCTATATCGCGATTGATTTTAATCACAAAAGTGTTCCCTCCAATCATTTGTGAAATCTGTTTCGTCCCTCATTTGTCCCGATCTTTCTGCTGTCGGTTTGAACAGCTAATCAAACACCATTGCTCGACCAAGTTGACAGAAACTTCTAACGAAGCGTCTCTTGATCGGACTGATTTATTGATTCTGCTCACAATGAGGTCGGGTTAATGTTGGCTCTGCCAGAAGGGGGAGGTGCTTCATTGAACACCACTTTCTTCATGAACTTCATTTGTTTGAAAAGTTGGGCCGAAGCCTTCTGCTTTTGGCAGACATTGAACATGATGGTCGAGTTTTATAACTTTTGATCTTCTGAAGGGTTCAAGCTCATGATTCCACCTTACAATATGTTGTCTTCCCTCATCACTTCCAAACAATTTTGACCTTCTTGACCGATATTATCTTTCCAACGTATTCTATTATAAAGAACTGAGCAAAATAATATTTCGAAAGAATGATATAAGGAGCTAAACAGAAAAATCTTTCCAATTTATTTTATTATAAGGAATTGTAAAAAAGAATATTTTAAAAAGATGCTACTGTATGGAATTAAATAAAAAAAATTTCATGTGTTTCTATTATAAGGAACTGAACAAAATAATTATTTCAAGGGATTCGTGAACAATAGAATTACACAAATGATTCTATTATAAGGAACTGAACAAAATACTCTTTCTAAAGGATGATAGCAAAAAGGACTAAACAGAAAAACCTTTCCGAGGGATTCTATTCCTAGGAACTGAACAAAAGATTCTTTCCAAGAGATTTTTGACCAATAGAATTATCCAAAAGATTCTTTCCAAGGAATTCTTGATCAATGGAATTATTTAAAAGATTCTATCATAAGGAAATGAACAAATTAATCTTTCCAAAGGGTTATATTCTAAAGCAGAGGTTCTCAATCCTTTTCAGTCACGGAGCACCTTTGAAGTTGGAAATTCAACGCGGAGCACTAAATTTTGCTATGTACTGTATTTGATAAAAATAACGACAAAATAGCATTGACGGTACAAGGTAGTTTCGCCATTTAAGCTTGCAGGACATTAGATTTAACCGTCAATTTTTTTTCTGCACTAATTTTCCATTGCAGACGAAAAACACATACATGAAAGAAAAATTTAAAAATAAATTCAGGGCAAATATTTTAGATCCACAATTTGTTATTTTATTAATTTGGCATTATTACATTTGTTACAAATTTTTTCTTCATTTCGTGAAACAGAAATTTAATGAGAAGGATGAGGCTGTTTTTATTTGCACAATGAAATTATATCTGGCTGAATTTCGGATAGTTGAAACTGAATATCTTGCTCTGCATTGGGACGTGATTTGTATTTAGTTTTAGTAGCGGCGTATGTGGAGAATCCTGTTTCGTATAAATAAGTGGTTGAGAAGGGCTGGAGAATAAGTTTAGCTTTTTCTGATAGGATTTTAAATTCATCTTTTAGCGTACACCAAAAATCTGAGATTGATTTCTCAGTTTCAAACTTTGATCTTATTGCTGTATCTGATGCAAAATCAAGCAAGGATTCATATTCCTGTGATGTCAAATAGGTTGGTTTTTGGATATAGAGTATGGTATTACAACCCAAACCTTTGCTTGTATGTTTTCATACAATCCTTTTGAAAATAAGAGTTCAATGTCTAATAAAACGCAAGAGATGAACTTCAAACTCGTTTAAAATATCCGCAGGAATGTATGATTCGAGTTCTTCTCCAAATCCTTTTGTTAGTGGAAAGCAATTCAAACTTCCGTTTTTGATTGACTCTACCAAATACTTCAGTTTCTTTTTAAGTCCTTACACTTTATCGGTAGCATCAAAAACAGTTACTTATTTTCCTTGAATTGAGAGACATAAATAATTAACATTTGTAAATATATCTGCCAAATACGCCAATTTCCATTAGCCAATAATCAACACGCAACTTCTCTCCCGTCCCTTAGAACATTTATGGAACGCGTTAAAGCGACGCTTATGAACCAAGGAGACACGTCCGAACTCTACAGCTGAGCTGGCGACATTCTTGCAGCAGTAATGGATATAAATAGCCATAGCTGTGTATCAAAACCTTGTTGAAAGTATGCCAGACGGGTTGCTAGTGTAACTGCAGCACTTGGAGTACCATCCCATGCCCTATTAAAGCATGTATTCTTTGCCTTATACCATATATATATATATATATATATATATATATATATATATATATATATATATATATATATATATATATATATATGTAGTATTGGCTCGGTGGGGTATGATTAAATAGTCGGAACAACACGATTAAACTTTGTTAAATTTTACTACTAAATGATAGTGAATTATATACAATGAAATATATCAAACATAATTTCTGGATTACAATGTCATCACGGGAACGCCACCCGCGGACAATAACGAGCGAATCTGCTCGACTGAAGCACTCAGCTTCCAGAATAAGAATCGTCCCGCATTCAGGGATCACATATATTTATAGGTTTCGTAAAACCGCTCATTTTCGTTAGCTTCTGGAGCCTCACACGTGCAAGCACTTGCTGTGTATTGAGGTCATGGACAAGATTCCTCGCGAGAAGCGATTTCCGATTCTACACTCGGCCCTCCTGCTAGTACTGTGTCCTCACAGACTTCACCAAGCCTCATGACCACATCAAAAACCAGCAGACCTCAATTACATGAAAAATACTAAAATACACAAAAACAAATATTTTCTACTATACTATAAACATAAATTGATGAAACAATACTTTTTAAACACAATGTTACTAAATGAAACACAATACTTTTTAAACACAATGCTACTAAATGAAACACAATACTTTTTTAAAATATTAAAATGATATCAAATGAAAATATTCAATTAAATTTAATAAATGAAATTTATGTGACAGTCCACAGTTTCATAAAGTCAGCTGCACTTGAAGTTTGGGTTGGGCCTTCATGGCACCCAACTTTTTGAACATCGTACCTATCGTTGTTCTTTACTTTGGTCACCTGATAAGGGCCAAGAAATTTAGGACGTAATTTCATTCCAGTTCCGAATTGAGTTTTTTGTATAGCAACCAAGTCTCCTGGTTTATAGGTGTTGGCTTTCTTTCGTTTTTTATTATACGTTTTTCTATTGTTATTGTCCAACACATGACTAACATCAAGCTCATTTAAAGTGACGCAATTAGCCGTCTCTGCTAAGTATACCAATTTTCCTCCATTCTCGACAGTTGCTTTTATTTTACAGTCTCGGGTATTTTTACAATAACTGTCTGCAGCCGGTGAAATGTTTAGACTATCGGAGATAGAGAGTCTCACTTTGTTGTGACTATCGTATTTTTCCTCTATGGGGGCGATCACATTACTCATTGCAATAGGTGAGAAATTGTTTTTCGTTGCGGTTTGTTGACTAACCTGATTAACATACACATAATTAACAACAATATTATTTTCACTAACACAATTTTGTCTAATTCCCGTAACTGAAAAACCATGTTCACTTATCACAAAATTTAACTTATTCAAAAAATTATGGCCTAGAATTATAGCATTGTTTAAATCTTTCAACACATAAAAGTCCATTTTTACCACAAAATCATCAACCATAATATTAGCATTGAAAAAGCCTAGTGGGGAAACTGTACTCCCACTAATGCCAGACAACGTTATAGAATTTTTTGACAGTTCTGGACATCCTAGGGCAACATAAAAATTATAACTGGCCATGCACACTTCACTTCCGGAATCAATCAATGCATCCGCGGTTTCACCCTTAATTTTTATAGTTTTGATTATTTTATTAGAACTGGAGCTATTACTACAAGCTGTTTTAGCGTCTTTCATTGGGCAAACGTCAGATTTGTGACCTGGGGCGGCACACCGAAAACACACGGGACCGTCTTTCTTACGGGGACAATGCACAGATTTATGTGAAAATTCACCACATGTATAACACTTCAAATTTTTGTAGTTACCCTGTATTTGATCTTGAGGTTTCAACGCGTTATAGAAATTTTTCCTCTCTTGTGTTCGATTCTGTGAAAAATTATTTGGGACTCTATTATTAGTATTACGGCTGTTATATCTGTTACTCTCATTGCCTTGGGCAAAAGACTTTCTTGTATCGGGACTAGAATATTTAGGACTAAACGCACTCTTTAGGTTATTTCGCGCAGACTCATAGTCATCTAACTTGTTTATTAAATCGTCTATTTTTACTAGTTTGGGCAAGTCATCTACAAAGTGTTCTCTGATATCAGTAGGAAGTTTTCGTCGAATTTGGTCAACTACAAGAATCTCTTTTAAGTCATCGAAAGTTGAGATTTCTAACCCGGTGACCCACTCTTCCAAAAAACTATTTATCTCAAACGCGAAGTCGCGCCAAGAAACCGAATTTTCTTTCCGATGGCCGAAAAATTTTTGACGAAACTGTTCGGGAGTTAAACGGAAACGATTCAACAATACTTTTTTGATATAATCATAGTCGTTGGAGTGAATCTCCGGTTCTCGAGATACGACATTAACAATTTCCAGAGACAATAACCCTAATAAATAAGTTACCCAATTCTCTTTAGCGATTGACATTCGCTTAATTTGTCTCTCGAAAAGACTTAAGTAAACACTAATATCATTTTGCATTTCATATCTGTTCATTAATTTTAGTAAATTTGGATCTTTAGTAGTGTTTGTTATTATCGTTGAATCTTTGCTTTTGGCCAAAGCTAATTCAAGCTCCATTTTCTTAATTTCAAAATCCCTTTTCACTTTTTCCTCTAATTTCCTTTCAGTCGATTCCTCACGTTCTTCTCGTTCACTGGTAATTCTCGCGAGCAGACCCTTAACCAGTTCCTCATTATAATTAGTATCCTTTACTATTAAATCGGTTAGCTGGACTACTTTTGCATTTACTGGGGGAGCTAGATTTAATTCCTCCACAAGTACAATTAGATCACATTTGCGAGATCTTGCCAAAAAGGCCATGGTTCTTGTACTAATTTTTACACATGTAAGAAAATTAAGAAGGCACTTACTCTTTTAAAAAGACACCTAATATATTTTTTCCACTCATCTGGAATTATTATTTAATACATCTTTCATTTAATTCTCTGAACTAGATTTCTGAGTCTTTAAAAAACAAATCATAATCACAATCACAAATCAACACAACAGAGCTACGAGTAATCACTGGTTGAAAAATCACTCTTCCCATTCATAAAACACTGAATACTTTTTCTAAAATATGTACGCCAACGCGCACTTGAACACGACGAAACGCGCACAGACTAGAACGAAGAAACGCGCACAAACTTGAGCGAACACACGCGCACAAACTTGAACGAACACACGCGCACAAACTTGAACGAAGAATATACCCGCTTGAATGATGAACCACCGCGTACACTGGACAAAGAACCCTTTCTTCAGCGATGCCAGCAAAACGACAACCGTCAGCACAGGCTCCAAGCAACAGTCCGAAAACGTGCTTTACTCCACGGAAAATTTTCTCCAAGCGAAACTCCGGAAACGTACTTTGCTTCACGGTAAATTTTCTCCAAGCGAATCTCCACTAACGAACTTATTCCTCAGAAAATTTTCTCTCTCGAGGCCACATCCCGGGCGGACACCCCATTTGTAGTATTGGCTCGGTGGGGTATGATTAAATAGTCGGAACAACACGATTAAACTTTGTTAAATTTTACTACTAAATGATAGTGAATTATATACAATGAAATATATCAAACATAATTTCTGGATTACAATGTCATCACGGGAACGCCACCCGCGGACAATAACGAGCGAATCTGCTCGACTGAAGCACTCAGCTTCCAGAATAAGAATCGTCCCGCATTCAGGGATCACATATATTTATAGGTTTCGTAAAACCGCTCATTTTCGTTAGCTTCTGGAGCCTCACACGTGCAAGCACTTGCTGTGTATTGAGGTCATGGACAAGATTCCTCGCGAGAAGCGATTTCCGATTCTACATATATATATATATATATATATATATATATATATATATATATATATATATATATATATATATATATATATATATATATATACATATATATATATATATATATATATATATATATATATATGAAGGCTTCTCAAGGGGTGCTCTCACCTAAGAAGAGGCAACGACAACAAAGGAGGAAGAAAGAGGAATAACAGAAAGGATGTGGAGAGGCAAAATGAAAGGGTGGGTAGATCAGTTAAGTATATATATATATATATACTCTACAGCTGAGCTGGCGACATTCTTGCAGCAGTAATGGATATAAATAGCCATAGCTGTGTATCAAAACCTTGTTGAAAGTATGCCAGACGGGTTGCTAGTGTAACTGCAGCACTTGGAGGACCATCCCATGCCCTATTAAAGCATGTATTCTTTGCCTTATACCATCATATATATATATATATATATATATATATGAAGGCTTCTCAAGGGGTGCTCTCACCTAAGAAGAGGCAACGACAACAAAGGAGGAAGAAAGAGGAATAACAGAAAGGATGTGGAGAGGCAAAATGAAAGGGTGGGTAGATCAGTTAAGTACCCCGAGATTGTGAAGCCTGTACAAACCTAAAAAAGGAATGCCCCGAGGGCTTATTTGCAAGGAGGAGCAACGGTAGCGCAATTGGAAGATCAACCCGAGTGTTGAGATTTCAAAACTAGGTCCAGCCAAAGACGGTCGTGTTCATTGAAGCTGTTACACGTTAATTCTGTCGTGGCCTCACTCACATTTTTTCATGTTAGCATGGTGTGGACGTTCCGAAAGTTAGGTGCCATAACAGGTGTTGATCCTGTCCTCTGTGGTTCAAACCCGTGGTTCAAAACAACGAGGCTATATTCTTGAATCTTTCCATTCGGGGTTGATCCAGTTGTGATGCGCCACTGAGACGAAAAATAACCCCCTAACCTAATGGTCATGTATTATAGCTTTTAATACGCTTGGCTTCATAATCTGTTTTTTATTCGAAAGCAATCCTTTGCAAATGTTCTACTGCTGACTTACTTTTAATATAATTTATCAGAAAGAGTCTATTGTTGTGCATTCCCGAGAACAGAATCTATTTGGAAAATTCTACAGGTTATTTCCTGAGAATATAATCATCTGGAAAGATTCTATTGGTCACAAAAGTCAGAACTTCTTATAAGTCATACAGGGGAGTCAGCAGATTGCTATGTGAACAGATGCGTGTTAACACCTTAGAGAGTTAAAATAATCTCAACTTTGCTATACTCACATCAAAACTCAGAGATGGCCATAAAACGTTTGTCGCGCTATCGAAAACAAGTTCGTATGTGGAATATGCACTCGCAAGCAAACACCATATGGTGAAAATCCTGCGCGAAAAGCCTTTCCTAGTTCTCATACAAGCACTTTGATTGCGCTATTCAAATGAGTTTTTATATGACATGAATAAATTCATGAACTCGCGGAAAACAAGCCCTCCACTTTCGGTCCCGGAGAAGACATAAGCCGGGGAAGTCGTAAACTGTTCCGTCCGATGTCGCCGAATCTCAAAAAAGTCGTAAACCCAGAAAGGGAGATATTCTCCTTCAAAAATGAAAACGGAGATATCTGATCTCCGAAAGAGGTTAAGTCAACCTGTTACATATTGGTGAAACGATTTTTGAGAGCATTAATATATACGTATTGATTGTTTAAGCAAACAAATGAAGTTTACTTTCGCAGGATATATAGTTTGTATAGTAAGACTCGCAAAAAAAAACAGGTTGTAATATCAATGACCAGTAGTCAAACACAAGAAACGATAGACAGGTGGGATGGGTAATCCTTAAGTAGGGTTGTATCTGTTCCGCGGATCGGGAAACCCTTTTAAGGGGGCATTATTTGAATGACGGTTCGGCTGAAATTTTTAGGAGAGTCGCTTTGATCAGTAGGACGAGTAAAACTTTTAAACAAACAATATTTGATCGCCGGTCCGAATGAAACTTTTAGTAGGGCCCCATTTGGTCGTTGACAAGGGTAACCACCTTTTAGGAGGGCCTCGTCCAGAAGACTTTATTTGGTCTGCGGGTCTTATAAAAATATTTGGAGAGCCCTATTTGGTCACCACGTCTGTGTTCAATACATTAGACACAACTTGTGTACCTTACGATTACGGTTTTTGTGTACGGTTTGAATTACAGGAAGCATTAGGCTACTATTCGTCAATTAGCTAAAAAGAAGCTCACAGCGATTTATGTGGGACAAATTCTCCACCAGCATCAAGACTTGAATCTCGTCATCATCAAAACATAGGCAATATCTTGATGATGAGATACATCGTCATTAGAAAAGCTGGTCCGGTATTGATGGATGAGATTCTTCATCCAACAAGCTCTCGTCGTTAGAAGTATGCTCACCAAATTTTGACCCCATCATAATAATATACGAGGTAACTTGATGAAGAGATACACTACACTACTATAATGGACCGGACGCCAGCTGATTTGCATAAAATCCGATTACTTATTTGGGGGTGTTTTTCGTGGTATGGCCTGGGACCTTTGAATGTTGTTCCTGGTCAATTGAACGTCAACGCATGCATAAACATTTTGGACAATCAGGTTCTTCCTACGCTCTGGCAATTTTATGGAATGGACGAATGTTATGTACAGGACGACATCACTCCATGTCAAGGTGAAGCCTCTGTTGAGCAATGGTATCAAGATATGGATGTAAAGCGTATTCCCTGGCCTAGACCCGACCTAAACTCCATAGAACATTTGCGAGACGAGTTAGATTGACGTCCGAAACCACGTCCGAAATCTACAGCTGACCTGTAGCAGGAATGGACACACATATTTGTAGCTGTGTATCGAAACCTTGTTGAAAGTATGCCCAGAAGGGTTGTTAGTGCAATTGCAGCACGTGGGTGACCATCACCCTATTAAAGCATGTATTATTTCCCTTATACTATAAAATCTTGCTGTCCAGTCCATTATTGTAGGGTAGTGTCCTTATTTAAAATAAGTCTTGATGGATGAGTTATCATAGCAACATTGATCACATCTTGATGGACGTGACTTCTCGTTGATACGTCTCTCGTCGTTAGTAGGAAACTGACCAGATCTTGATATTGATGGAACTCAGAATATCGGTAATGTCTTGATGACGAGTTATCCCGTTATTGGAAGAACTGACCCAGATCTTGATATTGATGAAACTCAGAATATAGGTAATGTCTTGATGACGAGGTATCCCGTTATTGGCAGAACTAACCAGATCTGGATGACTAGATATCTCATCGAAACCACTCGGTGATTTAATATACACATATTTCTGTTAAAATTGCAATCCTTTTATAAGGAGAAACTGACCTTCAATTACTTCCCTCAGTCATGATCAACAATGCTTTAGCAAACAACCACCACACCACGATCTTGTCCATGCACGACCCCATCTCCCAGTTTTTGTTCTGCCAACTCAGATCCAGGAAGCACGAAGAGTCTTTGGAAGACACACAGGAGGAAAACAAATCTTCATCCCCATCCGGAAAAGAAGAAAAAATAAGACAATAATCCAACCCACGGGATCGCATGATCATCAGAAGCAAGGGATTGCGTGTCAGCCTTCCATCATTCTTGAAAGGGATCATCTCCGCATCCTCTTCAGCGGCTCCTCGGGACTCTGCTTTCATTCTTGCCCCGTTCGATCCTTCTCTCCACCCTCTTTCACTTGTTCTCTTTTAGGCGAACAGATCGAGAAGATAGAAGCTGAAAAACTGAAACGATTTTCGTTCACTGAATTGAGTTGGGAGTATAAATATGATATGTGGATGGAATTGATGTCAGGAAATTCCAGGAATTAGAATGGATGATGTTGTGTTGCAAAACTCGGGGTTTTACTGAAGTATAAGGATGGCATGACAAAAAGAAATGTTTTGTTGGGTTAGTTTTAAACCTTTGAGGGGCTTGGGAAGCATGTCTGTAGCAATCAAATAATTTTTTGAGGGTTACATATGCATGTTTCGTCCATGCAACCTGAAGTCTTACCGTCATGGTTTCTAACCAATTTTGACCTTATTAACGAATATAATCTATCAAAAGGATTATAAGACAAATAATAGACTAATATAATTGTTCCAAATTATTCATTTAAAAAAAAGGAGCAAAAGAATCGTTCCAAATGATTCTGTTTTGCAGAAAGGAGCAATAAAACATTTTCAAAAGGTTTTATTGTAAAGAAAGAGCAATAGCATATTTCCTATGGTTCATATTCTTAAGTTTTTATTGTAAATAAAGGATCAACAGATCATTTCCAAAGGTTTACATAAAATATTTTTATTGTAAGGAAAGAAGCAATAGAACATTTCCAAAAGGTCACATTCAAAGATTTTTATTGTAAGGAAAGGAGCAATAGAATATTTCGAAATGTTTACATTCTAAGATTTTTAGTGTAAAGAAAGAAACAATAGACCATTTGCAAAGTTTTACATTCTAAGGTTTTTATTGTTAGAAAATAAACCGTAGAACATTTTCAAAGGGTTGCATTCTAAGATTTTTATTCTAAGAAAAGAAGCAATAGAACATTTCCAAAGGTTTACATTTTAAGGTTTTTATTGTAAGTAAATGGGCAATAAAATATTTCCAAAGGTTTATATTCTCAGGAAATTAGCAATAGAATATTTCCAAAGGATTCTATTATAAGTAAATGAACAATTGAATCGTTCCAAATGATTTTATTATAAGTAAAGGAGCAATAGAAATTTTCAAATGGTTTATATTCTCTGGAGACGAGCAATAGAATCTTTCAAATGTATACTAATCTACAGAGTGGGCCAATAGAATAGTTCCAAAGGACTCTATTCAAAGGAAAGGAGCAATACTATATATTTCTATAGCTTTAAAATATTATATTCTTTCAACCAATAGATGTGATTATTTAGTCATCAATTGTGTTATGGGGTAATGGTAATACAAAAATACTAGGAAATTTCATGATCCTCAGAGAGTAAATTCATTAAAACATTTAAAAATACTCTTCACAAAAACTACGAAACTGATTCGGAATATTTTTAATGAAACATGTTGGCAAATAATGTCCCTCAATTAAATTCAAGCGTCACAAATCGATAAATTGAAAAGGAAGTGATTGCTTCGTAATAAAAACATCGACGCCAAAAGACGTTATTCCAGCAACAGGACAATAAACTCTTCCTTTGTTCCTTGTCGTCTCATGAACGTCTGTCAACCCGAAAAAAAAGATTCCAATCCATCTAGAAAATAAACCGAAGCAGATACAAAAACACAATAAAAAAAAACCACTCAGATAATTAAGACGAAAGGACTCATTTCTCGCTCCATAGATGGCGCAACTGGTAGCCTCCCATTGTGCTACCAGAGGGCGCCATGCTGTCGCCTTCCAGTCTGGCTTATTTTACGTCTGGCCCGAACTCATTTATTCATTTATTTACTCTGGGATTTCTCAAACCGTAATGGATTTGAGTTATTGCTAATTGATGCTAAAAGGTAATTACAATAGATCCTTTCGTTTCACCCGGAAAGGAAAAAGAAACGAGCTCGGATGCGAAAGAGACAGACAAAAACAGGGTAAACCACAGAAATTGAGAATGTCATCAAAAATCTTGAATTGCCTCTTCAACGGGGAAGAATTAATTTGCATTCCTTTTTTTACTTTTCTCAGTAGCAATCCCCGAGACTAATGAAAGGAATGTATTTTTCAAGTGGTGGTTGGGGTTTTCAATTAAGTGCCCGGGCGTTTTGGAAATTATGTTCGGGATTCCGTTGGTACTCGAGAGAGGGGTTTTTCTTCGGGGAATTTTGCATTCTTGTTAATAAAACGTCGGAGATATCTGGTTTCATTAGGAAGCGCGCGGAAAAGGGATTGGTCGCATTAACTTCATTAGAGTTTGGGTATCGGGGACATGGATAAATTAGGCGCATTTAGCGGTCGCATTGAGGGATGATTTCTCGATACCTTACTTTTCCTTTCTTGGTTCTGTCGGTGTAACTGTCTTCATGAGCGATGTACTGTGAGTGCGCTTGAATGCATTCCGGAATGGAATTAGAGCAGCGAACGTAAAATAAAAGAAAGACTCTGCAAACATGAACAAAAATGTAACAAATAGACTAAACTGATCGTTTATTCGATGGATTAATTTGTCATTGCTTTGATAAACTATTCCTATGAATATGTTCTTAAAAATTATCGTTGTTGTCCTGTCGTTTCGGAAAAATTTGTCCACCTTTTTTTTAATATTTAATAAAACTATATATATATATATATATATATATATATATATATATATATATATATATATATATATATATATATATATATATATATATAATAACTACCCATATGCAAGCGCGCTGAAGCTGCAGACATAGCGTGGTAAGCAATATAATTTCAAGTACACAGTAATTTCCTAAAAAAATAAAACAAAAGTCTTAAAAAAAGATAAAAAAATGAAGAAATGTTGGTGGATCAGGGCGTCATCAGGGAGGAGATGATGACGCCCTGATCCACCAACATTTCTTCATTTTTTATCATTTTTAAGACTTTTGTAAATTTTTTGGAAATTACTGTGTACTTGAAATTATATATATATATATCTTTGGTAGGCCAGTTAGTAGCGTCATGGATTAGCCATCCGTATTTTAGTTTACATCGCGCTGGAACGCACAACAGGGTATTGTCGACGAAACGTAATCAGATACGAAGAGTAGTAATGGTAATGGTAATTTTAGTTAACGTCGTACTAGAGCAACACAACGGGCTATTGACGACGGTCCGGGATCAGTCCCTTAAGGGAAAGATCCGAGGACAACTCCTCGTAATTTTGAACCACGGTCAGATGACGAAGCAACACCTGAGCTGGCACCCCACTCCCCAAACTTTCACTCCAACCCGAGGTGAGGACTTTTGGTGAAGACAGATTTAAGGTGCACCTGCCGCCTCTACACCATACGTTTACAAACAACCATGCCAGGACCCGGATTCGAACCAGGAACCTTCCGATCTAGAGGCTAACACCTTAACCACTATACCGGTTGGTCGGCTCAGATACGAAGAGAAATTTCCAAAGACACCGTGTAATTTTGAACTACGGTCACCTGACGAGGTGACACCCAAAGTGTCCCACAATCCCACTGTCCAAAATTCAACACCACTCCAGCGTGAGGACATTTAAGCCCATGGCAGATTTAACTATCACCAGCCTCCTTTGTACCCACAGGTTGCAAATCTGTTACTCCCCCAACCTGGCTACCGTGGCCACTATGTTAATCATAAATTATTAGGCCTATGTATTCCATTTGATAGAGTCGCGGATTAGTAATCGGAGGTCTCAGTGTTCAAAATACAATCCAATCAAAGACCGTCATGTTCTTGGGGCCTGTTGAACGTTAAATCTCCAAATCCCGTTGTTGATCCATATGTTAAATAACCTGTTGTATTGCTTCAAGGAAACGTAAATTCAACTACCCTTCCTACCATAAATAATCATTCACTACCTATAATGGTATATCAATATACATGAATTCCAGTACTATCCATAACCACTTGAGCATCAATATTTGATTTTATGTATCGGTATGAGTTTGAATTTTATTTTTCATATTTCTCGGTCGTCCAATCGTTAAAAACTTACAATTTTATATCCTATTTAATAAAAACAATAAAAATTCTTTAGTATTGGTCAATCATAAAATATGAGACTGGGGTAGTCCAGTTGGCTGAGTCGCGGGTTAGCAACCGAAGGTTCGCGAGTTTCAAAACGCGATCAAACCAAAGATCGTGGTGTATATGCGAGCTGATTCACTTGAAATAATCTGACCCAGGCTCAAAATGCCGAGGAGGGTTGTCCTCGGAACATTTACTTCGGATTCTTTGATCCCGGATAGTTGGCAACAGCTCTTTGGGAAACTGCCAGAGTGAAATACATACCACTACGTACACACACGCACACACAATAAATTATCATTCTCACTACCTATAATTATCTATCAATATCCTCCTATGTATACCAGTAGTATTTTTTATATTCTAAGTAGTGTCGCTATTCGATACTACGTATCGGTATTTGCAGTGATTTAGTTTGGAATAACACAGCAGTTTGAAGTATTGTTTTCAAAGCTTTATGTCCATCCTGAACCTGTCAGTTTTGGTCATCGACATAGCCGATGCCTGTGTGTGTAAACGCCTTTGTACTTTCAACTTAGAAAAAAAATGTTCTTGAAAGTAGATTTGACGTGACGTTTTGGTCGTCCATAATCGAGCTAAAAGGTTTTGAAGAATTTAAAATGCCTAATCTTGGCCTTTAAAATACAAAGAACAGACAAAAAGTCTTTTATTTTAAGTTATTTATGCCATAAACATTTACATTAAGTATAGAAAGGCCTTAGACTTTGAAGACAAATGCTTCCTAGAATGGATTTGATCCAAACGCGCCTACGCCATCTCAAAGGTTTCGATTATTTTCAGATATCCACCTTTGCCTCCAAAATGCAAAAGACAAAACTAAATCTAAGCTATTTTACACCCTAAACAGTTACAAGCTCGTAAAAAGTCATTAATTTTAACCTATCTTTTAGCTCGTCATCAAAGCTGACACTTTGATCGAAATGGGAGCTGGGACCCTGGGAGTTTTTAAAAGAGAGTGTTCTTGACATTTGACTGGACGTGATAATTTAGTCCATGGATGTATACGCCGCATAAAAGGTTCTTATAAATTTGAAAGGTCCTACTTTTTTTTACCACTAAAACTCAAAGGACAAACCACAAATCTTGTACTTTATACCATTTATACCATAAAATATAAGTTTGTAAAAGTCACAACTAAAAGTCACTATTCGTGACATAAATGGTTTTAAGTTTGTAAGACTCAAACAATTTCAAACAGCTCGTCCCCTATGCATGTGATCACGAGTGCATAAGTGCTGAAAAAAAAGATAGACTGCATGCTTAGAAATATATAAAATATTTTTATAATGGATTTAAACATTTGGTCCATTGACTCATACCCCAGCTCAAAGATTTTGATTAATTACGAAGATCCACCTTGCAAACACGAAGAACAAGTTTGAATGTTTTTGTCTTAACTGGCATAATACCGTTTATGCCATAAATATTTATAAGTTTATAAAAAGTCACTCCTTTAAAACTAGCTCGTCATATAAATTAGCACTGGGATCTGTAGTGCAAAAGTAGAAAAATTTCTTAGGTTGATGCAAAATTTCGTCCCTTTTTCTAATTAAAATTGAAGAAAAAATTATTTTTATCCACACTAAAAATTAGATTTAATCAATATAGTACTTGTTGTTTGTTCGATGACCTTTCTCCATCTCTCCTATTGCTGCATCATCCCGAGTTCATAGAAGTTCAAAGATTTCTGGCTAAAGAATTGATCCAGGTGACAAAAATTTCTGAACCACTTACGGCACGTGTCAATGCAACGACACCCTCACCTTACATAACATATATATCCTTTCGTGTCTGGGAAGCATTCCTACCTTTTCGGAAGTGCTCCTTATTTTCTACCATTTTGAATGCTTAAGAAATTTTAAAAACACAACCCAATAACACAAATTTTTCCTAAATTACTCGCTGAAATTCCTTTCTTCAAACAACATCACAACATTACACGTGTGAAGTTAAATGCCAGTTCAAAAGTTATGATGAATTTCAAAGGTCAACCTTGTCTTGAAAACAAAAAGAACGAACTGAAGTTCAGCTATTTTATTCCAACGGGCTCCATGGAAAGAAATCTCTCACCATTTTTATCGTGTCACAGCATGCCAGAAGTAATAAATCACAGCCTTCCCTGCCATTTCGGCCCTCACGCATTCTCACGCCACAGAATATCAGACAATAACCCGACAGGTATCATTCCCCATCATTGCTCAACTGGCCTAACAGAGTTATGGCCTACATTTACTTTCCGTGTCTCGGGTCTCCCTATCCTTTTATCTCCCAATGGAAGTGTCAAAACGTTCCCTGGGGACCAAATATGTCGCGAGGTGGCGCTGCATGACTGACGGCTCTGATAGAAAGTTATTGTGATTGATTTCGGGCACTAGGAAGCTTGGGGAAGATGAATCTTTTTTGTTTGCTTTCCTTTTTTCCGGGTAATATACCCGCTGCTTTTGTAAGGAAGGTGGTGTCTTTTTTATTGAGAGTAAGAAGAGATGTTTTCCTCTTTTCTTTGCTCTCTTTTTGTTTGAGAATAGGTACTGTAAGCAGATATTTACACTCCAGCTCAATGATCCATCTTTTTTTGTTATTTCTGCCCTCTCTTTTCAGTGAGATTGAGTTTTAAAGATGAAAGGAAACATAAAGGGGTAAATATTGACTGACTCTTTCAAGTCGAGTGGACTTAAATCACTTTAGAAGCTATGTAATGTTTTGGAGGGTAATCATTGTTGGAGATATATTGTCACTATATCGTCATGATAGAAGATATATCCTGCCAATACACTCGTACCAGTCAAACCTTTCTAAAAGATTATATTCTGAAAGGACCGATAAAATATTTTCAAAGGATTATGCTCTAAGAACATTTTCTTAGAAGATAATCCAATAGAATCTTTTCACACAATTCTATCCTAAATAGAGAGCCAATGTAATCCAACCAATTCTATTCTAAGGAAAAGATCAATGGAATCCAACCAATTCTATTCCAAGGAAAATATTAATGGAATTCAACCAATTCTATTCCAAGGAAAAGATTAATGGAATTCAACGAATTCTATTCCAAGGAAATTATTAATGGAATCCAACCAATTCTATTTCAAGGAAAAGATCAATGGAATCCAACCAATTCTATTGCAAGGAAAAGATCAATGGGATCCAACCAATTCTATATTAAGGAAAAGATTAGTGGAATTCAACCAATTCTATTCCAAGGAAAAGATCAATGGAATCTTTCCAAAGGATTCTATTCTGAGGAAAGCAGCCAATGGAATCTTTCCAAAGGATTATATTCTAAAACATTTAGTCGCGAAAAGAAAACTAAGCAGATTTTTATCTCGCCATCATGAAGGAAATCGGCAATATGTTAATGACGAGATATCTCATTATTGGCGAAATTTTTCACATCTTGATGGGCTAGATATCTTATCGAAACCATATGGAGGATTAAGTACGAAGTCTAGTCAAAAAGTTACTTTTTCAAACATTTTTGATTGTCTTGGTACCTAATGTGTCATCCATCCATCAAACAACTTCCTCGTGCACGAATTATCCATTTATTTGAAAGTAGCCAAGCCAAAGAAAGTAGTAAGCGAAGTTTGAGCCAGCGAATTTTTCATAGCCTTCAATGTCTAAAACCGTAGTCCTCTCAAAATATATTGCTGTCTGGAAAATTTTATTGTGTGAATCAAGATGTGTTGAGTGGTGTCTCTGAGAAAGAATAATCGCTTTCGCCTCGGCCAAAAAATCATTCCCTATCAACGCTTTATTACAAAATGAGGAACAGTTTGAACAGACCTTGTGTAGGATGTTATCCTCGACACTAGCACCATCTGTTGTGTGTGGTGACTGGCTTGTCAGTAATGAGACGCACTCCCTGATGTTCTGACGTCTTGTACAGATGTCTTGTTCTCATATAATTACTAACCAGTAATTAACATATTTTGTCCTTCAATCTCTCTCAGTATAGATGTTTAGAACCCCTAGACTCCCACACTCATATTCTGAGAATCGTCTACCATCATCAAAACACAAGTATATTAAGTGTGCACTGTAAAATATCGATGTTTATATATCCAAGAAAAAAATTTTATAATACCTGGTAGGTAGGTAGATGTATTAATTAACGTCGCACTGCAGAAACACAGCGGGCTATTGGTGACGGTCCGGGATCAACACTTGAAAGGAAACATCCGAGGATAACACCCACTCTCCAAACTTATACCACAGGCCAATGTGAGGACATTTGAGGCCACGACTGATTAAACCTGTATCATCCCCCTTTGCACAAGATGATCTTTGATGGGAGTCGAACTCGAAACCCACCGGTTGCTTGTCCGCTACTCTTTCAAATAGGCTACCGCGACTCCATGTAATATTTAATAGGGTTCAATTGAGTACATTAATGAACACTATGTTGATTTCTATGGAACATTGGAACATAAATTATTATAAAAAATTTTCTTCATATTATCGATAAGTTAAATATATGCAAATCATTTTGCAATGAATAAATAAAAATTAACTTTCAACTTTTCGCGACAACAAAAGCCTCTATAAAATAATAATTATTCAATATTAATAACTAATTAATTAATTAATTATAAGGAACTTATCATGCTTCATAAGGAAAACTATTTAATTATTCGTCTTCTACAGCCTTCAGCAATAAAATTATTTCACTTCCAAAGCCATCCGTGTCTATGGGTTCATTTTAGGATTGAAAACCAATTCATCAAAGCAATCGTAACTATCGATCTTTAAATTAATCTTTCTCAAGTTACTCAATGCGAATCGAATCCTCCATCTCAAGGTCAAGGGACTGATTAATACATCTCTGTTTCAAATAGACGTATTTACCGAACTTCCCTGAAATCACTATTAAAGGAAAAGCTAATGTGGTACCGCGAGATGAGAACTTAATTAAAATTGGGATTTGACCCCCCGGTGGATCATCAATCACCCAACAAAAGTTCCGTTTTCGTGGGGGAACGAGCACCCCTTCTGAATATCTTTGGATTCAAAACTGCTCTGCTCCAATTGGAGGTTTAATAAAAGTTCTCCCGTTCGACGTTTTAATTAGATCGTGACACATTGGAGAGATATTCCGGAAAGTCCGTGAAAGGTTTGTTTTAGAAAGTTTTAGAGTAGGGGGGAAATTGAGGGAGTTAAATACAACAGTTACGTTCCAACGTCGATGGTGAAAAGATTATTTGAATCCGTTTTCATGGGGGAAATGACGACCAGTATGAGGTTATGAGAATTAAGTGTATACTCGGTTGATGCAAAAAATCGTCCCATTTCTTTGAAGAAAAATTATTTTGTTTACAAAAAATTGCATGTAATCAATATACAGAGTGATTCTTCGGTCATGGGACAAACTTGGTGGGGTGGTACAGCTTACTAAAACATACATTTTTCGTATAGTAATGTATGGTCGGAAAAGACGAGTGGAGGCACGAACACAAAAAAAATGAGACATGAACAGAAACGCAATGTGTATTTACAACATCCTTGCAAAGTGCTTCTTTGCAGCAATTTTTACAATAAATGCTCAAAATTGAGACCATTAAAAGTTATACATACATGCTTGATAGCATGGAAGGACTGATTGGCGAAGAGTTCCCAATATACAAGCAATTTCGCGCACGCTTGCAGCCACAGTGGAAAGTCGAGCAACTAGGTCCTCAATTGAGTCAAACTGGAGTCCATCATATGCATGTCCGCCCTTTCACTATTTGTAAAATCTCCCATCACGGCCGACAGCACAGTTGCAAATGACGTTTCCCCGCAGATGCGTCAGATCACGGATGTTGTGAGATCGTAGCGGCTGGAAAAAGAAATATTTCCACAAGGGAGTCGACAACCACATGTGAGGTAATAACTCAGGATCGGCGTCCATTTCTTTTGCACCCCGATTTGACAGCTGGTGTTTGTGAAGGACCGCCGGCTGACATTTTCACGAGCTTTTCGAACGTATGGTGGATTTGACACCCCTTGAGTGTAGGAGGTGATTTTGAAAAATAAGCGACGCGGCCGATGAAAGGGTTGATGCCCCGAGAAGGAAGGAAAAGGGGACTCGAGCTATGGAAGCCACAAATGAAGGTGGTGAACGAGGTAGCTCTCTGGACAGTTATACGGGGAAATTCAACCCCGGGGAAAATAAGAGACAAACTATGAGAAGTGAAACTTACTGCTGTTTCAGGAACATTAGTTCATTAATTGCGTTGTGTACATAAGCGTGTAGATAGTTCCTGTTGTAAATTAAAACCTTATAAGTGTAATAAAAAACTTATACAGGTATTAGTCCAACTCCATTACTATTACTGTGGTGTTCCAAAACGCCTCAATGGCCAGGCACACTATTGCCTTCTACCCACTGCATTGCCAGCCAATCACAGCTGCCGAGTTTGTATTCCTGTTGATGGTCCCTATTCTGAGCATTTATTATAAACATTGCTGCAAAGAAGCACTTTGCAATGATGTTGTAAAAAACAATGATTTTCTGTTCATGTCTCATTTTTCTGTGTTCGTGCCTCTACGCGTCCTTCCATCCATACATTCATATACTTCAAATGTATGTTTTAGAAAGCTGTATCACTCCTCCAAGTTTGTCCCATGCCTGTAGTATGTGCCGTTCTGTTCGATAACATTTCTCCAGTAGCTGCATCATTCCGCGCTCATGGAAGTTCTGAGCTTTCTGGAGAATCAACTGATCAGGTGACGAAACGTTCTGAACCACTTACGGCTCATGGAATCGTCAATGGCGTCTTCTCCCTTTTCAGCACATATTCTCCATTGAGTCGGCACTTTCCCTTTGGGATTGATCTCGGACAGACGTCAATAGCTCTTTGTTCTTCTCCGGTACGACGTGAAAAATAACTACCTACTTTTGAGTCTGCGAAAAAAAGCATAACAAATAGTAAAAAAACATACTACGTCGAAAATGTTTTTTATATCCTGCCATTTTTAATGCTTAACAAAATTTAAAAAACATAACCCAACCGCACATTACTTTTCCCAAGTACTCAATGGAATTCTTTTTTTCAAACTACATCAAAATTTTATACGTGCTAAGTAAATAACACTTTACGGTTTTGCGATGCAATGCCATCTAACACCAAAAACGAGACTAACTTTTGAATGAAGTCAATATATGTAATAAGAAAACAGTGTAATGTGCCTGTAGGTACCCAAATTTTGGAAAAATGGTTTTGTCGTCAACTTTGTATTAGCAGCGTTTGTAAAGTTTAATAACCCTATAAGCGTCAGTTTCTGAATAGCTAAGTATGGCTTTTCCCTCACAAATCACACAATGATAACATAGCCACATGCATTAGTTGAATCTAGGTTAGTAGTTGAATGAACTTCAGACTGTTGTCACGCAATGTTTTACTGGCGACGCTCAAGGATAAATACCGAACGGAAAGTCTCAAGGACAACAACTCATAATTTTTAAAACCACGGTCAGACGACGAGTTTAACACCTGAGCTGGCACCCCACTCAACAAACTTCCACAAAACGTCAATGTGAATACATTTGAGGCCACGACAGTTTTAAACTAAATCTCGTGTAAGCTTTGACTGAACCGAAGTTTCGAACAAGGAACCCACCTGTTGATAATCCGTTGCTCTTCCAACTTGGCTACAGCGACCCCATTTTCATATAACAAAAAAAAAATAGCTGAAAATATTCTGAATCTGAAATCTACTTGTTTATGTAATCAATTTATTTAAATGCACAGCACTGTAATTGGTTGAATAATTCTCACTCCTTTCAACAATGACATATCTCAAAAAACGTGATGTTGTTTTTGTTCTTGTTGTCGTGCGGGCCATATAAGGCCCAATCGGGGGTGCCATTGCCCCGGAGGGTTGGACTTCTTCATGCATGACACATACGTTTTACAGGAAGGTCCCTTTCACACATCCATTCACTCACACATATCGTAATGTAGATCCCAATCAGAGGCCGATAACCCCCTGATCAGGTACCCCCAGAGGTATTGATTTGGTATGGGAACATGGGGGACTTTGTGACCACGACCTATTTAACGTGCCCCAGCCACCACTAGTGAACACGACGGTCTTTAGCCAGGTCAAGCGCCGATCTCACAACCATCAGAATTGCAGGCTCCGCCGAGGACAGAACCCACAACCCATCCGATGCGAGCCCGACGCTCTACTGACTGAGCTACCGCAGCTCATAAAACGTGATTTTTCAGGAGAGTGATTTTAAAGTTTAAAAGTAGATTGAAATGTATTAAAGTTACTCCTGCTCTCTAGCGGCTAAATATTTAGGGGAGAGATATGACGATCTTGTAGGGATATACTACTCTTTGAGCCGCGGTAGATCAGTCAGTTGAGCGTCGGGCTCGCATCGGAAGGGTTATGGGTTCTGTCCTCGGCGGAGCCTGCAATTCTGATGGTTGCGAGATCGGCGCTTGGACCTGGCTAAAGACCGTCGTGTTCGCTAATGGTGGCTGGGGCACGTTAAATAGGTCGTGGTCACAAAGTCCCCCATGTCCCCATACCAAATCAATACCTCTGGGGGTACCTGATCAGGCGGTTATCGGCCTCTGATTGGGATTTAAATTACGATATGTGCGAGTGAATGGATGTGTGAAAGAGACCTTACTGTAAAACGGATGTGTCATGTATGAAGAAGTCCAACCCTCCGGGGCAATGGCACCCCCAATTGGGTCATATATGGCCCGCACGACAACAACAACAGGGCATTCTGAAAACAGTCATAACTAAATATCGCCGATTTTTGAGATATGACGTTGTTGAAAAAAGTGAGCGATATGTTTCTTTCCTATATGGATAGTGTACATCCACACCAATTTAGGGTTGGTAGGTTTTCGTATTATATTCAGGTTCTGACCCCCCCCCAATTATGGATCTAAAAAACTTAATATTCTAATACGAACTGTAGGCTAGTGATTATCATACCGATATTGGCGTAGTGTTGGTCAGTTCAAATTAAGGAAATTCTGATTTGAAAATGGGTGGCAGTTACTCAGTGCGGTTGTCCACTGCGCTAGAAACTTGCAAGTTGTAGGTGGATCAGTTTCGATTCCTCCCTATAGGTAGTTCTTTCTTTATGTTTCTCTTATCTGAGTAAACCTTCGTGTGCATGCGAGTGTGTCTTTGATGTTGTTGACCCAGTTTAGACAAATTGGGCCGTTTCGTCATGCAACCATATCCAGCTAGTTGACTTGAAAAGAGTATATTTACAATTAATGCTCTCGATGGTGGTCAAGACGAGGTAACATCCTTAGCAAAACCGACCAGATCTTGATGGACGAGTTATCTCGTCATTAAAAGAAAACTGACTACACCTTGAAGGATAAAATATCTCATCATTGGAAGAAAACTGACAAGAACTTGATGGACGAAATATTGTGCCATTAGAAGTACAATCATCAGATCTGGGTTTAGAATATCAATACCAATATCTTGATGGCCAGATATCTTCAATAGTAAAATTGACCAGATTTTGATGAACAAGATATCTCGTCACTAGCAAAATAGGACAGATGTCAAAGGACAAGACATGTCGTCATGAGCAAAGAGGTCAGATGTTGATGGACACGATATTTCATCATTAACAAAATAGGTCAGATGTTTGTGGACAAGATATCTCGTCATGAACAAAATATGTCAGACATTGATAGACAAGATATCTCGTCATCAGCAACATGGGACAGATGGTGATGGACACGATATTTCGTCGTTGACAAAATAGGTCAGATGGTGATGGACCCGATATCTTGTCATTAGCAAAATAGGTCAGATGTTGGTGGACAAGATATCTCGTCTTTAACAAAATAGGTCAGATATTGATACACAGGATTTTTCGTCATTAGCAACATGGGTCAGATGGTGATGGACACGATATCTCGTCATTAGCAAAATAGGTCAGATGTTGGTGGACAAGATATCTCGTCATCAGCAACATGGGTCAGATGGTGATGGACAAGATATATCGTCATAAGCAAAATAGGTCAGATGTTGGTGGACAAGATATCTCGTCATCAGCAACATGGGTCAGATGGTGATGGACACGATATTTCATCATTAACAAAATAGGTCAGATGTTTGTGGACAAGATATCTCGTCATTAGCAAAATAGGTCAGATGTTGGTGGACAAGATATCTCGTCATCAACAACATGGGTCAGATGGTGATGGACACGATATCTCGTCATTAGCAAAATAGGTCAGATGTTGATGGACACGATATCACGTCGTTAACAAAATAGGTCAGATATTGATGGACACGATATCTCGTCATTAGAAAAATAGGTCAGATGTTGTTGGACAAGATATCTCGTCATCAGCAACATGGGTCAGATGGTGATGGACAAGATATCTCGTCATTAGCAAAATAGGTCAGATGTTGGTGGACAAGATACCTTGTCATCAGCAACATGGGTCAGATGGTGATGGACAAGATATCTCGTCATTAGCAAAATAGGTCAGATGTTGGTGGACAAGATATCTCGTCATCAGCAACATGGGTCAGATGGTGATGGACACGATATCTCCTCATTAGCAAAATAGGTCAGATGTTGATGGACACGATATCACGTCGTTAACAAAATAGGTCAGATATTGATGGACACGATATCTCGTCATTAGAAAAATAGGTCAGATGTTGTTGGACAAGATATCTCGTCATCAGCAACATGGGTCAGATGGTGATGGACAATATATCTCGTCATTAGCAAAATAGGTCAGATGTTGGTGGACAAGATATCTCGCCATCAGCAACATGGGTCAGATGGTGATGGACAAAATATCTCTTAATTTGCAAAATTGGTCAGAATTTGATGGACGGGATTCAATTTCGAAACCACAAAGAGAGTTAAATGAGAAATCAGCCGAAAGATTCTTAAATTCGTAACCCAAAATCAAATTATTTATCAAACAAATTGTGTGCATTCACCTTGACACAATTGGTTGAACAATTCAAATCCGATACGTTTGGATAACGGGAGAAGCTAAACCTCGTCTACACAACATACCCATAGTCATTTCAACTGCTAAATATCTCCTGAAAAATATCCCTAGATAATGGGGATCTAGTTAACTAAAGCGAAGGTGTGGGTTGAATTATGATGCCCCACACTTCCCCTTCTTCGGAGCCTCAAAGCGCTCTATCCTTCAGCCGAGCCGGCTGCAGAATGTGAAGAGGACTACTTAAAGGGAAACCTTAAACGGCCTTAACTTTAACGCTCCCTTCCTTCTTGAATAATGGGTTCAAATAACCACCTGACTGCACCTAATCTGGGGATTAATTTTGATGGCGAGTTCATTGATGTGGACAGCTCTGACCTTTAGAACAAGAGTATGAGCAACAGCTTTCGCGGCGAGGACATGGTAGTTTGGGGCTGTTTTATCCTCTGAAAGGAGAGGTAAATTAAGAAATTGCTATAATATGTTAAGTTATTAAAGTGTTGTGTTGCGACGAAGCAATTTTTCTCGACTTTCACTTCGAATTAATTTTCGGTAGGAGTTTGTCAGAGAATCGATCTTCTAATGCAGCATGTAGGCAGAATCCCTGTCGTAAGATATCGGAGATTGGGTCATGCGAGGTTGGAAATCGGGTTGGGTCTATTGGCTATGGCAGTTGAAATAACGTCGCTCTAGAGTGACATATAGGGAGATTAGCAATGGTCTGGGATCAATATTAAAGCGGTAGATCGGAGGACAACCCTTCATAATTTCGAACCAAGCTCAGAAGACGCCAGCACCTGAGCTGGCACCTCGTTATCCAGATTCCCCACCATAGAGAGGACATTTGAGGCCCGATATATTTAACATGCGACATATTTAACGTACACAAGTGTACTACGGTTTTTGTTTGGACCCAATTTTTGCTTGGACCAATAGATTAGTGTGTTAGCAACTCTCCGGTTGCTAATCCGCTACTGTGTGTGTGTTGGTGTATGCATATGTGTGTGTCTATGTGCGTATGTATGTGTGTGTTTGCGTGTATGTATGTGTGTGTTTGTGTGAAAAAATATGCGTGTGTTTGTGTATATGTATACGTGTGTTTGTGTGTATGTATGTGTGTGTGTTTTTGTGTATGTATGTGTGTGATAACTGGGCTATTTAATAACTAGATGAAAATTGACCAGATCATAACAACGTCATCATCAAAAAAATTAAGAAATTGGCACTATCTTGATGAGATAGATCGTCACTACCAACATATAGCAGATTTAACGGATTTGATATCTCACTGACACCACTTTAAGGGTTAAGACTGAGTAGATGTAGTTCTATAGCAAAATAGGACTGAATTAATATTTTACAAACCAGATATCCTGCGATATACTCTGTGCTATATTGTAAAGAATTAGTTGATGTAGTTGTTTATACTGAAATAGACTTTATTTAATTGACTAATAGAATTGAAAGTTTTCAATTCAGATATCCTGCTATATAGTCTCTATTATAAAGGTAATAATGGGTAAATGTAGTTCTATAGCAAAATAGAAAAAGATTGAAATAATTTTATAACCTGCTAATAATAATTTTATAATTTTATATGTCTTATTTGATAATTGTATATGTCCTGCAATATATTTTGTGCTACATTTGAGGAATTAGTTGACGCAGTTATATAACAAAATAGACAGGATTGAAATATATAATCCAGATGTCCTGCGATATATTATGTGCTATATTGTTAAGAATTAGTAAATGTAGTTCTATAGCAAAATAGACGATATTGAAATTTATGAAAGAGATGTTTCCTACGATATACTCTGTACTATATTATCAATAATTAGTTTATGTATTTCTTTATAGTAAAATAGGTAGAACTGAAATTTTGTAATTCAGTTACCCAACGATACATTCTCTATTATAAAGGTATGAATAGAGAATGGTTAGATGTATTTCTATATATAAATAGGACAAGATTGAAATAATTTTATAATCCAGATGTCCTGCAATATATTCTGGGCTATATTAAAAGAATTGGTTGACGCAGTTCTATAGCAAAATAGACAGGATTGAAACATATAATCCAGATGCTCTGCGATATATTCTATGCTATATTGTTAAGAATTACTAAATGTAGTTCTAAAGCAAAATAGACTATATTGAAATTTATGAAAGAGATGTTTCCTACGATATACTCTGTACTATATCATCAATTCATCAATTATTAGTTGATGTATTTTTTATAGTAAAATAGGTAGAACTGAAATATAGTAATTCAGATATCCAACGATATATTCTCTATTATAAAGGTAATAATGGTTAGATGTATTTCTATAGCAAAATATGACACGACTGAAATAATTTTATAATCCAGATGTCCGGCAGTATATTCTGAGCTACATTTTAATAATTAGTTGACGTAGTTCTATAGCAAAATAGACAGGATTGAAATATATTATCCAGATGTCCTGCGATAGATCATGTGCTACATTGTTAAGAATGAGTAAATGTAGTTCTCTATAGCAAAATAGACGGGATTGATATTTATAATCCAAATGTCCTGCAATATATTCTATGCTTTGCTTAGAATTAGTTGATTTTCTATAGCAAAATTTACAGGATTGAAAATTTTAAATTGAAATAGCATCGACAACTTAATACTTCCCACTGCCAATTATGAACTGTCTTGTGTCCATGTAACCACAATCGTTCAATAATGAAATCTCTTTTGTATCACGAAATGTCACAGGACATTATTGACGTTTCGGGAAGTTGTAGCTGGGAAATGAAATTGGAACTGAAAAGTCTGAAACTATTAATTGGTTCTCTTCGACCCTTTCGAAATGTTTCTATGTATTGATTTAGTATACAAAACTAATAAATTGAATTAAACTTGTTTGACTTAGGCTGCTAGGTTAGGAAATGTTGGTTAAAATTTACCCGGATGTTTGGAGTTGATGTAAATTGCATGAACTCATTAAATTTGGAATGTCTCAATGCGTGCTTGAGTAAGTAGAATTAAGAGATATCCTCAATGAACTTGGATTTAATAATTGCAATTGATCAGACATAGTTCTCATAGAGTCATATTACATATGTCGTATAATATTAATAGTCGCACTATCAGAATAGTATGTATCTTTTAATATTATTTTTATAATATTAATTATAAAGTAAGAATCGCATTTTTACCGGGCGCGTTGTGCAAAGAAACTGTTCTTGCTTGTGAGTATTGTTAAGAGATAACGGATGTAATTCATATTTGTTGTCATAGAGTTAATATTTAGTAGTAAGTTTATATATTTCGTATATTACAGTATACTGTAAAATACAATAGTATACACATTTTAATATTATTTTTAAGATATTGGTTTTAAAGTCAGAATAATAATTTTTTTAACCACAGATGCAATGGGTGGGTACAAAAAATGTTTAGTGTGTTTCTTTTTGAGATGTAACGATGTTATTCATATTTGTTCTTATTAAGCTTTAAACCTTCATGGTGGTTATCTCGACAAGATACTTTTCCGTTTAGAAGAATTATTAAATGAGAAACAAAATCCATATCTATCCATTAATTAAATGCCTTATTGATCAGAACATAGATTGTATTCATCTGCCTGATTTTCCCCACAAAATTTTATTTTACATATTTTTAGTGTTAGTTCACATTGTCCTTTTGCAGACTTGCAACTACGAATACTATTCGTAGTTATGAATACTATAAACTAATGTTATTCGCAGTTACGAATAGAATAAACGAATATTATTCGTAATTAAGAATACTATAAACGAATATTATTCGTAGTTACGAATAATATAAACGATAACTATTATACAATACGAACACTATTACACTATAAGAATACTATTGTACTATACGAATACTATTATACTAAACGAATACTATTATACTATACGAATATTATTATACTATACGAATACTATTATACTATACGTATACTATTATAAATATACGAATACTATTATACTATTCGAATATTATTACACTACACAATTACTAAAAACGAAAACTATTCTACAACACAAATACTAAAAACCAAAACTATTATATTAAACGAATACTATTATACTATATGATTGTTATAAACGAAAATTATTATACTATACGAATACTATTATACTATACGAATACTATTACACAAAACGAATAGTATTCATAGTTACGCATCACTATTACGTTAGGAATACTATTCGTTGTTACGAATACTATTATACTATACGAATACTATTACACAAAACGAATAGTATTCATAGTTACGCATCACTATTACGTTAGGAATACTATTCGTTGTTACGAATACTATTCGTTGTTACGAACACTATTCGTTGTTACTAATAATATTCGTAGTTACGATCACTATTCGTTGTTACTAATACTATTCGTTGTTACGAATACTATTCGTTTTTACGAATGCTATTATTCTATACGAATGCTCTTCTTAGTTACGAATACTACTGTACTACGAATACTGTTATACAACGAATACTCTTATACTATACGAATACAATAATATTATTCGAATGATATTCGTAGTTACGAATAATATTATACCTATACGAATAATATTATACCTATACGAATAAGTATTATACTATACGAATACTATAATATCATACAAATACAATTATAGTATACGAATTCTGTTAAACTTTACGAATACTGTAATACCATTCAAATACAATTATACTATACGAATTCTATTATACTATACGAATACTATTACATATATTATTATACTAATATATTATACGAATTCTATTATACTATACGAATACTATAAGAATAGTATACAAATACTGAAAACTTTTTATTCATTTTAATGTCATATTTAGTCACCAAATGATGAAACATGTTTCACAAATAAACTCACCTGGCGGTTGAATCAACAAGTTTAGCTCGTCATTAACATCACTGACCAGATGTTGATGTCTGCATAAAAAAATCGGCAATACTTTGATGGCCATATATTTCGCAATTCTCAAAATTGATCAGATCTTGATGAAAGATATATCTCGGCTCAAGAAATTTGGTCACATTTTAGTGGACGAGATATCTCGTCGAAACCACTTGGAAGGTAATTATTTTTATAACTTATGTTCATTTGCAATCGACGGATTATGCATCATTATTTTCCACACGGTACTCGCATTTATCACCCTTAATTGTATAGAAGAAATAAATGAGGATTTGGATATGATATATCCATATCATCTTCAAATTTCTATGTAACATGGTAATTTAAACTTATAATTAAATTAAAAATCTTATTATCATTTGTTTATATCATACTCCTAAAGTTGACTACCCTTTATTCCAGATATTTTAATTTACTCATATAATGACTGTCCATCAAGATTTGACCAATTTTCCTAATAATGAGATACGTCGTCATCAATATATAGCCGATTTTCTTATGATGACAAGATATATCATCATTAGATAATCGGTCACATCTTATAGTATCGATGGAGGAGATATCTCGACCACTTGGAAGATTAAAAAACATTCATAATTAAAAATATTTTAGGTATTTTACCTAATTCTATTGTAATAATAATTATAAGAATACAATCATGAGTAATACAATCATGTAATTGATTTCCATTGCTCTTTTAACTGCATTCAAAATTAACTTATATAAGAGAGTTTAACCCACCAAATGGTTTTGAAAAAATATCTCATCCAGCAAGGCCCGAAAAAATTTGCTAATGACGAGATATCTCGTCATCAAGATATTATCAATTTTTTTAAAATTACGAGATCAATGTCTCTGGTGAATTTTTGTTCTAATCTAATGAACTGAGAGATGCTAGTGATGAGCTACCTCGTTGTAACATCCACCTGGAAGGAAATATAATTGTTTCAAAGGATTTCTGTTCGAAGTCACGAATACATACAAAGAATTAAAGGATTTATTCTGAGTAAAGTAGAAACAGAGAATCGTGTCCAAAAAATTTATTCTGAGGAAAGAAGCAACAGAGAATAGTTATAAAGGAATTTATATTTAGGAAAAAAGCAACAGAGTATCGTTTAAAAGAATCTATTCTGAGAAGAGAAACAGAGAATTGTCTAAAGGATTTATTCTGAGGGAAGAAGCAACAGAGTATCGTTCAAAAGAAGCTATTCTGAGAAGAGAAACAGAGAATTGTCTAAAGGATTTATTCTGAGGAAAGAAGCAACAGAGAATAGTTTATAAAGGAATTTATACTTAGGAAAAAAGCAACAGAGTATCGTTCAAAAGAAGCTATTCTGAGAAGAGAAACAGAGAATTGTCTAAAGGATTTATTCTGAGGAAAGAAGCAACAGAGAATAGTTATAAAGGAATTTATACTTATGAAAAAAGCAACAGAGTATCGTTTAAAATAATCTATTCTGAGAAGAGAAACAGGGAATTGTCCAAAGGATTTATTCTGAGGGAAGAAGCAACAGATAATAGTTATAAAGGAATTTATACTTAGGAAAAAAGCAACAGAGTATCGTTTAAAATAATCTATTCTGAGAAGAGAAACAGAGGATAGTTATAAAGAAATTTATACTTAGGAAAAAAGCAACAGAGTATCGTTCAAAAGAATCTATTCTGTTAAGAGAAACAGAGAATAGTCCAAAGGATTTATTCTGAGGGAAGAAGCAACAGAGAATAGTTATAAAATAATTTATTCCGAGGAAAGAAGCAATAGAGAATCGTTACAAACGATTTATTTATGAGGAAAGGAGCAATAAATAATAGTTCTAATGAATCTAATGAATTGCGAGATGCTAATGACGAGATACCTTATTGATATACCTTATTGATATTAACTACCAAAAAGGTTAACCCCTTAACAGTTTCATTTTTACCCCGAATCGAAACCAAAAAATGTCACATTTTTTATTGGAATTTTTTACAGTTGTAAATTGGAAACCATTTGCAAATTAACGTTTCTAATTTTTTAAGCATTCAGAACAACTTTTTACTGCAAAGCAATAATAATGTTTTGCCTGGAAGTTGTCTTTTCTTCCTACGTGAACGCCTTGCAGGGTAGTTACATTTACGGTTGTGCATATAAAAAATATAATTACTTTACAGTTAATTTTTGATTACAATTAGATTTACTTACCCTTCTTATCAATTTCAAAAAATACCTTGCTTGACTTAATCCATCTGTACTACAATCAGAGTCATCTAAAATACTTTCACTAAACCAGACTCATTTACAGATATTTCAGATTCTGATTCCAAATCACAGTCCAAAGAAATTAGCTGTATACATCCTGAATTAGCCATTATTTTATTGTAAAAACAATGGCTTATTGCACTACTTGTACATCAATAAAGCTGTCAAATGATCAGTAAAAGTAAAATGCTTGTAAAAAAAATGAGCACTGAATGATAAAATTTCGCCGTTATGGCGAACATGGGACAAAACCGCGCGCCTTTGTCACATGTTTTTATTTTACCAATCAGAATTGAACTAGAAATAGACTTTGCAAACTAACATTTAGTGGAAAACTATCGCCAGTTAAGTGACCAATTTGGTTTTTAAAAATAGAAAAAATACGGGCAAATCCGTAAAGGCATGAAAACAGCACCCGGGCAAAATTGGAAAGGGGTTAAATAAGCCTATAACATACCTATCAATAGATACAAGTAACAGACCCTTCAGCGTAAATGCTCTGCGTGAGTGATTTCATTGTGTATGTAATAGTGAATGTATTAATCTAACAATTCGTATAAGAGTTACTTGTCAAAAGTAGTTGTACCACTTAAGGGGAAGGAATAGTTCTTAGGACTTGTCTTTCCTCATGCTTTGTTTCGTTACTAGGAATGACCAAACAAGAACAAAAGAGTAAATCACTTTGCACTCAGTACGGATTAAAACCGATAAAAACCGTTTCCAGTCCTCTTCACAAATTTAATGACCTTTTTCGTGATTACATAAATCACGTGAATATGATCCAAATTCTAAGGCTGAAAAAATTCCTTTTTCCACTGCAGTAATTGCGTTAACAAGATGCTAGTATTAAATTTCCTTCATTGGATACATGAAAGTCTAAAAACTACTGGAACGAGGGCAGCTTGAGAAACAAATTAATTCAAGAGTCTTGATCTCATGGGAAGTGTCTTTTTTATACTCCAAAGGTTGTTTAATCACTGCCACCAAGATGTGAGTTTCAAAGAAATCTTGCATAGTATACAAACGAAATTAATCTATTTTTTCATTGCATTTTATTCATTTGCTTTTAAATTGTTGTGATTTATATACATTAAGATAAACTGAGTATCAGCGTTGCGGATAATTTTTGTTTAATATTGGTTTCGAGGAAAAACTTGTTTCAAATAATTATATATTCTTTTAAAAATTACAATTGTACTAAGATAAAAAATTTTAGATGAAGACGAATTAAACATTTCGCAAAATAGGCAATAATCCTGCATATTATACAAATGCAATGAATCTAATTTCAATTCCATTTTAGGTATTTACTTTTAAATTGTTGTAATTACATACATCAAAATAAATATTATATAAAAGTTTACACATAGTTATTGTTGCATAAGAATTTCCTGGAAGAACTTTTATATATGTTACAATTAAATTTTTATTGTTTTTTTAAATTATTATAGTACGAAGAAAAAAGTGAAGATGAATTTTGCCTTTTTGAAAACCATTACTTTGAAGCATATTATTAAACTGATAGAATTTGTGGTCTTGTACATTGAAAGTAATAAATGAAAAATTAAATTTCATTTCGTCTTTTCAATTTGTGGTGCTGTTTTAAAAGCCTCTTGAGATATATGTCTAGACACATGACGTATAACTGTCAAGACTATAATTGAATTTTCAGTTTTTATTACGTTTTTAACAAAAACACTTTTTAAGACATTCAAACCCAAGGGTGGTTATATGAAAAAAAAAAAACTTTTAGCTAATATATTTTTCTGAAATTCTTTGTTGTGTTCTTGAAGCAAATGGACGGGAACAATTTTTAATTCAGCAGTCTCCATACATTTAATACGGTTATATTATTTTGGAAAATCAACCTTATGAATTTATGCATTGCTGTCAGATAACACATGACAAATAACATCATACATCATCCGAATAAAAAACGCATACCAGTCTCAGAAACGCCGTACAAAATTCAACGCAATGTATTGCCTTTATAGTCTGCCTCCGGAAAAGGTGACGAAGAAAAAAATTAAATTACAGCGAGAAGACGGAACAAAACGGACGTGTTTTAGTTCCCTGAAGCTGTTTCCGTCGTTTCTTGAAGGAACTGTTTTTTCTTGTCATTTCCTAGTAAAAATATTGATCACATACAAGAAAACTATATTTTGTGCCCTGTGATTGATCAAGTCAGAAACAGCTTTTGGCAAGGGAAGTTATAAGATCTGGTTGTGGGATGTCATGCATGTTCTGCATACTTGAAATATCAATCGTTGGTGTCACCAATATAATGGCAATAGGTGACAGATATGCGAGAGTTTCAATTCCCGATTTTGAAGTGCTATAAATCACGCGGTCAGATATTTTGTTGTTGGCTGCTCGAAAAATGCGATTATTTCGCTCGCATAAATTAAATTTTTTGAGTTTATTTTTGAGGAAATCGAAATATTCGGTAACTGTTTGGGAAATGGCATAAGTCGTTTTGTATTTTTTATTGTAACAATCCCATTTAAAAAAATATTATAAATATTTATTGCAATCCTTCTTTAAGCCCACCTGGTGGCCTCTAAATTATCTCTCTAAGATAATTGGAATTTCGAAGAAAAATGACCAGATCTTGATCTCGTCATCATGAAACTATCGGGAATTTCTTGATGACGAGATATCTATCCAACAAAATTGATCAGATCTTGATGGAAGTGATATCTCGTCGAAACCATTTGAAGAGTTAACGCGTAACTTAACTCCACAAATAACAGAGGACAGTCGATTGATAGGTGAGATCTGAAAAGGATAAATGTTATGTCAATATATTTGACATACACAGGATATACCTGAACACTTTTCAACCCCTGTGGGTAGTGTTTAACAATCTTAAGCGTTCACATACATGACTCCATCTTACAGCCTGCAGTTTTGACCTTTCCCTCCAATGAATCTTTTCAAAGAATTATATTCTAAGGAGCAGATAAATAGAATGATTCCAAAGAATACAATGAATCTTTTCAAAGGATTATATTCCAAGGAACAGATAAATAGAATTATTCCAAAGAATACAATGAATCTTATCAAAGGATTATATTCTAAGGAACAGATAAATAGAATGTTTCCAAAGAATACTATTCTTATGAAAGACCGATGTAAGCTAACTAAGGAATTCTAAGGAAAGAGTAGAATCTTTCGAAATGATTCACTTTCGAAGAAAGGATAAATGGAATCTTTCCAAAGGATTCACTTCCGGAGAAATAATAAATGGAATCTTTCCAAAGGATTCACTTCAGGTGAAAGAAGAAATTGAATCTTTCCAAAGGATTCACTTTCGGAAAAAGAAGAGATTGAATCTTTTCTAAGGAGACGACAAGTAGAATCTTTCAAAGGCATTCTATTTCTAAGGAAACGACCAATAAGATTTTTTCAAATCATACTATTTAAAGGAAACGACCAATAGGATCTTGTCAATAGATTCTATATCTAAGGGAATGACCAATAGTATTTTACCAAAAGACTCTTTTTCTAAACGGAAACTACCAATGGAATCAGTCTAAAGATTGAAAGAATCCCTGGATTCTTTCTTGTAATACATGTGGTTATTTTACATTTAAGTAAGTTTGTGGAATAAATGTAATTTTATTTAATTCGGAAATCTATTGAATCGTGCAGGGTTAGGCTATGAAACGAAGCGTTAGATATCTGAAATGAACACACATACATAAGTGGTGAGAAGTGAAGCAATCTTGAAAATGCAACCGACCGATAAGCGGCGTTGCCAAAGTGACGTCATCTTTCGAATTGACTTGTATAAATACTTTACGCGAAAATCTCGAATTCAGATTGTTGTAAGGTATACGAGTTTCTGTAGATTGATCTTGCATCAATAAACCTATGTTTGTTGCATAAAGGCGTTTCGTTTGATTGTGATAAGAACATAGCATCGGTTAAATGCAGCCTTGCAGACTTTCGATGATTTATCTTACAACAATTAGGTTTATCTTTGCAATTGAGTCACTTCTGCGTCTCATTGTCCCATAAAGCAATACGTGCTAATGACTCTGCTTCCATGACTGACAGCACAACAGGGATATCGATTCTAGTATAGTTCTACTTGTATAAGAGTCACGTTGTATTGAACAAGTCTATTTCTTTAATTAGGGGAAGGTTAAACGTTAGTAATGTGCACAAACGATTGGCGTCCGTAGTCAGATTTCGACATCGAGTTGATCAGCCAGTGCATATATCAATAGAAGTGGTTATGAATTGGCAACAGAAAGAATACCAATTGTTTATAATAATTTTAAATAAAAATAGTGGCAAACGCGATACTAGACTTTGCTTACCCTGGCTGGCTTGCTACCTTTCTATAAATATACTTCATCCTGGTCATGTGTCATTTCATCACAGCCTCATTATAGCTACTTGTACAAAGTATGACTGCCCTTTGTTCAATTAGATTACTTAGGAATACGTTTGAAATTGTGAACATCAATTAAAACAAAGTTACACATTCCTAATACATAATATCATCGGCAAAAGCTTGAAAGTTTTTTCAACTAGATAATATATTTAATGTACTGACAATTTTTAGTTTTTTCAAATATATAGTATACTAGCAGAAAGACCTGGCTTTGCTTGGGTTGAATTAATAATATGTTGATTGAAAAGTCATAATCAATCCTTTTTCATAAAAGAATCTTAGCATCATTTAAGTGTACAGGAAAAAAAATACATCACGGACTAAAATACCAATTTAACTACTCCATTGCTTCTACAATTTACTTCGGACGCAAATATGCATGTATGTTGTATCCAACCATATAATCCATTTCATATTCGTCGCACTTCTGCTGAAGTTGATTTTAAGTTTTCGAGTGACTACGAATATTCCCGTGCATTCAATTTCAGTAAAACTGATGAATTTTCGGTGGATAGTCTTGCAATTAGTTTTCCTATGAATATGTTTTCATTGTGCCATTCTTTCTCCTAGTATGCGATATTTTCGAATTTCATCATCAATATGAGAAGATGGTAAATTAAATTGTTTCAACATTCGTTACTAATTTAGTTTGAAGCAAACGCAATTTTTCTTGAAAATTCCATTCAGCTGCAGGTGGAATAGCGGAACTTCTGTTAGATATATAAAGCAGAGTTGACGTTTGTCTGTTCTCTACACTAATCCACCTTTTGACAAATCCACACATTTGGTACACTTATATTTTAGAACACTGCGGATATGATAGGTTACATATTAACCCGCGTTCTATTTGTCCAAGGGGGCTAAAAATTTGCGGCATTCGTGTCTAGTTTAATTTGAAGCAAACGGCACTTATTCCAGAAAATTCCATTCAGTGGCAATTGGAATAACAGAGCTTTTGTTACGAATACATGTCATCAGAGTAGAGAAATTAAATCCCATCGATAGCAAATTTTTAATAAACAGAAGGTTGATTTTACAGCACTTTTACAAAAAGAAAATCACTTTCATCGAACGATTCACATGCATCTAAGTTGCGTAAGAACAGCTTCAATAAATAGAGTAAGTAACCTCAACTTTCTGCCTCTTAAGACATAAAATTCCGATTTTTCAAAATTACTTAGTGTGATATTATTCCAAGATCAACAAAGTCTTGTTAAAAATCCCCTTTTCTCCAACGCACATACAGTTTTAAATTGAACCCTTATGGTACTTTTAAGATCAGAAATTTGTTTTCTAAATGGAAAGCACGTATCTATTTAGAGTGATAGATGTGGTTACTAGACTATGGAGTACAGCTTTCAATAACACACATGAAACACGAAAAACAAATAAAATTAAATTTATTTTAATCGTATTTCAATGAAAAGCTATATCAAAATCTTGAAATATATTTTGAACTACAAAGTATGACTACCAGTTTCAATTTAACCTAACCCATCTTGTTTTAAAGTTATTTTTGAAATTTTTCATGTCATTTTAAGATAACAAATTACACACTTAAAAAATATTTCGATTCGTAAATTTTATTTATTTTATCTACACACTATTACGTATTGAACCAAAGATTTAAAGAAAGTTAATGGAAATATACATATACCACCACGAAAGTACCCATGTCTATTTTGCAGGAAATAAATAATAAAATCCAACTCATAAATAATATTTCTGGGATAGGTAATAAACCGGAACACATAATGCAAACAGAAACAAAATTCTACTCCTTAAAAAAGGCAGAATTCTGAAAAAAAAATCTGTTCTAACGTATTGAATTTCGACTTCCTGTATGTATTCTGAAGTAAAACAATTCGACAAAAACTTGCGTAACTAATATTGATGAAGACAATGATTTATAAGTAAAAAAGAACACATATTTATAATACTTGGGAATCCTCAAATATGATCGCAACCATCTCGTTTTCAACTCAAATACCCACAAAAAAAATTATAAATAAAATTAAAAAATTAAACATTAATTCTGAGATTGCCAGATACCAAGTAGCAAAATTACGCGTTTATGATCAATGAGTTTATCGTTTGGGCTTTTCGTGCTACATTATAAAATTTAAGTAAATATGAAATTAAATGTTTTAAATATTATTTCTTTATCAATCAAATATTTATAAATATTATATTCATCATGGGAAGAAGTAAAAATTCAGTTCAAACATGAACATTATAATTTAATTTGTTTTAAGAAAATTGTTTTTCGATCAACACTGGTAAAGCAATCTGAGTTACGTATAGCAATCGTTTTATACTCAATGTTATTTCTATGGCGATTTCAAATTGCTTTTGGCTGAGGCCTTAAGTCAGTTTTAGGCCTCTTAGAATTCGAATTTTTCAAAATCCTTTCTTTGTGCACCCCCTACGGTATAAGAAGAAACACTCTGCAAAATTTCAGCTTTCTAGGACTTGTAGTTATTGAGATACAGTGATGAATCAGTGAATTAGTCAGACAGTGAGTGAGTGGCATTTAAATTTTATATATCTATATATATAATACTCTTACGTGGCACGCAAAAAAGACGTTATTTGTTATCGCGTTTTTGGCAACATTGTACGATTGTTTGTTTATCACAAAACCTCGCGCTTCAATTGAATTTATAGCGTCATCGGATGAAATTTTATTCAAGGAAAATGAATTTTAGTCGAGCTGTTGCAGTTAATAATAGAAATCAAAGAAAGCGGGGGATCTTTTCAGGGACATTTAAAAAACGATCCTTTTCAGGGCCAACAATTATAGTTCAACAAGACGCTTGCACTACAACTTTTGACGACAAACTCAATGAAAATGCGTGGCTGGCTCAAGTGCAGGAGTAAATGCATATACAAACAACATGTTGTGTATTCAATTTCCATATCAACACTCACATTTCGAGTCAAAATTTGCTCAAAGTTTTCATTTGAATTCGGATTCCAGAGGTACTGTAAATATCTTTTCTGAAAAACATAAAAAAAATTAGAATTGAAAAATATTTTTTTGGAATATCATATTTTGTAAACAATCCCTTCTGCTAGGACACATGTCTTCATTGAGGCGAGCGAAGCGAGCATATGTTCGCTTAGCGAACCAATGAGGATTGCGGAGTAATCCTCCGAGGGTTGGCGAGCGTTAGCGAGCATGGGGCAGGCCCCCTTGTATAGATTGAATGTTCTATCTAGTTTACAAATTGACTGGTCAGATGCAGAGATGATTTTACTGCGCATGTTTACGCGCTTCAATACATCTATTGGTTGAAAGAATCGGAGGAAAGATGCCATTGGTCAAGGAAGTCAACAGCCACGCTTACGGGTCAGGGAACCACGTCCGAAATCTACAGCTGAGCAGGCGACATTCTTGCAGCAGGAATGGACACAAATACTCAAAGCTGTATATCAAAACGTTGTTGAAAGTATGCCCAGAAAGGTTGCTAGTGTAATTGCAGCACGTGGGGGATCATCCCTCTATTAAAGCATGTATTCCTTCCCTTATACTATCACATTTTGGTGTCCGGTCCATTATTGTAGGATAGTATATCTTATCATTAGAAGACAGCTCACCAGATTTTAATCTCGTCATGAATAAAAAATAGGCAACATATTGATGAAGAGATAACTCATCCTCAAAACATGTCAGATCTTGATGGATAAGATATCTCGCCATTCGAAGAAAACTCACCAGATCTTCATCTGGTCATCATTACCAACAATTCGCAATATATTAATAATGTGATATCTTGCCATTAACAAAATTGATCGGATGTCTGTGTTCGAGATATCTCGTCAAAACCACTCAAAGGGTTGACGGAGGGTGAATTTCTAACCTACAATGTAAACTAAGACGCTTATATTATGGATATAAACAAGTCCCATTGCACAACTCAACAAAAGACCACACATTTTGGTGTCCGATCCATTATTGTAGGATAGTATATCTTATCATTAGAAGACAGCTCACCAGATTTTAATCTCGTCATGAATAAAAAATAGGCAACATATTGATGAAGAGATAACTCATCCTCAAAACCTGTCAGATCTTGATGGATAAGATATCTCGCCATTCGAAGAAAACTCACCAGATCTTCATCTGGTCATCATTACCAACAATTCGCAATATATTAATAATGTGATATCTTGCCATTAACAAAATTGATCGGATGTCTGTGTTCGAGATATCTCGTCAAAACCACTCAAAGGGTTGACGGAGGGTGAATTTCTAACCTACAATGTAAACTAAGACGCTTATATTATGGATATAAACAAGTCCCATTGCACAACTCAACAAAAGACCACACATTTTGGTGTCCGATCCATTATTGTAGGATAGTATATCTTATCATTAGAAGACAGCTCACCAGATTTTAATCTCGTCATGAATAAAAAATAGGCAACATATTGATGAAGAGATAACTCATCCTCAAAACATGTCAGATCTTGATGGATAAGATATCTCGCCATTCGAAGAAAACTCACCAGATCTTCATCTGGTCATCATTACCAACAATTCGCAATATATTAATAATGTGATATCTTGCCATTAACAAAATTGATCGGATGTCTGTGTTCGAGATATCTCGTCAAAACCACTCAAAGGGTTGACGGAGGGTGAATTTCTAACCTACAATGTAAACTAAGACGCTTATATTATGGATATAAACAAGTCCCATTGCACAACTCAACAAAAGACCACACATTTTGGTGTCCGATCCATTATTGTAGGATAGTATATCTTATCATTAGAAGACAGCTCACCAGATTTTAATCTCGTCATGAATAAAAAATAGGCAACATATTGATGAAGAGATAACTCATCCTCAAAACCTGTCAGATCTTGATGGATAAGATATCTCGCCATTCGAAGAAAACTCACCAGATCTTCATCTGGTCATCATTACCAACAATTCGCAATATATTAATAATGTGATATCTTGCCATTAACAAAATTGATCGGATGTCTGTGTTCGAGATATCTCGTCAAAACCACTCAAAGGGTTGACGGAGGGTGAATTTCTAACCTACAATGTAAACTAAGACGCTTATATTATGGATATAAACAAGTCCCATTGCACAACTCAACAAAAGACCACACATTTTGGTGTCCGATCCATTATTGTAGGATAGTATATCTTATCATTAGAAGACAGCTCACCAGATTTTAATCTCGTCATGAATAAAAAATAGGCAACATATTGATGAAGAGATAACTCATCCTCAAAACATGTCAGATCTTGATGGATAAGATATCTCGCCATTCGAAGAAAACTCACCAGATCTTCATCTGGTCATCATTACCAACAATTCGCAATATATTAATAATGTGATATCTTGCCATTAACAAAATTGATCGGATGTCTGTGTTCGAGATATCTCGTCAAAACCACTCAAAGGGTTGACGGAGGGTGAATTTCTAACCTACAATGTAAACTAAGACGCTTATATTATGGATATAAACAAGTCCCATTGCACAACTCAACAAAAGACCACACATTTTGGTGTCCGATCCATTATTGTAGGATAGTATATCTTATCATTAGAAGACAGCTCACCAGATTTTAATCTCGTCATGAATAAAAAATAGGCAACATATTGATGAAGAGATAACTCATCCTCAAAACATGTCAGATCTTGATGGATAAGATATCTCGCCATTCGAAGAAAACTCACCAGATCTTTATCTGGTCATCATTACCAACAATTCGCAATATATTAATAATGTGATATCTTGCCATTAACAAAATTGATCGGATGTCTGTGTTCGAGATATCTCGTCAAAACCACTCAAAGGGTTGACGGAGGGTGAATTTCTAACCTACAATGTAAACTAAGACGCTTATATTATGGATATAAACAAGTCCCATTGCACAACTCAACAAAAGACCACACATTTTGGTGTCCGATCCATTATTGTAGGATAGTATATCTTATCATTAGAAGACAGCTCACCAGATTTTAATCTCGTCATGAATAAAAAATAGGCAACATATTGATGAAGAGATAACTCATCCTCAAAACCTGTCAGATCTTGATGGATAAGATATCTCGCCATTCGAAGAAAACTCACCAGATCTTCATCTGGTCATCATTACCAACAATTCGCAATATATTAATAATGTGATATCTTGCCATTAACAAAATTGATCGGATGTCTGTGTTCGAGATATCTCGTCAAAACCACTCAAAGGGTTGACGGAGGGTGAATTTCTAACCTACAATGTAAACTAAGACGCTTATATTATGGATATAAACAAGTCCCATTGCACAACTCAACAAAAGACCACACAGGAGTGTTGAACCATCTCTGGGAATTATCGAATACCATTTCCGCATATATGTGAACACACATGAGTCGTATTAATTACATATCGAAACGACTATTTAATCACCAGAATGGCGTTTCCAATGACTGTCCCTTTTGCAATCCCAATACAAACGGTAATTAATTTGGAGTACTTTCCTTCAAGTGAGCTCGTTTCGTGTGACAGGAACATCAGTTATTACGCGTCACATTCAGAGATTGCAATTTGTGTGACTAATAACACGGTGTTAGCAAAATTTGCATTTGCGATTTGGTAATTTCTACTGAACGATTAACACGGAAGTGTTAAGAGAAATTCCTTTTCGTTTTGAATTGTCATTGGTTCCTATGGTTATCGCAAGTGTTAGTTAAATCCGTTGAATCCTACATATTTAATGGAGTTCTAGGTGGTTCGTTAGCACCAACCACTAGTTTTGCGTAAATATTGAAATCATAGACATAACATCAGAAGAAAGGATTGAACTTTCTTGACTAAAACATGTTTTACACTTCAAAAATTAACCTATTTACATTGACGAAAATTTATTGCAATCCTACAGTTATCACGGTCGGAATCTGAAAGGCAGAAAATTAGAGTGAATCTAAAGTCTAAGATCTTAAAAATCAAAACGAACGTTCCTTCTTTTTATACTTAATCTTGGCATGCCCGTAACTCGCATTTTTGTGTGAACTTTCGAAGTTTCGATCGGAACGTCAGAACAGTTGCCATTATTTGTCGATTTAGTAATTAACGTCGTACTAGAGCAACACAACGGGCTATTGACGACGGTCCGGGATTAACCACTCAAGGGAAAGATCCGAGGAGAACACCTCGTAATTTTGAACCACAGTCAGATGACGAAGCAACATCTGAGCTGAACGAAGCCTTACATGTTCATTGTTCGAATGCAAGGGTTAGACTGATATATTTCTACTAATCATGAATCTCCATAACTCCGATAGGTAGCGTTAGGAGTGATGGAAGTTTAGGGGAGTGTTACTATGAGATTTAAATGCAAAGTTTAACTTGGTTGTCGATTTGGAGATAATTACGAAGAATCAAGTATCTGACGTTATGGCATGTTTGAGTATTTTACCGGATGTAGACTTGCCTCTACATTCTTTCATAGACACATGGTTACCAACACGCTGAAAACACGAATTCGCAAAATCGACGTTTCGACAAAAACACGTTAAAAGTTGTGATGCTTCGTGAAAAATCGAGTTAGGGCTCTCAAAGGTTGTTTTCTCATAAAAATTGACTTTTCCATTAAGAATCAATATAATTCGTGGCTTTTTCATAGTGTACAACATGAAATGGTGACTCAAAAAATGCAGTTTGGTGAAAATCGCCCAAATGAAGATTGGCGATGATGCAGATTTGGCGTGATGATAAGAATATGAGTCTATTTTGAGAAAATTCAGTTAAGAGCAATGGAAATCAATCTCATGACTGCTTTGTCTTGTTTTGTCCCCAAACCCAACAAACAGTTAAAAATATTTTATGATGAGTTATTCTTAATCATCTTAGGGTGGGTGGTTTTAACGCGATATCTCGTCCACTGTTACCATAGTGTGACAAGTTGGAAAGCAACAAGCAATACGAAATGGAACTATTTACAGCATAGTGCATTGAGAGGGGTCAACCAGTCAGAGAATGAATATGGTATTAGTGGATGATTAACAATATCAAGTTTAATGATTTTAAGTTACTCTATCAGATCATGGCCCGTGGGCCACTTGTGGCCCACGGGCCATAATATGTTGGTGGCTAGGTTCACTATATGTTATTTTAATTTTAACAATTCAGAAATTTAAATTTAACAAGCACGTTGACAATTTTTAAAAATTGCTCATGCAAATGACAATGCAGCTATGGCGTCCATTTTTCTAATTACAAGAAAGTTTCTTTGAAGCTCAATGCCAACTTCAAGACTGTGTGTGTTGAAAAGATTGATAATTTGATGTCAGCCTTAAAGGATCGTTTTTCAGATTTTCAAAACTTTAAATGGTTGTCAGATTTATTTTGCAACACTTTTGCCATTCAATCTGAAATGCACCCGAATCAGTGTAACTTAATCTCGTCCATCAGAACCTGCTAAATAAATTTAATGAAGACAATTTGCTAAGGTGTACATACACACTAGAAGTTTTTTTTTAATTTTTAACTTAAAAATCCTGTTTTTTCACGGTAGGTCATTTGTTTACGCTTAAAACCATTTCAGTGAGAAAAAATATTATTAAACTAATTATTAATTAGCTAATTGAGATATAATGAGCTAATTAGCATGTTTTTTTAGCAGTGATATCTGAAATTCTAATTTGTGTGGAATGACAATTTTAGTTGGAAAATATTTATAATATTATTGTTCATGTTTTCCCCCTCAATCCAGTTGCTATAGAGAAAGATTTTTCTGTTGCAACTTTTTTCGCCAAGGATGCACAAAAAATCACGTTTTTTTCTGGAAATTTAGCATTTAAAAATCCATTAATAATGTATGTCTTAAGTAAGAACTCTGATTGAGGGTCAAAACATCCACTGCATTATATAGATTATAATGTTACAAAAATAATTATAATAGATTAATTTATTGTTGAGCTATCACTGTTTAAACAAAGCCTCATGTTGCAAAAACTTGTTTCTTCAAAACTTGAGTTTAAAGTTTTGGAAAGATATCTGTTCATGGTGACCGTACCTAACGAAAACCCTTGTAACTAGAAAACTATTTCGAATATTTTCCAGATCTTGGCATCGTTAGAAAGCTAAAGAATTGAAGAATAGTTTACAGCAATAAAAAAGTAGACTTTCTGGTCTTTTTTCAGGATTTTAAGTGTGTTCGTACATCACTTCTAACGCTGTGTCAAGGGATAAAAACTATTGTAAATGGTAGTTAGATAGTGCATTAAAACACGTTAACTTCTCTAGGTTAACATATGTTTGTGAACAAACTGTCTCAAGCATGAATTTTAACAAATGAAAAAATAGAAACCGCTTGACGAAAGTAAAATGCTCTCGACTACTGCACATTACGGGCCTAATAGTAGAACATATGAAACATCAACGAAAAGTCAAGCATCAAATTAAATAATTTATTTATTTAATTTTTATTACCTTTCTTTGTAACAATGTATGATAACTATAAATAAAGCAACGATAATGGTTATTAATTAACGTCACACTCGAACAATAAAACGGATTTTTCGGGATAAATTCCTAAAGGAAAGATACGACGACAGCACAACATAATATGAACCACTATCGGATGACGAGGTCAACAACTAAGCTCGCATCCAGCTCTCCAAACGTTCACATCACACCAACGTAAGTAAATTTGAGGCTACGACAGATTTAACGTTATTCAACCCCCTCATGACTTTCTTTGGTTAGATCGAGTTTGAACGTGCAACCTATCGATTTCTGATCCCTTACTCTTCCAATATAAATAAAACAAATAATATTTGATCGATAAGTTTCAAATGTTTTTTGGCTGCCCTTCCATACGTGTCAATGAATCAAAATGGCCCTTTGCCTTAACACGTCTGTGCATACTTGCGTTATACTAACATGGTAAGTCCCAAAATATATTCATGAGTATCTCAAAGTTAAACACGTCTGCCTTAATCAAATGTTTGATATTCCAGACTGTGCATGAATAAATGCAATTACAAATAAAGTGAAGTCAGTAAACGAAGTTTAAAAAGCCATATTTCTTGTCAAGGAAAATTTCGTACTTGTTGCTTTTGGCCCTAACGTTGATCTATCGCTCTTGCCTCGATAGATTTTGATACGATGAGAAAGGATAGATCTAGGTTATTTTAATGAAATTTAAACGAAGGAACCCCGAACCCACAAGAGATTAAAGGAATCCATTAAATGACGTTAAAACGTTACTGCTCTTGTAACAAAACTCAAGCTTACCCTGTATTGCTGTCTTTTTGCGTTAGTGAAACGTATCTTTATGTCCATTACTTGTCGTTAGCTATCGCATATTTAGAACAGCTTTGCGATACATGGTCAATGCCCCATAAAACATCCTATCATTAACAATAATCATATAACTGTCAGGTATAATGTCTGAATTGAATATGCTATTAAGATGAACCATAAACATCATAAACAAAATTGAAAAGGATTGTCTTTTGTTAGAGAACTTATATTTTCCGAAAGACACATTCATTATTAATTGCTTACTTACAGCAACCCAAACATAGGGCATCTACTATTATAAAAGCAAGTGTTTATCTGTGTTCTTCGAACAATGTCCTGACGAATCTATGGCACTAGCAACAATGAAATTTGGCACAAAAGTAGTCCTATTTTTTTGCAATTTCTGTGTCCAGCCCGAATTTAAAAATGTAATCTAAAACATTTTTATTTTATTTATTAGTGTTTTCACCTTTCTTTCTTCATTCGGGAAAAGCTTCCTCGATTGAAGAAAAAAGACGATTTTGTGATTTTCGGCCGCTGACGTCACATTGAAGAAAGGGGAGATTCCGCGTTTTTCGTCCCAATGTCTTTGGAACCATGCCAATTTTTCCGATTCTAGCGTTTTTCGATTTACGTTGTTAATTAATATAACTTTCTTGCTAGCAATTTCAACTTCGTCAAGCGCAAAGACTATTTGAGGTTTTCTATCGTCGTGATCGTCAAAAATAGAGTAAAAATTTCACGGATTTAAAAGCTGCGGAAAGTTTTACACCAGATCGATACCTTAAATATGATTTTCTTTCAATAAATAATTTTTCAATTGTAACCCATGCAATATGTCATGTCCGATGAAGGTGGGACTCGTTCTTAAATTATTGTTTTTAATTTTTATGTTTTTAGTATCAGTAATATTTAATGTACCAGGCCTGATTTTTAAATTCCAATTTAAAATATTTTTTAAGTAATATATTTTCTTATTAGTTTATAACTAGCCCCTTCGAGGACGGCGTTGCCTTTGGTGTTGGCTTGTGAAGCAAACTAAATGTGAATGTATAGCAATCACTGGAAGTTGGCGAGCTTTAGCGAGCAGTGGTCACACCTGCCCCGAAGAAAGGAACTATAAATGAGCCTATAGTGACCTATAAATGAGCCGTTATTTTTGAAAGGGGTTTAAGTCCGCTTTGAAAAAAAAAAACAGTTTATTTTCTTTTACAATTTTAATATATATATATATATATTTATTTATATTTATATATATATATTTATTTATATATTATATATATTTATATATATATATATTTATATATATTTATATATATATATATACATATTTATATATATATATATATATTTATATATATATATTTATATATATATATATATATATATATATTTATATATATTTATATTTATATAAATTTATATATATATATATATATATATATATATATATATATATATATATATATATATATATATATATATATATATATATATATATATTGCCTGTTATGCAATTTAAATATTGCATTACAGGTTTTAGTGTTACAAATATTATTCGAATTGAGTAACGTTTGCCAATAGTTTAAAATTTATTTAGACGCACTTCCTTAAATATGTCGATGTATGAAAAAATGGACTTGTACCACTTTCAAAAATAACAGCTCAAATGTTGGTTCAAAGGGACACATCTCCTTTAGGTGCGTAAGGGCTTCATGGACCCGAGGTACTGTAGTGGTCTTTTCTTTTCTCGTGGGGTTTACCGTTTTCAGTAAACACGGAAGTAGCTATTTTAGGATAAAAATACCTACCTACATTCATCTCAATAATTTGTTGCACAAATCCATAATTTGCACTTGACATTACCTTTTCCTCGGCGCAGCTTGGCCAACTATAACTCATGCGCCATAAAACCCCAAACCAACCAAACAGGAATGTCGAGTCACTGCTACTCAGAATTCTCGTGGATTTTACCTGGGTCCATTATGGGTCAGTGTCGTGAAGAGGGGAAAAAAGGACAGTGCATAATGAGTGTCACTAAAATCAAGAAGTTGGACCAATGAAGAGACACTCTTCTTCACAGGGCATGAGATGACCCATTCAAATCCTACCTTTAACAAGGTTTAAGAAAATCAATTAAGGAAATTGCTCCTGTAGTGAAGGACATTCCAGGGTAGCGTAGAGATCCTGCCCTAACTATCGTACGCCACACATGTCCACAACAGAGCGTTATGGTCAGGGTATCTCCTTTGATAACCGGGCCATTTTGATAGTCATTTCTGGCACACTTACCGCACAGCGGTACATAGACGACATTCTATGACCGGTTGTGTTACGGCACCGTTTGCGACACCCTGGACTTATTTTTTGTAATTATTTTGAACTTCCTGTGTGTTCTTGAAATTATATATATATATATATAATGTTGTTGTCGTGCGGGCCATATATGGCCCAATTGGGGGTTCCATTGCCCCGGAGGGTTGGACTTCTTCATACATGACACATCCGTTTTACAGGAAGGTCCATTTCACACATCCATATCGTAATTTTGATCCCAATAACCCCCTGATCAGGTACCCCTAGAGGTATTAATTTGGTATGGGAACATGGGGGACTTTGTGACCACGACCTATTTAACGTGCCCCAGCCAATATTAGCGAACATGACGGTTTTTAGCCAGGTCTAAGCGTCGATCTAGCAACCATCAGAATTGCAGGCTCAGACGAGGACAGAACCCACAACCCTTCCGATGCGAGCCCGACGCTCTACTGACTCAGCTACCGCGGCTCATATATATATATATATATATATATATATATATATATATATATATATATATATATATATATATATATATATATATATATATATATATATATATATATATATATATATATATATATACATATATATACATATATATATATATATATAATGGTACATTAGTATGATGATTTAATGTAATGATGTATATAATTAAGGTGCACTTATATATACTAGGTAGACATATCACTTCGATGGCATGCTCTATTCAACCAACCACACTTAAACAAACTGGTACAGTGTCTCACGCATTGAGCACGGGAGTGTATGTTGGTGGTTAGTTACTTCACAGTGTATCCTGCACGCTTTGCTAGCATCTTCCTTTGAGTTGTAGGCGGTACAAGGTTGATTTATGTCAGATTCGGTCATCCCCTAGATGAATTTCTTTCATCTGTGTCGGTAAAATGTTCATATTATACAGGGTGGTCCCGAATTCATGGTACAAACTTTAATGGTAGGTACAGGACATTGTAACAATGATTTATTGTATAGGAATGTATAGTCGCAAGTGACGCGGTGAGGCGAAAACAGGGGAAATAACGGCCGAAAGGAAAAACAAAGATTTTATTGAAAGCGTTGTTGACAAGTGTCATGTTTACAGTAATTGTTCAAAATTGCGTCCACCAGTATCGATACATGCTTGACAGCGTCGGTGGAGCGATTGGCGTACACGTTCAAAGATGCCTGGTATTTCACGCACACCTGCAGCAGCTACAGATAAGCGAGCGACGAGATCCTCATCTGAGTCAACTGGAGTCTCATAAACAAGATGCTTTAGATGTCCCCATAAAAAGTAATCGAGGCTCGATAAATCGGGAGATCGGCGTGGCCAAGGGACTGGTCCACCACGCCCAATCCATCGAGTACCAAACGTGGCATTCAGGTAATTCCGTACATCAATGCTGAAGTGTGCTGGCGCCCCATCGTGCTGAAACCACATGCGGTTACGAATGGCGATCGGAACATCATGCAGCAGTTGTGGTAACACTTCTTTCAGAAAAATAAGATAGCTTCCGCCAGTGAGCCGCGTGGGTAGTAAGTATGGGCCAATCAAAAAGTCGTTCACAATACCAGCCCACACATTAATACTGAAATGTTGTTGAAACGCATGTCGACGCGTTGCATGTGGATTATCGGTTGCCCACACATGGTAATTGTGCGCATTAAAGACACCCTCGCGTGAAAATGTCGCTTCATCTGTAAATAGCACATAATCTACGAAATCCGGCTGCAACGCACATTGCTGCATCACCCACAGGCAGAAGTTCATGCGGCGAGGATAATCTGTCGGATTCAATGCTTGTACTTTCTGAAAATGGAAGGGGTGTAAGCGATTTTCGTTTAACACTCTGCATACAGTCTGATGACTCACACCTACGTCACGCGCAACAGTTCTTGTGCTTGACTCGGGTCTATCAGCCACAATGTTCAAGATGCTTTCTTCCAGCCTTGGAGTGCGTACAGCTCTTACTCGACCAGCGCCATGTCTGTTGACGTCGAACGCACCTGTTTCACAAAGTTGACGATGTAACCGTTGAAAAATTCTATGATCCGGCATTCGTCGATCAGGATACTCCGCGCGATACATTGGTAGCGCAGCTCTGCCGTTACCATTTGCACGGCCGTTCATGTAATGCATGTCTGCTTTTTCTGCATACGTAAAGTCACCCATCGTCTACGGCAGCACAATTGTGAATGGCGCTTTTCCCTACTGCGATGCATCATGTTCAACAGCGGCTAGACATCTACTGCCCTCTACCGGCAATGATACCAACCGATCACTCCATTTCTCTTTCCTTTTATTTCCCCTGTTTACGCCTCACCGCGTCACTTGCGACTATACATTCCTATACAATAAATCATTGTTACAATGTCCTGTACCTACCATTAAAGTTTGTACCATGAATTCGGGACCACCCTGTATATATATATATATATATATATATATATATATATATAATTAATTAAAAAGTATCTTTCCTGACACAATGGCTCTTAATCGAAATTCGGATATTTTCAAACGTGAACGTATATTTCATGCTTTGCTTACAATTCTGAAAAAGCTTATTGATTTTAGCTAGAGTATATTTCAAACTTACAGCTCCACTTGAACGAAATATCTTTTTCGAAAAACGAAATAAAATAACAAATTCAATCACTCTTACACCATATGCCACTAAAACAATAACGAAGAATGATTTGTATTACAAGCAATGAAATGGTATGTGAAACTAAATGGTTTTTCCTCTTGCAAGTTAACCTAAATACGAGATTTCTTATTACATTGTAGCAACAGATCCAGTTATTGTACTAGCCAGAAATATATCGTATTAAAAACATGTTTTCCAAGATATTTGTGGTAAGAAAGAGTTACGTTCTAAGAGAAGGGTTGATGGGCTATTACCACTCCAAGATATAAAATCAAAATTTTCAGATTTTTGCGATTTGGAAACAGCACTAGGATTTTAGTGGATCTACTAAACAATGTCCCGTCAATCTCTTATAGAAACTTCGATACACATAGTTTTTCAGTAAGAACGAGAAAATAAAAGAACGACGTGAAGAGAAAAATACAAAAGGCGTTCTGAAATGAAAGGGTATAGACCAGGGCTTGAAATACCCGGGTGCACAGGTGCACTGTGCGCATGAAAATAAAATTGTGCACCTATTTCTTTCCCTCTAAGTGCAAGCAAGGCACCTAATGTTAAAAAAAGGGGGGAAAACATGTTTATTTTATTTTGATGTTTGAACAAAATATTAGTATCGACCTCTCTCGCTCTAAAGGAACGTAATTAAAATTCCTGAATACACACTATGCAAAACTAAAATCGCTGAGCCGTAACGGGTTTATACATTAGGAAGGTTTACTTGTTTCACTGCCACCAGAACTTACCGATGATCGAAACATTTTCCAGATGCTTCTGATGTAGCGACTGTCGAGACAGCAGTGCGCCTGAGAGAAGGGAGAATTAAGGTGCTTAAATATATTTATTTACTATCTACTATTTACTTATATAAACGTAACAAACTAATAAAGTAGTTAACATTACATTAATGCTCTCATATCACGTTTTTTTATAATGTACACCTAAAATATAACCTGTGCATTTAAAACTTAGGTGCACAAGGTGCACCTGCAGTAACAAATCTATTTCGAGGCCTGGTATAAGCGATTAAAGTAATTACATTCAAACCACCCATCGACAAAGTTGCCGAAACGTCATCCAAATATTTCCACTCGAAATGTACGAGATCTATTTCTATTGTGACCATTACCTTGACGTTAAGTTTGGAGCAATTCTCTTGAGGTAGGTACATAGGTAGGTATTTTAGCTAACGTCGTACTGGAGCCACACAACGGGCCATTGACGACGGTCCGGGATCAATCCATAAGGGAAAGAACCGAGAATAACACCGCCGACCAACCGGTCTGGTGGTTAAGGTGTTAGACTCTAGATCGGAAGGTTCCTGGTTTGAATCCAGATCAGTGCATGGAGGTTTGTAAGCGCATAGTGTAGAGACGGCTGGTGCACCTTAAAGAATAAACACAGTTACAGTTAAATATATTCTTTAGTTAATTTATCAAGTATTTATCAAAAGGCTTGGAATATAACTCTGCTATCTACAGAGATTGGCGAATTCTGGGACAAGTGAGAGGTAGAAGTGAGCCAACTCTGTAAATAGTTGAGCTAGTAAAACCGAAAGATAGCGATCTTATAATTCTCGTACAGGTTTGAAACGTTGCACAAACATTCTTAAGTATATAAAGTATAATTTGGAGTTAAAATCCCAAAATCGATTATTTGACCTATCGTGGATAAAAGTCCTCATGTTGGGTGGGTACGGAAGTTTGGAGAGTGGGGTGCCAGATAAGATGTTGCCAAGTCATCTGACCGTGGTTCAAAATTCACGGTGTTGACATCGGATCTTTTTCATAAGGAATTGATCCAGGGCCGTCGTAAATAGCCTACTGTGTTGCTCTAGAACAACGTTAATTAAAAATTACCAAAAATAAATTACCGAGGACAACATCACGTAATTTTGAAGGACGCAATTCTCATGGATGGGTGTAACGTCGTGGGTATAGTTTACGTGGCGAGTGGCTTGAAGATAATTAAAACGACATTTAAAATTACAGTACATTTAATTAATTATAGAAGAATACATATAAGTTAAAACTATTTCGAGGCTAATAGAGATTGTACAAAATAGGGTTTCAGTCCTGCGGCTTCGATCGCAGCAGAATCGTCCTGCGTCCGCTCACGTTTCGGTTTTTCACGATTCTCCTCTTCTCGAGAGAAGACCCCAGGCGTTCTTCCGAAGCCGCTATCGCCCAAAGAGAAGGGGATACCCCCATCCGGTTATAAATTCATGGACCACCATGAAAGCTGCGGTCAGAGGGACCCCCTACGGTGACACTACATGGGTCAAGGAAATGTAAAAAATTGGGTTTGTTTTTATGTGAGCCAAGAATGTTTTATGGGTACAATTTGCATTCTTCTTTTTAAACAAAGCAAGACGATGATTACTCCTTTTGGATTCGAAAGGCGAAAAGGCTATATTTGGTTAAGGAAGGGAAAAGGGGTTATGGAATCGAGGGATTTTTCGAGAATTTCAGGCTGGTTTCGACGAGATATATGATCTATCGCGATCTGACTAATACCGAATCTGACGATATATTCCCGATTTTTTTATGATGACGTTATCAAGATTGGTCAGTTTTCTTCGAATGATATCTCGTCCATCAAGATCTGGCCAGTTTGTGAATGATAGGATTCGTCGTCAAAGCCCCTACCAGGTGAGTAGCTATCTTGGTGGTTATCAAGACGAGGTATAACTAGCAAAACCGTTAGCAGATCCTGATGGAGGAGAAACCTCGTCATTGTATGAAAACTGCCAGATCTTGATCTCGTCATCATAAAAAAAAAAGAAAGGAATCGGTAATACCTTGATCCCGGGAGCAGGAAGTGCTTAAAACTGATTCGTACGTCGCAGAACAAAGTCTTTGCAGAACAGTTTTTTCTTAATTTTATCAAAATTTTAGACGATTTATTTTCCAATCATAAGTTACGATGTTCTGCAGTGCAAAGCGCGCTCACTGCCCCACCTTTTTTTTCTTCTCTAGCTGCGGAACAACCTCTCTACATGCCCCAAATGACCACAAACAGTTTATAAATAACACATCTTCTATGTCGAGGACAAAATATTTAACTTCTAACAAAACTAAACAGAATTAACTAAACAGAATTGAAAATTCTAACAGAACTAAACAGAATTAACTAAACAGAATTGAAAATTCTAACAGAACTAAACAGAATTAACTAAACAAAATTAAAAATTCTAACAGAACTAAACAGAATTGAAAATTCTAACAGAACTAAACAGAATTAACAAAACGGAAATGAAAATTCTAACAGAACTAAGCAGAATTAACAAAACAGAATTGAAAATTCTAACAGAACTAAACAGAATTGAAAATTCTCTCAGAACTAAACAGAATTGAAAATTATGGAAGTATGACTTGGTTTTTTGAATAATATAAGTCAATTAATTTTTAAGTTTTATTATAAATATGTGCCGATATTTTTATGTGTATGTTTGTGTTTTTGTAAAATTTAGCCGATAATTGTGTTTTACGTCTGTTTTTGAATTTACTGCAGTTTTGAAAATTCGGCCTGCAGAACAATAGCAATTCCTTAGAATTGTATTGCAGAACACTGAATATGATTCTGCACTGGGACCTTGATGACGATAGATTTCGTAATTTGAAAAATTGGTCAGATCTTAATGGATGGGACACGACGTCGTGACAACAGCCAGCGAGTGTAAAAAAGGCACTTTCATCCCCTCCTCTAAATAGAATGCATCAGTGACAAGGATGACCTGTTTTCCCAACTTCTTCCAAAGAAACATTCTGGGTACCCACCTTGTAAGAAACGCAATGCTACATCGGTGCTTCTGCAGAGGGTTCTATCTAATAGAGAACCCTTGCCTACGTCCCACAGCCAAGCAAACGAAGACGAAAAGAGGAAAAAATTAGCCACTTATTTTTTCCCCGGATGATTCCCGGATCCCATTCGTTATCCGGGTGATTAGGTATTTGGACAGATCGTCTTCCAAACGATCTTTAGTGAGGATTTGGGGTAATGGAAGCCGGTGGCACGGTCACAGGCAAGGACGGTATTATTGCCGAGAAGAAAAAGCACATCGCGTCCCTGTGAGCTCCTCTTCGCCCATAAATCTCTCGCCGAGCTCCGGTCTAATGTTAACTTTTATGTAACAGCGTAACTTTCATGGAGGAAATGACTTCGTCCATATTATTGCTTTTCATTAGCGAAGAGGGTCTGGGAAATGCTTCGAGGTGAAATTGCAGTTTCACGCTGTTTCTGAAAAGGTTTTTGAACAAATATTCCAGCGTGTGTTTAAAAATATTAGGGCCACGGTAGCTCATTTGGAGGAGTGACAGTTTGGTAAACGGAGGGTCGGAAAGTTGATACTTGGTCCATCCAAAGAACCGTTGTGTACGCGAGGGCTGGTGTACGTTAAATCTCTAATGAGTGGCCTCAAATGTCCTCACGTTGGCGTCGTGTGGGTCTGTAGATTGGGGATGCGAGCTTAGGAGTTCACCTCTCCATCCGACCGAAGTATTATCCTAGAATCTTTCCCTACTGGATTGATCCCGGACCGTCGCCAATATCCCGTTGTGTTGGTCAAGTGTGACGTTAAGTAATTATCCACATACCTACATTAAAAGTATTTAGTTCTGGACACTTTAGTTGGTCATAAGCAGATTATATGTAGAGTGCGGTGCCGATGAAGAGGCAGTCGACCTTGAATCTGTTGTTTTTTGAATAGGTGTGAAAGCTCGTTAGGCGAAGTAAGCCATACGCAAAAGGATGATTGGCGATTGCAATGGATGGTTTCACTCTACCAAGTCATCATCAATGCTTTGGCTTTCGGCTTCGAACTGGTGTCGTAATGGTTCAGTGGGCTTGCCTTACTGTGCTAGAACCCTGTGAACTGTTGAGAAGTTAGCCATACTCAAAAGGATGAATGGCGATTGCAGTGGATGGTTTCACTCTACCAAGTCGTCATCAATGCTGTGTCTTTCGGCTTCGAACTGGTGTCGTAATGGTTCAGTGGGTTTGCCTTACTGTGCTAGAACCCTGTGAACTGTTGAGAAGTTAGCCATACTCAAAAGGATGAATGGCGATTGCAGTGGATGGTTTCACTCTACCAAGTCGTCATCAATGCTGTGTCTTTCGGCTTCGAACTGGTGTCGTAATGGTTCAGTGGGTTTGCCTTACTGTGCTAGAACCCTGTGAACTGTTGAGAAGTTAGCCATACTCAAAAGGATGAATGGCGATTGCAGTGGATGGTTTCACTATACCAAGTCGTCATCAATGCTGTGTCTTTCGGCTTCGAACTGGTGTCGTAATGGTTCATTGGGTTTGCCTTACTGTGCTAAAACCCTGTGAACTGTTGAGAAGTTAGCCATACTCAAAAGGATGAATGGCGATTGCAGTGGATGGTTTCACTCTACCAAGTCGTCATCAATGCTGTGTCTTTCGGCTTCGAACTGGTGTCGTAATGGTTCAGTGGGTTTGCCTTACTGTGCTAGAACCCTGTGAACTGTTGAGAAGTTAGCCATACTCAAAAGGATGAATGGCGATTGCAGTGGATGGTTTCACTCTACCAAGTCGTCATCAATGCTGTGTCTTTCGGCTTCGAACTGGTGTCGTAATGGTTCAGTGGGTTTGCCTTACTGTGCTAGAACCCTGTGAACTGTTGAGAAGTTAGCCATACTCAAAAGGATGAATGGCGATTGCAGTGGATGGTTTCACTCTACCAAGTCGTCATCAATGCTGTGTCTTTCGGCTTCGAACTGGTGTCGTAATGGTTCATTGGGTTTGCCTTACTGTGCTAAAACCCTGTGAACTGTTGAGAAGTTAGCCATACTCAAAAGGATGAATGGCGATTGCAGTGGATGGTTTCACTATACCAAGTCGTCATCAATGCTGTGTCTTTCGGCTTCGAACTGGTGTCGTAATGGTTCATTGGGTTTGCCTTACTGTGCTAAAACCCTGTGAACTGTTGAGAAGTTAGCCATACTCAAAAGGATGAATGGCGATTGCAGTGGATGGTTTCACTCTACCAAGTCGTCATCAATGCTGTGTCTTTCGGCTTCGAACTGGTGTCGTAATGGTTCAGTGGGTTTGCCTTACTGTGCTAGAACCCTGTGAACTGTTGAGAAGTTAGCCATACTCAAAAGGATGAATGGCGATTGCAGTGGATGGTTTCACTCTACCAAGTCGTCATCAATGCTGTGTCTTTCGGCTTCGAACTGGTGTCGTAATGGTTCAGTGGGTTTGCCTTACTGTGCTAGAACCCTGTGAACTGTTGAGAAGTTAGCCATACTCAAAAGGATGAATGGCGATTGCAGTGGATGGTTTCACTCTACCAAGTCGTCATCAATGCTGTGTCTTTCGGCTTCGAACTGGTGTCGTAATGGTTCATTGGGTTTGCCTTACTGTGCTAAAACCCTGTGAACTGTTGAGAAGTTAGCCATACTCAAAAGGATGAATGGCGATTGCAGTGGATGGTTTCACTATACCAAGTCGTCATCAATGCTGTGTCTTTCGGCTTCGAACTGGTGTCGTAATGGTTCATTGGGTTTGCCTTACTGTGCTAAAACCCTGTGAACTGTTGAGAAGTTAGCCATACTCAAAAGGATGAATGGCGATTGCAGTGGATGGTTTCACTCTACCAAGTCGTCATCAATGCTGTGTCTTTCGGCTTCGAACTGGTGTCGTAATGGTTCAGTGGGTTTGCCTTACTGTGCTAGAACCCTGTGAACTGTTGAGAAGTTAGCCATACTCAAAAGGATGAATGGCGATTGCAGTGGATGGTTTCACTCTACCAAGTCGTCATCAATGCTGTGTCTTTCGGCTTCGAACTGGTGTCGTAATGGTTCAGTGGGTTTGCCTTACTGTGCTAGAACCCTGTGAACTGTTGAGAAGTTAGCCATACTCAAAAGGATGAATGGCGATTGCAGTGGATGGTTTCACTCTACCAAGTCGTCATCAATGCTGTGTCTTTCGGCTTCGAACTGGTGTCGTAATGGTTCAGTGGGTTTGCTTACTGTGCTAGCACCCTATGAACTGTAGGCTGCTCGGGTTCGATTTCTCTTTGTCAGCCAAACTCCCTTTGTGTGTGTGTATGCCCATTTCTTGACGTTGTATGTCTTGTGTTAGGCACAACATGGCCAAATATGGCCCATGAGCTATAATACCCAACCAAACATCGGCTCCGATAAATACGGTTACAATGAGAATCCTACTAAGAATGCCAATTGTGGAAGGTATTTGTTTAGTTACCATCAGTCCCCTAATATAACTAGTGGACTCGTTCAAAACCAGTCTAAAATGCCATCTCACTGGTGCCGAACTATACAGGGCTTGTGTGCTCCTTGATATCATAATTATATAAACGCGTGAATTAAGGATAAAAAAACATAGGCTAAAATATATGAGGATTGATTTACAGACGGTCCATGTATATGGTTTTGTTACTCTATATCAGAAGTATATTAATGCTTCAGTTAAGGGCAAAATGACAACGGTTAAAATACATAAATATGTCTTACTTACAGACAGGGTCGTGCGTGTGATTTTGCTACTGTATATCAGATATGTATAAATGCTTGAGATAAGGGAAATAATTTTTTGGTTAAATTTAAAATGAGATTATTTAAATACCGGGTTTATGTGCGTAGTTTTGCTATTGTATATCAGAAGTATATTAATACCTGCACTAAGAGCAAAACAAGAACGGTTAAAATACATAAAGACGATGAATTTACAGACATAGTCCATGTGGTTAGTTTTGCTACTGTGTATGTAAGAAGAAAATAAATGTCTGTGCTAAGAGCAAAATAACAGAGGTTAAAATGCATATAGATGATATAGATGATTCATTTATAAACAGGGAACGTAATAAACAGAAACGTTCTGGGAACAGGGTTCAGTTCAGGAAACAGGTATTCATTTATGCAGTTATTTGTGTCTGCTACTGTATATCAGAAGTATACAGTGATTCTACGGTCATGGGACAAACTTGTAGGGGTGGTGCAGCTTACTAAAACTTATATTTTTCGTATAGGAATGTAGGGTCGGAAGTGACGCGTGGAGGCAAGAACACAAAAAAGAGACATAAACAGAAAAACATTGTTTATTTTCAACATCCTTACAAAGTGCTTCTTTGCAGCAGTGTTTATAATAAATGCTCAAAATTGCGACCACCAACAGTAATATATGCTTGGTAGAGTCTAAGGAGTGATTGGCGAACAGTTCCAAAGATGCCAAGCATATCGCTCAAGCGTGCTGCCGCAATGGATAATTGAGCAACAAGGTCCTCAATTGAGTCAAGTGGAGTCTCGTAAACTTTGGTTTTCAGATGCCCCATAAAGATGTAATCGATGCTCGATAAATCTGGTAAACATGACCCCATGGTGGCCATTGGACAGGTCCACCACACTGAATTCATCAACCCGCAAAACTGGTATTCAGGTAATTATGGAAAACCACATTGACGTGGGCTGACGCACCATCATGCTGAAAACACATGTGATTAGGAACGACAGTCGGAACATCTTGCAGCAATTCTGGTAAAAACTCTTTCAGAAAAATACGATAATGTGAGCCCATTGAGTCGCGTTGGCAGGAGATATGGGCCTATGAGGAAATCGCTCACAACACCCGCCAATCACAGCTGCCGAGTTTGTATTACTGTTGGTGGTCTCAATTTTGAGCATTTACTGTAAACATTGCTGCAAAGAAGCACTTTGCAATGATGTTGTAAATATACAACGTTTTTCTGTACATGTCTCCACACGTCACCATACATTCCTATACGAAAAATGCATGTTTTATTAAGCTTTACCACCCCTCCAATTTTGTCCCATGACCATAGATTCATCCTCTATAAATGCATGAACTAAGGGGAAAATAACAATGCTTAAAATGTATAAAGATGATTTATTTACAGACGGGGCCCATATATGCGTGGTTTTGCTCCTATACGTCAGAAGTCTATGAATGTGTGAGATAAGGACTATAGTTTTATCTGACCCCTTTATTAAATCATTTCTTATCAAAGAAATGCAATCTGCGATTTTTTCTCTTGAATTAAAATTCACATTTTTAAGAAAAGTATTCGCAAAGTTACACGGTACACCGATACGGAACTTTGATTCAAACCACTTTACTCTTAATTTAAGGATGACGATTAAAAAATTTAATGAAGGTGTAATCTCACATTCTCGTTTTGATGACGCTCCCAATTACTTTGGTATAAATACTGCTGGTGTTGTTCGCTGTTAGTATTTGACGGGGTTTTCTTAAAATATCAGATGATTTGTTCACGATTGTCCATGGGCTTGTTATATACGAATTATAATTTTATGTCTGACCGTGGTTAAAAATCAAGTAGTGTTGTCCTCGAATCTTTCCCTTTGGGTTGGATTCTAGACTGTCGCCAATGACCCGATATGTTTCCCCAGTGAATTGTTTTTTAAGTAACTACATATCATCGATAAATTATTGAAAAAATATTTTTTTAAATACTAAAAATTAAGAATGAAAGAGTATATATTTATGACTTAAAATGGGGCTAATAATTACGTTAGATTATTTTCATTATCTAAATGAAATATAGTCATTTTTTCATCATTTTAACGTGATTTCAGATTGAGAGCATGAAAATCAATATTTCATTTATTTAGTCTCAATCAATATGGAATCATTGGGTTTGGTAGAATTTCTTATGTTCTTGCTTTTCGCGTCAAACATGTGTTCCTCCATTTCATATAAAAGAGAAATTTGAATCGATTTGCAAAAAGTAGAGAAAAACTTCTGATCGCAAAGTAACGACCATCCGGTGATATTTGTTGGGAAAACTTTTGAACTTTTCACATGAACTCGTGGCATTTCGCGAGTCCTCGAGCAATCCATTCGTGCTGCCCTCTGTTGAGAAATATTGGAAACACGAAGGAGTAAAATAATTAATTTTCTAATCCCTCGTAAATTACCAACCTATATCATTATCATTCCTTTATTGCAAGAATGAAAAAAAAAAAAAAAAAAAAAAAAACATGATTATTTAGTTTTATTTGTATGAATTTTAATCTCAGAAACATTTTTATTCCACAATTGGGAATAAATAATACGCACTGCAATTCACAATTGCATTAGTTAATCTTTATTAAACTGTATAACTGAAATTGAAATAAATATGATAATAATTTTTTGTTTGCTTACCCATCAAGATGCATAAAATATTTTACCTTTCCTCAAGTGAAGTGGTAATATTTGCTAAGGGAAGACTTTTATCATTAAGATATTTAAAACAGATGCAAATTAGTTGGTAATACACAGTTTGCCGTAAAACTTACATTCTACCATCAGGTGTCAATACTATTATAGTTAAAGGGAAACATGAAACTTTTTGCACTATTAAGAAGAGTTACGTACTACTATATACGATTATTTATACCTTTATTCAGTCTTCATTATTTTTATCCCATCGGTGGTACATCTATCGGTATGTACGATCTTCACGAACACGAGGAAGTCTGGGGATCTATTGTTTTCCCCTAGGGTTCGCTACCTCTCGTAAAAATGGGGGTCTTGACCACAGGATACCCAAAGGATCTTGATCTATACTTTCTTTTCACATTTACAAGACGTTGTCTATCTTGTCCTAGGTGTATCTTTGACAAATATCACCTTCATAAAAAAAAAAACTTTGTTTTCATTCAACGTGTTTAACGGTACTCATATCAGAAAGTAGAATTTAAAACTCGGAATTATTCGATGATTCCCATCGGTCTTTCTTTTAGTCGGCATCTGAAATTATTTTCACTCTAGAATATTAGGGTTTTAAGTTGTAGCCGTACTTAAAAATCTTTGTTACTTAATATAGGTACATTGTATTTTATCAACACTAGCCACTGAGTGGCCAGCATGGTACCTAAGGAGGAATCCAACCTGTACCACCTCAAGTCCCAGGCTGACAGTGCAGTTTAAAAAATTCCACTGAAATATCTCACCTAAATAATTGCATGTATTGGGTGAAAGAATCTATGAAGTCTTCCACCCAATAAGATGGTAGTTAGTCATTAAGAGTACACTGAAGAGCCAAAACATTATGACCACCTACTAAATAATGCTTTGACTAGTTTGATTTGTTATTTAGTCATTAAGAGTAGTTATCTCTAGTCATTAAGATGAATTATTTAGGCAATAAGAGTAGTTATCTAATCATTAATATAAGTTATGTAGTCATTAAGATTAGTTATTAATTCATTATGATTTGTTATTTAGTAACTTTGATTTGTTATATTTGTTAATTAGTCATTAAGAGTAGTTATCTACTCATTAAGATGAGCTATTCAGTCATTAAAATCTGTTATTTAGTTACTTTGATTTGTTAGAATAGTTATTTGGTCACTAAGAGTAGTTATTTAGTCACTAAGAGTAGTTATCTAATCATTAAGATTAGTTTGTAGTCATTAAGAGTAGTTATCTACTCATTAAGATTAGCTATTCAGTCATTAAGATATGTTATTTAGTTACTTTGATTTGTTAGAATAGTTATTTGGTCACTAAGAGTAGTTATTTAGTCATTAAGATTAGTTATCTAGTCATTAAGATTAGTTTGTAGTCATTAAGAGCAGTTATCTACTCATTAAGATTAGCTATTCAGTCATTAAGATATGTTATTTAGTTACTTTGATTTGTTAGAATAGTTATTTGGTCACTAAGAGTAGTTATTTAGTCATTAAGATTAGTTATCTAGTCATTAAGATTAGTTTGTAGTCATTAAGAGTAGTTATCTACTCATTAAGATTAGCTATTCAGTCATTAAGATCTGTTATTTAGTTACTTTGATTTGTTAGACTAGTTATTTGGTCACTAAGAGTAGTTATTTAGTCATTAAGATTAGTTATCTAGTCACTAAGATTAGTTTGTAGTCATTAAGAGCAGTTATCTACTCATTAAGATTAGCTATTCAGTCATTAAGATATGTTATTTAGTTACTTTGATTTGTTAGAATAGTTATTTGGTCACTAAGAGTAGTTATTTAGTCATTAAGATTAGTTATCTAGTCATTACGATTAGTTTGTAGTCATTAAGAGTAGTTATCTACTCATTAAGATTAGCTATTCAGTCATTAAGATCTGTTATTTAGTTACTTTGATTTGTTAGAATAGTTATTTGGTCACTAAGAGTAGTTATTTAGTCATTAAGATTAGTTATCTAGTCACTAAGATTAGTTTGTAGTCATTAAGAGCAGTTATCTACTCATTAAGATTAGCTATTCAGTCATTAAGATATGTTATTTAGTTACTTTGATTTGTTAGAATAGTTATTTGGTCACTAAGAGTAGTTATTTAGTCATTAAGATTAGTTATCTAGTCATTAAGATTAGTTTGTAGTCATTAAGAGCAGTTATCTACTCATTAAGATTAGCTATTCAGTCATTAAGATATGTTATTTAGTTACTTTGATTTGTTAGAATAGTTATTTGGTCACTAAGAGTAGTTATTTAGTCATTAAGATTAGTTATCTAGTCATTAAGATTAGTTTGTAGTCATTAAGAGTAGTTATCTACTCATTAAGATTAGCTATTCAGTCATTAAGATATGTTATTTAGTTACTTTGATTTGTTAGAATAGTTATTTGGTCACTAAGAGTAGTTATTTAGTCATTAAGATTAGTTATCTAGTCATTAAGATTAGTTTGTAGTCATTAAGAGCAGTTATCTACTCATTAAGATTAGCTATTCAGTCATTAAGATATGTTATTTAGTTACTTTGATTTGTTAGAATAGTTATTTGGTCACTAAGAGTAGTTATTTAGTCATTAAGATTAGTTATCTAGTCATTAAGATTAGTTTGTAGTCATTAAGAGTAGTTATCTACTCATTAAGATTAGCTATTCAGTCATTAAGATCTGTTATTTAGTTACTTTGATTTGTTAGAATAGTTATTTGGTCACTAAGAGTAGTTATTTAGTCATTAAGATTAGTTATCTAGTCACTAAGATTAGTTTGTAGTCATTAAGAGCAGTTATCTACTCATTAAGATTAGCTATTCAGTCATTAAGATATGTTATTTAGTTACTTTGATTTGTTAGAATAGTTATTTGGTCACTAAGAGTAGTTATTTAGTCATTAAGAGTAGTTATCTAGTCATAAAGATTAGTTTGTAGTCATTAAGAGTAGTTATTTAGTCTACTAGTTATATAGTCATTAAGTCATTAAAATTAGTTATATAGTCATTAATTCATTAAGATGACTTATTTAGTCACTTGATTAGTTAGGTTAGTTATTTAGTGTATTTTGGGGTAAGAGTGAAAGTAATGAAAGAATAAAAGAGTAAAAGAGAAGGCACAACTCTGAAATCTGGCGACACTAAGAGGGTTTGTGGAAAGAAAGTTTCGAAACACCGTGTACAATATCTTTATGAAAGAGAATTAGTAAATTTGAAAGTCATATCCCATAGGTAAAATATGAACATCGCTTCCAACGACAAAAAGGAAATGACTGCTATAATTTCCACCATCACATTTCTCAATTCCCCCGAACCACACCAGCTGATGCATAGTTTAGCAATCGAAGTGCCATCCCAATACAAGTTACCCCAGGACGCTTAATCGGTGGTAATCACAGGGACTTCCCGAGACAGAAAGTTTTCTCGCTTCACCAGAGATGATCTATACGGCCATTACATTCATTATCCTCACTTTGCAATGCTAATCCACGGAACCCACAGCGGGGCCTGTCGAAGGGGAAATCGGGCTCCTCTCGTTTATCATGGAGGCCCCGTTCCACTGGGTTGTGATCATCATTTCATTTGAATGTCCCTTGCATTGTACGAAAATGAAAGGCTACTTAATGTTTGATTCATTGTGGGGTTTGGATATTTGCATGGTAATGCGGATAAGATATTACTATGGACTCTGTGGGGAAGAATGGAGTGGGGATTTTTGAGTGGAGATTAGATTGACTTTTCAAGAGATTGGGGAGATAGTTGATTGGTTTCGTTTCTCGTGATTGGATTTTCGTAAGGGTTCTGAAAGTGGTTTCGATTGTGCATAGTACCTTAACTTGGATCTCATAACGTCATAAAATCCGAAACCAAATAACCTACTGGTTGTCTTGATGCATCTCGAAATAAGCAAAAACTGAGTAGCTCTTGATGAACGAATTATACCGTCATTAGGAGAAAACAAAGCAAATTTAGATGAATGAGATGTCTCACATTAGGAGAAAACTGGCCTATTGAACTAGATGTATCGTCATCAAGAGAAAACTGTCCAGATCTTGATGGACAAGATATCTTGTCATTTGGAGAAAATTGACCAGATCTTGATGGTCGAGATACTCGTCATCAGGAAAAAACTGACCAGGTCTTGATGCATGAGGTATCTCGTCAGGAGAATACTGACCGTATCTTGAGGGACAAGATATCTCGTCATTAAGAGAGAAAAAAGCAGCAGATCTTGATAAACGAGGTGTCTCACATTAGGAGAATAGTGGCTTATTGGACGAGATGTCTCGTCATCAGGAGAAAACTGTCCAGATCTTGATGGACAAGATATCTTTTCATTTGGAGAAAATTGACCAGATATTGATGGTCGATATAACTTGTAATCAGGAAAAAACTGACCAGGTCTTGATGCATGAGGTATCTCGTCAGGAGAATACTGACCGTATCTTGAGGGCTAAGATATCTCGTCATTAAGAGAGAAAAAAGCAGCAGATCTTGATAAAAGAGGTGTCTCACATTAGGAGAATAGTGGCTTATTGGACGAGATGTCTCGTCATCAGGAGAAAACTGTCCAGATCTTGATGGACAAGATATCTTTTCATTTGGAGAAAATTGACCAGATATTGATGGTCGATATAACTTGTAATCAGGAAAAAACTGACCAGGTCTTGATGCATGAGGTATCTCGTCAGGAGAATACTGACCGTATCTTGAGGGCTAAGATATCTCGTCATTAAGAGAGAAAAAAGCAGCAGATCTTGATAAAAGAGGTGTCTCACATTAGGAGAATAGTGGCTTATTGGACGAGATGTCTCGTCATCAGGAGAAAACTGTCCAGATCTTGATGGACAAGATATATTTTCATTTGGAGAAAATTGACCAGATATTGATGGTCGATATAACTTGTAATCAGGAAAAAACTGACCAGGTCTTGATGCATGAGGTATCTCGTCAGGAGAATACTGACCGTATCTTGAGGGCTAAGATATCTCGTCATTAAGAGAGAAAAAAGCAGCAGATCTTGATAAAAGAGGTGTCTCACATTAGGAGAATAGTGGCTTATTGGACGAGATGTCTCGTCATCAGGAGAAAACTGTCCAGATCTTGATGGACAAGATATCTTTTCATTTGGAGAAAATTGACCAGATATTTATGGTCGATATAACTTGTAATCAGGAAAAAACTGACCAGGTCTTGATGCATGAGGTATCTCGTCAGGAGAATACTGACCGTATCTTGAGGGCTAAGATATCTCGTCATTAAGAGAGAAAAAAGCAGCAGATCTTGATAAAAGAGGTGTCTCACATTAGGAGAATAGTGGCTTATTGGACGAGATGTCTCGTCATCAGGAGAAAACTGTCCAGATCTTGATGGACAAGATATCTTTTCATTTGGAGAAAATTGACCAGATATTGATGGTCGATATAACTTGTAATCAGGAAAAAACTGACCAGGTCTTGATGCATGAGGTATCTCGTCAGGAGAATACTGACCGTATCTTGAGGGCTAAGATATCTCGTCATTAAGAGAGAAAAAAGCAGCAGATCTTGATAAAAGAGGTGTCTCACATTAGGAGAATAGTGGCTTATTGGACGAGATGTCTCGTCATCAGGAGAAAACTGTCCAGATCTTGATGGACAAGATATCTTTTCATTTGGAGAAAATTGACCAGATATTGATGGTCGATATAACTTGTAATCAGGAAAAAACTGACCAGGTCTTGATGCATGAGGTATCTCGTCAGGAGAATACTGACCGTATCTTGAGGGCTAAGATATCTCGTCATTAAGAGAGAAAAAAGCAGCAGATCTTGATAAAAGAGGTGTCTTACATTAGGAGAATAGTGGCTTATTGGACGAGATGTCTCGTCATCAGGAGAAAACTGTCCAGATCTTGATGGACAAGATATCTTTTCATTTGGAGAAAATTGACCAGATATTGATGGTCGATATAACTTGTAATCAGGAAAAAACTGACCAGGTCTTGATGCATGAGGTATCTCGTCAGGAGAATACTGACCGTATCTTGAGGGCTAAGATATCTCGTCATTAAGAGAGAAAAAAGCAGCAGATCTTGATAAAAGAGGTGTCTCACATTAGGAGAATAGTGGCTTATTGGACGAGATGTCTCGTCATCAGGAGAAAACTGTCCAGATCTTGATGGACAAGATATCTTTTCATTTGGAGAAAATTGACCAGATATTGATGGTCGATATAACTTGTAATCAGGAAAAAACTGACCAGGTCTTGATGCATGAGGTATCTCGTCAGGAGAATACTGACCGTATCTTGAGGGCTAAGATATCTCGTCATTAAGAGAGAAAAAAGCAGCAGATCTTGATAAAAGAGGTGTCTCACATTAGGAGAATAGTGGCTTATTGGACGAGATGTCTCGTCATCAGGAGAAAACTGTCCAGATCTTGATGGACAAGATATCTTTTCATTTGGAGAAAATTGACCAGATATTGATGGTCGATATAACTTGTAATCAGGAAAAAACTGACCAGGTCTTGATGCATGAGGTATCTCGTCAGGAGAATACTGACCGTATCTTGAGGGCTAAGATATCTCGTCATTAAGAGAGAAAAAAGCAGCAGATCTTGATAAAAGAGGTGTCTCACATTAGGAGAATAGTGGCTTATTGGACGAGATGTCTCGTCATCAGGAGAAAACTGTCCAGATCTTGATGGACAAGATATATTTTCATTTGGAGAAAATTGACCAGATATTGATGGTCGATATAACTTGTAATCAGGAAAAAACTGACCAGGTCTTGATGCATGAGGTATCTCGTCAGGAGAATACTGACCGTATCTTGAGGGCTAAGATATCTCGTCATTAAGAGAGAAAAAAGCAGCAGATCTTGATAAAAGAGGTGTCTCACATTAGGAGAATAGTGGCTTATTGGACGAGATGTCTCGTCATCAGGAGAAAACTGTCCAGATCTTGATGGACAAGATATCTTTTCATTTGGAGAAAATTGACCAGATATTTATGGTCGATATAACTTGTAATCAGGAAAAAACTGACCAGGTCTTGATGCATGAGGTATCTCGTCAGGAGAATACTGACCGTATCTTGAGGGCTAAGATATCTCGTCATTAAGAGAGAAAAAAGCAGCAGATCTTGATAAAAGAGGTGTCTCACATTAGGAGAATAGTGGCTTATTGGACGAGATGTCTCGTCATCAGGAGAAAACTGTCCAGATCTTGATGGACAAGATATCTTTTCATTTGGAGAAAATTGACCAGATATTGATGGTCGATATAACTTGTAATCAGGAAAGAACTGACCAGTTCTTGAGGAATGAGGTATCTCGTTAGGAGAATACTGACCATATCTTGAGGGACGAGAAATCTCGTCGTTAGGAGAAAACCGACCAGATTTTGATAGAGTAGATATCTCCGTCGTTGGAAGAAAACTAACCAGATATTAGAACATCGTCTATCATCAAACAATTGTCAATATCTTGATGACAAGATGACTCGCCGTCAGTAAAAATCAGTAGCATCTTGATGACGATATCTTATATCTGGTCATCAGCGAAATTGGTCAGATCTTATTGGACGAAATATCTCGTCGAAACCACGTGAATTGTGAACCCTCTGAACATCGAAGGATTTCTGGGTAGTGTATTATTCGCTTTCACATCCCAAAGTACATAATTGCTGTTATCCCACTTGTTGTATGAAACATTCTATTCTTCCTCTCCATGGAATAGAATCCTTTGCTACGATTCTATAGAAAATAATTCTTTTGAACGATTGTTTGATCCTTTCCTTAGAATTGATTCCTTTGGAGAAATTCGTGTCCATTCCCATAGATTAGAATCATTTGGAAAGATTCTATTGGTCAAGGAGGTAAAAATTGGAAAGAAGACATGCAGGATAACATTACAGGTTACAAGATGGAAATACGCGTGACTACCCCTCCAAGAGTTAATATTGTGAATTGAAATGCACGGCATTGGCGAAAGCACTAAAAAGTATTTTCTTTTTACGTTAATTCATCTTCTTATTTATAGATGTATCAACACATACTCCCATTTAGGTCTGTATATTTAATCATGAAATCAATAAATAATACGGTCCGTGGATCTAAAGGACTTCAAAATGACTTCAGGGCCATACAATAAAGCTCTATTCCGCAGCTTACCTACCGCTACGGTTGGTGGTGGTGTACATAAATTATTCAATAATGTCTAGAGTATTTAAATGCTCGCCAAAACTAAGTACTGCATAATGTATTACTTACAAGGAATGATGACAACATTTGCAACCGTGTTAGAAATGGTTGCTATGGTAATTGGTAATTTTAGTTAACGTCGTACTAGAGCAACACAACGGGCTATTGACGACGGTCCGGGATCAGTCCCTCAAGGGAAAGATCCGAGGACAACACCTCATAATTTTGAACCACGGTCAGATGACGAAGCAACACATGAGCTGGCACCCCACTCTCCAAACTTCCACGCCAACCCAACGTGAGGACTTTCGGCCACGACAGATTTAAGGTGCACCAGCCGCCTCTACACCATACGCTTACAAACATCCATGCCCGAACCCGGATTCGAACCAGGAACCTTCCTATCTAGAGGCTAACACCTTAACCACTATACCGGTTGGTCGGCTAGAAATTGTTGCATTTCCCCATTTGCTGTAGGTTAAGGTAGCCCAGTAGGAAGTGTTGCGGATTGCCAACTGGAGGGTAGCGAGTTCAAATCCAAGCAAAGACCGACTGTACACGGATCATGGTGCAAGTTAACCCGGGAGCAGGCGCGCAGAATATCTCATACCGGAACTTTTTCATCGCTGCTTACAGTCACAAATGGTGTGAAAAATAATTTTTATAACAAAATTAAAGCAGAAGATATATCTAATAACATTTTTAATTCCGTTTGTTGCCCAAAGATCACATAATAATGATCACATAAGACGATTTGTGAACACAAATATATAGAAGTCCTATAAACGCTTTCATTTCAGCTTTCGTAGTAGCTCTTGTAGATTTCGCATCTCTTTCTCTAGAAAAACGATGTGAAATCGATGCAATGTATAAATGTTAGTGCAGTTCATTAAATATTTCACCATTTCAACAGAAGTTTCCAAGATTCTAGCTGTGTTTTAGCTGTGTTTTCAGGAAGTTTCACTATTATATTTTTCTTCAGAAACTCGAACATTAGTTCGAAATTTCTCTAATTTCCATGTTGTTATTTTATATTATCTATTATAACAATAATTTTAATTTGACGAATCTATATTTACTTCAATATCAGTGGCATCGTTTATTGATGAATCATGTTTACTATTACATTCTTCATCATAATCAAATTCTTCTCCGTCTACAAATAAACCTTCCTCACACGTCAAACTATATATATATATATATATATATATATATATATATATATATATGGCAATATTTGGAACACCTACACTACGTATTTGATACCGAGGGGTTTCGAGTTCGAATCCAACCAAAAACCGTCGGGAACAAAAAGAGCTGGTGCATGATAAATCGGTTGTGAGGTTCATTGTCCTCATATTGGCGTGAGATGGAAGCTTGGAGGATAACCCATTTTGTTGCTCAAGTGAGAAGTTAGTTAAAATACCCAACTGGAGGACAACACCACAGTCAGATGACGAGGTCAGACGAGCTGGCACCCCAACTTCCACGCCATGACAATTGAAGGTATCGGAATGTAATCTGATGAAAATGAAACAACACAGTCACATTTTGGAGGCGCTCTGGCAAAATGAAAGAAACCATTTCGTACTTATGATGTGAGAAATCGGTACAAAACTGGCGATGACATTTTTGGCTGGTTTTTATTTATTCTGGATTTCCATAAACCACATCGATTGAAGAATAAACCTGTGCTGACATCTAGTGATAAAATGCTCAAGCAAAAATGCGATAATGATGAAAAACAGAAAATATTTTACCATCCTATTCGATGTGATGTTCATATTTCTACAAAGTTTTAATGAACATTAGGGTGATAATTACAATGATTGATAATTACCGTAAACGTTAAACAAAATTTATTTTTCTTAAATTTCACAAGCGACGTAAATATTGTTTAATATTGGTTTCTTATTAACCAATTTCCGAAGAAAAGATGCTTTTGATAAAATTATTGCATTAGAGTTCATGACTATGTTTAGTTTTGAGGAATGCATTTCTTCATTTAATAAAAGGTTTAATATAATCGTACATGCGAAATTAAATTGAAACATTAAGAATGTAATTTAATTCTTTTATTTAAGGACTATTTATGTGGTTATAAGGTACTGTGCGTCAAGTATTTCTTTTATTATTCAATTTATAAGTTTTTTCTGATCGATTCTTATAGCGAGCAGCTTTACTCTTAGTGCTGCCATCTCCATGAGACAAGGGAAAGTTATGCAGAAATTCAGAATTATTTTTCTTCAACTTAATTATCAATGCGTTATACAGATTGACACAAACCAGAAGTTTAAAAAAATATTTTGTTTTAAAAACAATTAGCAATTTTTGTAATGTAGTGCTTTACTTATTTTTCTTATTAATCTGAGTAAATGTCATTCTAATTCCTATAGTTTTAAACGTTCGTATACTATCCAAATAAAGCACAATATATATTGTCATATTAAATATGCTTATGCTATCAAAAGTAACCCTGTTATCTTTACTATTCATAATTACGATGAATTAATGCGTGAAAATAACATATTTACGTAAATACCTACATTACGCAAATAAAGCGAAAAACAGTCAATTTTAATTTAATTTCACTCTATTATGGTGTTTTATATCAATCATTTAATTGTACAGGTTATAATGTGAGGAAAACTTCAAATCAATACACACCATTAATTACAAATTACTCATCAATAAATTGCTTTACAACTAAACACATTTTTTCTTTGGAAAATTCTCATTTCTAATGCTTAATAATTCGAGTCACATATACCCACAATTTGTCCTAATTCAAACCCTGCTCTTTAACCCGAACGCCGCGGTGCTTTGATTTTTTCACTGTCTCACAGAACGACTGTTTCGCCTATATGTCCGACCCCCCATCTAATTACGTAACTTGAGCGATAGAGTCTTGAGTGGCATTTACGACTGACGCTTTCCTTTCACAGTACAGTGTGGCGTATCGTTTGGCGTGAGATAGATATCAAAGGAGCGACCTTCTGCTTTCACGCCAAAGCGTTCATACCTCACGGTCAACAGGGTAGGTTACCGAATAAAGGAGGGATACTCTAGAAGGTCAGTCGCTTACAGCTCGTAAAGGGTGATCGATGGCAGCGGTCACTTAAAAGGTGTATAACATCTACAGTACACAGATTTACACTATGGCGCTGGTGTAAACGAAATTTTTGTGGTAACAATTGTCTACCTGATGCATCGTAAAGGTTAAAATACAAATACCAAATCATCATGGTTATAAATATATAAGCAAGAATTGTCTGTAGTCAGAGTTACATTTAGTATTATTACGTGTTGTTCAAGTCTGAAACAGTTGTATTGCTACTACAGTTAGGAAGCAGGACATTTTAAGATACATGTATGCATTGACCAAAAAATCAGTAATTTTCTTTATTTCAAAGTATTATCCAACTCCGTAGCTTTCAAACGATACCAAGATCTTTTAAATATTCGAAATAGTTGTCTAGTTACAAGGGTTTTCGTTAGGTTACTGTCACCATTTAAAACACATTTCCAAACGTTTAAAATCAATTTCTGATGAATTGGGTTTTTCAAAGTGGCAACTTGACTGTTCATATACAGTCAAACCCCGTTATAGTGAACCATTACCGGTCCAAATGAAAAGTTCACTATAACCGATTGTTCTCTATATCCAATTTTGTTGACAAATAAAAGTTTCTTAGCACTTGATGGTGGTTTTGTTGAAAACAATCATTGAGATATAACACAATTTACCAAAATAAATTATTAAATACTTTAAAAAAAAAAACAATTTTTATTATGTTTATTAGAAATAAAGAATTCAATAGTTTTTTACTTACTTTTAGTTTTACTCCGTATGGGAAAAATTCGTTAGTTTGGATTGGGTACATTTCGATTTTAAGTACAGTTCATCCATATTTTTATAGACGATTACGAAAGGTTCCACAGTTCTTTTGTCCACATTTTACGTAGAAAAAAATTTTTAGAATTACCTTTGAAAATCTGGAAAAATATCTGTGGAAAAAAAAATTCAGTTCACTATAAGCGAACTTACTTTTTTTAGGAGTTCATTATAAGCGTTTAAAAAACATTAGTTAAATAGGGGTTCAGTTGGGACTAATGTAAAAGTTCACTATGAACGAGAGTTCACTATATCCCGGGTTCACTACAGCGGGGAACTGTATTATAATTACTATTGTGTCATTACAATCTGTATAACACAGCGGATGTTTTCAATCTCAGCCAAGGTTATTAGTAAATAATGAATTTTTAGTTGAGGCTTTTAAATGTTGAAATTCATGAAAAAGTCTTGATTTTTTAAACTTTCTTGATGAAAAATAATAAAAAAAAAACCTATTCGTTCTAGCAACCGGATGAAGGGTCAAAGCATAAAGAATAATATTAGGAATGATTTCCAACAGGAACTGCTTCTGAACAAATTGGAATCTGAGATATCACTGTTCAAATAATATTTTTTAATATGAAAAAAGACGGCACCTCATTCACGTTTTATGAATTTGAACTAATAGAAGGGATGTTAGTTTCTATCGAACGCCATCTTTGTATTTTCTCTACTTTTAAAATTGCTTGAATGAAGAGGTGTGGTTCATTTTTTTCCCTTTTCGCGACAGTACATCTTAATTTAAAATATAATTTCCGACATCAGAGCTTAACTTTCATAAGTTGTAAAGATAGTTGATAATTTTTCAGTTAACGTCTTACTAGAGCAAAACAAAGGGCTATTGACGACGGTCCGGGATCAATATCTTAAGGGAAAGATACGAGGACAACAACTCGTAATTTTGAACCACGGTCAGATGACGAATTAACATCTGAGCTGGCACCCCACTCTCCAAACGTCCACGCCAACCCAACGTGATGACTTTCGGCAACGACAGATTTAAGGTGCACCAGCCGCCTCTACACTATACGTTTACAAACATTCATGCCCGGACCCGGATTCGAAGCAGGAACCTTCCGATCTAGAGGCTCTAACACCTTAACCACTATACCGGTTGGTCGGCGACCAACGTGAGGACTTTCGGCCACAACATATTTGAGGTGCACCAGCCGTCTCTACACCTTGCGCTTACAAACATTCATGCACTGACCCGGATTCGAACCAGGAACCTTCCGATCTAGAGGCTAATACCTTAACCACTACACCGGTTGGTCGGCGCCCAACGTGAGGACTTTCGGCCACGACGTATTTAAGGTGCACCAGCCGTCTCTACACCTTGCGCTTACAAACATTTATGCACTGACCCGGATTCGAACCAGGAACCTTCCGATCTAGAGGCTAACACCTTAACCACTATACCGGTTGGTCGGCGCCCAACGTGAGGACTTTCGGCCACGACATATTTAACGTGCACCAGCCGTCTCTACACCTTGCGCTTACAAACATTCATGCACTGACCCGGATTCGAACCAGGAACCTTCCGATCTAGAGGCTAACACCTTAACCACTATACCGGTTGGTCGGCGCCCAACGTGAGGACTTTCGGCCACGACATATTTAAGGTGCACCAGCCGTCTCTACACCTTGCGCTTACAAACATTCATGCACTGACCCGGATTCGAACCAGGAACCTTCCGATCTAGAGGCTAACACCTTAACCACTATACCGGTTGGTCGGCGCCCAACGTGAGGACTTTCGGCCACGACATATTTAACGTGCACCAGCCGTCTCTACACCTTGCGCTTACAAACATTCATGCACTGACCCGGATTCGAACCAGGAACCTTCCGATCTAGAGGCTAACACCTTAACCACTATACCGGTTAGTCGGCGCCCAACGTGAGGACTTTCGGCCACGACATATTTAAGGTGCACCAGCCGTCTCTACACCTTGCGCTTACAAACATTCATGCACTGACCCGGATTGGAACCAGGAACCTTCCGATCTAGAGGCTAACACCTTAACCACTATAGCGGTTGGTCGGCGCCCAACGTGAGGACTTTCGGCCACGACATATTTAACGTGCACCAGCCGTCTCTACACCTTGCGCTTACAAACTTTCATGCACTGACCCGGATTCGAACCAGGAACCTTCCGATCTAGAGGCTAACACCTTAACCACTATACCGGTTGGTCGGCGCCCAACGTGAGGACTTTCGGCCACGACATATTTAAGGTGCACCAGCCGTCTCTACACCTTGCGCTTACAAACATTCATGCACTGACCCGGATTCGAACCAGGAACCTTCCGATCTAGAGGCTAACACCTTAACCACTATACCGGTTGGTCGGCGCCCAACGTGAGGACTTTCGGCCACGACATATTTAACGTGCACCAGCCGTCTCTACACCTTGCGCTTACAAACATTCATGCACTGACCCGGATTCGAACCAGGAACCTTCCGATCTAGAGGCTAACACCTTAACCACTATACCGGTTGGTCGGCGCCCAACGTGAGGACTTTCGGCCACGACATATTTAAGGTGCACCAGCCGTCTCTACACCTTGCGCTTACAAACATTCATGCACTGACCCGGATTCGAACCAGGAACCTTCCGATCTAGAGGCTAACACCTTAACCACTATACCGGTTGGTCGGCGCCCAACGTGAGGACTTTCGGCCACGACATATTTAACGTGCACCAGCCGTCTCTACACCTTGCGCTTACAAACATTCATGCACTGACCCGGATTCGAACCAGGAACCTGCCGATCTAGAGGCTAACACCTTAACCACTATACCGGTTGGTCGGCGCCCAACGTGAGGACTTTCGGCCACGACATATTTAAGGTGCACCAGCCGTCTCTACACCTTGCGCTTACAAACATTCATGCACTGACCCGGATTCGAACCAGGAACCTTCCGATCTAGAGGCTAACACCTTAACCACTATACCGGTTGGTCGGCGCCCAACGTGAGGACTTTCGGCCACGACATATTTAAGGTGCACCAGCCGTCTCTACACCTTGCGCTTACAAACATTCATGCACTGACCCGGATTCGAACCAGGAACCTTCCGATCTAGAGGCTAACACCTTAACCACTATACCGGTTGGTCGGCGCCCAACGTGAGGACTTTCGGCCACGACATATTTAAGGTGCACCAGCCTACCCCTTGCGCTTACAAACATTCATGCACTGACCCGGATTCGAACCAGGAACCTTCCGATCTAGAGGCTAACACCTTAACCATTATGCCGGTTGGTCTTCAAGTTGTGAAGAAATTACAATTAAAATACCTAACCAAACAGAATATTAACTCTTCAATTGTTTTCGATGAGTTATCAATATCTAATCACTTTGTTAAACGCAAGATTCTCGTTATAAAGATATTGACATTTATTTCTTTGCTGGCGAGATAAAAATTTGGCCAGTTTTCATTTGATGACGAAATATCTCGTACAACAAGATCTGATCAGTTTCTCTAATGAGAGATTACGTCATCAAGGTACTGTCAATATTTGTTTTGTTGATGTCTTAATGACGAGAAATTTCGTCCATCAATATCTGATCAATTTTGCTAATGAAATATCTTGTTATTAAGGTACTGTCGGTTGTTTTTCTTTTGGATGACGAGATTTAGATCTGGCGAGTTTCCTTACATGGACAAGATATCTCGTCAATCAAAATCTGACCAATTTTTATTTTCTTCATTTCATGATGACGAGGTATCTCTTCATCAACACAATAACGAATTTTAAGGTGATGATATCAGGTTGTGGCCACTTTTTCTGATTTTTTCGATCAAGATCTGGCCAGCTTTGCTAACGACGAGATAGTTCGTCGAGATAATCACCAGGAGGGTTAATGTTTTGTAACCTTTTTAGGTTTTCGTCTTGCTCTAGAAACGATTTTAATAGTTGCGAAATTGCGTTACATCGAGTTTAAAAAAATTCCATTTCAAAATGGCATGAAAATTGACGTTAGAGTTTATTTTATTTCTCCAGTTGTTTACTTTAATACTTTCAAAAATAGGAAGCTAAGCTTTCTATTTTATTTTACAATAAGCCTTAATTAGAAATGTTAGCTGATACACGCAGTTCAACATTTCAGCTTCACTAATAGCCAACTCTGATGAGTTCTATTTTTACTAAACTATTCTCTTCATCCTACACATTTCTTTTTCCCCAGTACATGTCTTTTAGCTTTTTCAAAAGCGTAAAAACATTTTTATTGTTACAAATTATAAAACTCTAAAATATTACTCTGACTTTTAAAGTAATTAAGGTTAGGATTTTATGACTAGTAAATGGTTCATGCTATGGTGACAAATTAAAATTGATGTATTCAGTCAGTGTGAAATTAATGACTAGCAAAAATACGAAGTTTTAACAGCGTACATTTTCAATTTTTACAACGTGTTTTTAAATGGATGTTTGTTTGCATTTTCCCCTGACAAAAGGTCATATAAATCAATTTTCAATTAAATTGAGCCTCGAGCATTTTTAGACTGAATGGATTAATCACTGTGAGCACACAACTCACGATAAAAATGTATACCTTTCAGATTTAGTACATTTTGGTTTGTGAAGCTAGTTACATATATTTGTACTACTAATTTATATGAGTAGTGCTACTAATTTATTTACTAAATGAATAACTTCGCATGAATTAGTGCTACTAATTTATTCACATATGAATAATTTCATATAAATTAGTGCTACTAATTCATTTACTATATGAATCTTTTCGCATAAATAAGTGCTACTAATTTATTTACTACATGAATAATTACGCATAAATTAGTGCTACTAATTTATTTACTATATGAATAATTTCATATACATTAGTGCTACTAATTTATTTCCTTTATGAATCATTTCGCATAAATTAGTGCTACTAATTTATACGATAGGCTTTATGCAAACTAAATGTAATTTTTAAGTGGGAAATCTATATAGAATACCTTCCTATTGAGGATAGAGGCCGTGGTAGCCCAGTAGTAAGAGGAACGGATTAGTAAACCGGAGGGTTGAGAGTTCGAAACTAGGACCAGCCAAAGACCGTCGTGTATACGGGGCTGGTGCACATTAAATCTATCATCGCCTAACTTGTCTACACGTTGAAGTGGTGTGGAAGTTTGGAAAGTGAGGTGCTAACTTAGATGCTGTTCTCGTCATCTGAAAGTGGATTGGATCCCGTATCGTCGCTAATAGTCTGTTATGTTTCTCCAGTACGACGTTAATTAACTAATAACCTACCTTAATTAGGATATGAGTTAAAATTCATAAACACGATATAATCCTTTCGTTAAATTGGTTACTAAATGTCGATAAACGGGTATTTGGGTAGGCAACTGTATTGGATTCCTTTCATGTGCATTTAGAAGTGTTATACTTCAAAATTATTGTCGATTCACTATGGTGATTATTGCCAATTGGCTGTTTTTGAGTTTGTCCGGCTATAGAACTTACTCGTTGCGCTGTTGATATTAACCTCTTTCTTGGAAGTTGTTGGCTTTCTTTAAAGAAATTAAGCCTACATTACACTCTTAAAAGCTTAGTTTCTTTATTACTTTGAGTGGCTTGCACCGATTAGGTTTATGAATAGATTTACATAAACATTTGCAGAAGCTCTCAGATTTCGCATTTTATTTTACTAACGTCAGTAACAATAATATAGTTAAATTTAGATGTAATTGCATATCTAAGTATGCAAAAACCTTTTTAAGATCTAAATGTCGTTGGCATTTAATTTTACAAGAAAAACCAAGTACGACCTAAGTTTTATTGTCTAATTTTACAATCAAAACACTCGTTAGAGCTCGATATCGTTGCATCTAATTTTACATTTAAGAATTTGCTAAAGCTAGATTTCTTTGCATCTAAATTTAAGAATAAATATCTAGTAAGAGCCAGATGTAGTTGCATACATGTTTACAAAATATTTTTAAGAGCTGGATCTCTTTGTATCTAATTCCACAAAAATACCTAGTGCGACCTAGGTTTTGATGTACCCAGTTTTGCGAACTAAAAATAGTTAGAGCTGGATTTAGTTGAATTTAAGTTTACAAAAAAATGCAAGAGAGAGAGAGAAAGAAAGAGAGAGAGAAAGAGAGAGATAGAGAAAGAGAAAGAGAGAGAGAGATCTAGAAAGAGAGAGATAGAGAAAGAGAGAGAGAGAGAGAGAACTCGATTTCGTAGCATCTAATTTTACAACCAGAAAAGGAAGTAAGAACTAGTTTTAACTTATTCTAATAACAACTGTGTTTTGTTTTCCATTCGAGTTCCAAACACCGAGTCTGGCTGAAAAACACTTTTCTCTGTTAATAACTACTTTCAATCGATGCTGTCGGCGGGAACTGGCTGTCACTACTTAAGTCAATTCTATGCAAATTTCTGACTACAATATATTCGACTACAATATATTGAGTGACACTCTTGGAATGCTTAAAATACATTCCATCGTATTAAAGTTCCTCCCAACTCCTGTCATGTGGTGAAGACAACTTTTCAGTCGAAGTTAGTAGACGGAATAGAAATCGACCATAGGTTGAATATAGATTTTCCTAAGCACGAAAAACCAATAGTTGTTTTCGCAAATAAATGCGAACGCGTTTTCTATCGTTTATTCTTTGTAAAGCCCAAATATAGATGTGTATTTTCGTCTCTAGGGTATGGTCGTGAATATTTTAAGAACAGATGTAATTCGTGCAGAGAGTGCAAGAGTGCAATATTAGACAGTTTTGAAAAGATGACCACATCTGCGTCCTGAAGTAAGATTGAATGTGTATTGCGAAAAAGACATATCCTTCAGAGTAAACTGGTACTTCAAAACCTTCTGCAGGAACTTTAAGGGGAAGAGTGGAACGTAATATTAATTCTCCAAGTAGTTTCGACGAGATATCTCGTCCATCAAGATATTACCGATTTTTTAATGATGACCAGATCAAGATATGGTCAGTTTCTTTGCTGATGATACACTTTATGGCTAAATAACAACATATCGAAGCCCGGAAATAAAAATGACACAAGTAAAAAATTTTAATTTTTGATGTTATGTCATTTAAAAATATGCATGAGGTGCCCCAGCGTGTTATATTACCATTCTATAAACTGTAATACAAGTTACCACTATAAATCCCACCATACCTAAAATTTAAAAGAAGTTTATACTAGTTCAATATAAGTCTTATAGTATCCTTTAAGTTGATGTTTCTCAAATGCTTCAATTTTGAGTTGCGTCACTTTTCCTGCCGGGGTGCGATATGTCTAAATAGTATATATATGGACTAGTTTAACCATTAGAAAGAGATTGTGTTGATCGTTTCATTATAATAGAATGTTTTGGAAATATATTGCTCCTTTTCTTCGAGGTGAATCCATTGGAAATATATATTCTATTGGTCCTTTCCTTGGAAGTGAATCCTTCGAAAGATTCAATTGGTTCTTTCCTTTAATCAAATTTCTTGAATGAATGTATTGCCTCTTTGAAATATAATATAATTATTTAGGGATATAGTAGAATTTTTTTTTGGGAAAGATTTATCGTTTCCTAGGAAAATGTTCTATTAGTTTTTTCCTAAGAAGGGTCTTTTAGTAAGATTCTTATGGTCATTTTATTGTAACAAAATCATTTGTAAAGATCCTAGATTTTTCAATTTGCCCATTCTACATTTTAAAATCCTTTGGAAATACTCTGTATATCCTTTCCTTAGAAAATAATCCTTTGGAAATAGATTATATTTATCCTTTTATTAAAAAAGAATCCCATTGAAAGAATATGTTTCTCCTTTCTTTAGAAAAGAATCCTTTGGAAGGATTTTACTTTATCTTTCCTTAGAAGAGAATCCTTTGGAAAGATTCTATTGAACGCAAAAGACAAAACTGGTTAGAAGAGTCTTTTAGTAAGATTCTTATGATCATTTTACTGTTACAGAATAATTTGTAAAGATCCTAGATATTTCTATTTGCCCATTCTGCATATTAAAATCCTTTGGAAATACTCTGTGTATCCTTTCCTTAGAAAATAATCCTTTGGAAATAGATTATATTTATCCTTTTCTTAAAAAAGAATCCCATTGAAAGAATATGTTTCTCCTTTCTTTAGAAAAGAATCCTTTGGAAGGATTTTACTTTATCTCTCCCTAGAAGAGAATCCTTTGGTAAAATTCTAGTAAACGCAAAAGATAAAAGTGGTTAGAAGTCATACAGGGAATACTGAAGGTGCAAGGTAGAATGATGTGTCTGAAACCTTTAGAGGGTGAAATATATCAGCAACATATTATGGAAAATGGAATATTACTGATTGTTTTCCTTCATAGAATTCTCTTAGAAATTAGTATAACCGCTACAGAAAACTCGATAAATGTCTTCAAAAGTAAACATATAACTGATAAGTTTCATTGTGCAATATCCCCCTAGTACATAATAATATAAAAGAACTAAGAACATTATTCCTGAAAGTTACAATCTACATCATCGGATGGCCTTTCAGTAACAGCTGAAGTAGAAAGTGCGAAATTTCCGAGCAGAGGAATTAAGTTCCGAAACTCCATCCGGGTCATATGAGCGGCAATACCATTTGTCATAATTGGCTGTGGCACGATGAGTAGAAATAAAAGATTTTCCTTCCTTCGGGGAAATCAATGGAATCTACTGTCATTCCTATGTCCTAGTCTAATTAATTCCCTTGTAGTCGAAATGACAGTGTGGTACCAGACACAAAACCAAGAGATGAGAGATCCTAGTTTCAAAACTGAATATTATTATAAACGCTATAGAATAACAGAAACCTAAGGAAAAGAGTAAATAATTAAAACACTAACATCAAATAATCTATTATCGTAAAATATACCAGTCTTATTCTGCAACTGTAACTTTAGTAGACAAGAAAAATAACAATTGGCTCAGAATTTTGAAAATTAAATAAGATTACGAGTACTATGGGGAACAAATAATAAATAATATTACAAATGATGCTGTAAAATATAATTTCACTTCTAATTTCGTATTTCACGAATTCAGCCGTAAATCTGTGGAATGTAAAAATTATATATATATATATATATATATATATATATATATATATATATATATATATATATATATATATATAACCACTTCCTGGTTAAAATACTTATATTGAGAGTTAATATTTACAGAATTGTACAGCTACAGTTTTATAATTAAAGACGATATCCATCACCGATTCAATACAGCCTCCTCAAGATAAAGTTCTCCAAATCGTCTGCGGCTAGAAACAGCCTCCGTTCCAAAGTGTCTCTTCTCAGCCCGCCTCCTCCAGTCGTCACTTCCGCAGTCGGACCAGGGGGTGGACTTCGGGAACGATTACCGTTGTGAGCTCCCCCGATTCTCGATAATGATTCTGGATGCTCTCAAGACGTTACAATATGCTCTTAAAAACTCCCGGACTCTAAATTACTAAATGTCTCTGGCAGTTACACTTTTGTGATCTGCATCATCAGTTACTTGATTTCAGATAAGATCGATTAATTGGTCATAGATCATTTCTACTTCAGATCTATTACTCTTTTGTAGATTGATTAATCCATAATACAGACAAGATCGATTTAAAGATCGATCACACTGGATAAGATCGATTGCAGATCGATTAATCAATAACATAGATAAGATGGATTCACACATCTATCATACTCGATTAGATCGATTACTCAATCACACTTGCTCGATATGATCTGTATTATCCATTCTGATCAGAAGGTGCCTTATAGTATATCAATGAAGATTAAGTACCTTAAAAGTTACCCTTTAAAGTTAGTCTAGACAAGAAAATCGATTTTCCCAAAAGAAATAAAATTTATTGTGAGGTCCTCTTTCTCCTGGATTCTTTTAAACCAGCTAATATAGTTAAATATAAGACATTTTCTTATTCAACACTTAAACTAATTTTTCCCTCTCATCTATTCATTTATACATATGAAGACTGAAAGCTCTTTCTTAGAAAATTTTCAGTCATTCCTCTAGCAATGAGCCACTGACCAAAACAGCTTCTTCTCATATTAACCATCCGAAAGACAAAAATATTTCCATACTGCAATCAAACCTGAATGATTTCTAATCAGTTTTGACATTCCTGACCAATAAAATCTTTCATTGGATTATACTCTAGATGATGATCTCCATAGGGTTAATAACAATCGGTCTAATGCGATCGATAGGTAAATGAATTAACGACTCACTGGAAATACACAACGGGCTTTTGGTGACGGACCGTAATCCATCCCGAAGGAAATGACCGAGGTCAACACTTCGGAATTCTTAACCATGGTCAGATGAAGAGGTCAACACCCAAGCCGGCACACCAATCTCTAAACTTCCACATCTCGAAAACATGAGCACATTTGAGAGCACGATATATTTTACATGCACCACCCACCACTTACACGGCATTCTGGTTGGATCGAGTTCAAAATCTCATAACCCTCCTTCTGCTAATTCGCTTCTCTTGTTACCGGGCTACCACTGTCCTATAATTTGTGCAGCAAAAATTGATCTTACTGTGAAATACCACCAAAATTACCAACAGTGGAGTTGGGAGTACCATTCCAACCAAAGACCGTCGTTACACAGGGAGCTTGTGCAAGTTTTAATCTGTCGTGGCCTCAAATATCCTCACGTTGGCGTGGTGTGTAATTCTGGTGAACAGGGTGTCAACACAGGTATGACCTCGTCATTTGACCGTGTTTCAAAATTACGTAGTTTTGCCGTCGAATCTATCAATTCGGGGGGCGATTCAGGACGGTTGCCAATAGCCTGTTGTGTTGTTCCCGTGCATCGTTAATTAAGTACATCTCTCTCTCTCTACTTTCTCTTTACCTACTTCACCAAAACATTAATCTCACATAAGAATTTTATAGTTATAATACTTTTATGGAGCTGAAGACTTTAATATATGCATGGACATCACCACTTGTACACTATAAACAGCAATGAATGTTACAGTTATATGTAAATGTTAATATGATCCATGTTAACCCTAATGGCCGACCAACCTATCTGGTGGTTAAGGTGTTAGCCTCTAGGTCGGAAGGGTCCTGGGAAACCGTGTCACTTCATGGATGTTTGTAAGCGCATGGTGTAGAGTCTGTTGGTGCACCTTAAATTTGTCTTGGCCGAAAGTCCTCACGTTGGGTTCGTGTGGATATTCGGGGTTTGGGGTACCAGCTCAAGTAATGACTCGTCATCTGACCGTGGCTCAAAATTATGTGGTGTTGTCCTCTGATAGTTCCCATTTGACCGTGGTTCAAAATTACGCGGTGATGTCCTCGGATCTTTCGCTTAGGGGATTTATCCCGGACCGTCGTTAATAGTCCGCTGAGTTGTTCTAGAACAACGTTAATTAAAAATTGCCAAATTAGAAATATTTAACCCTATTGGTGGTTGTTAACAAGTTATATCGTCAGTTGAAATGCTGACCATATCTGGAACGAAATAAATCGTTTTCTAAGAAATTGTTAAAAAATAGGTAATATATATGTTGTTTATTTTTAATTAACGTCGTACTAGAGCAACACAATGGGCTATTAACGACGGTCCAGGATCAATCCCCTGAGGGAAATATCCGATGACAATTCCACGTAATTTTGAACCACGGTCAGGTAACGAGGCAACTCCTGAGCTGGCACCCCACTCTCCAAACTTCCACACCAACCCAAAGTGAGGACTTTTGGTCACAGCAGATTTGAGGTGCACCAGCCGCCTCTTCATTATGCACTTACACCCATCCATACACTTACCTGGATTCGATCCAGGAACCTTCCGATCTAGGTGATTACACCTTAACAACCAGACAGGTTGGTCGGCATTATGTCTTGATATCGTCTTGTCAATCAGACGAGATATCTCGTCATTTGCGAAATTTATCAAATCTGACAGTCGAGCATCTCATCTAAAAGGCTTGGAGGGTTAAACATCAGAATTTGATAAGTTAAATTTCACGGAAGATTAGAAACAAGTTATCTGGTATATACCTTGTCAAAACCCCTGGAAGGGTTAAATTAAATCCGTCTGATCTTAAAAATAAATTCTTGAAATAATAACTTTACGATTGAAAGCGAAAGCAATTATCGATGGAAAATAAAAGTACTTCATAATCGTAAAGCATTATAGTGTTAGAAAAAAAAGGCTTGTTTGTTGTTTAATTGAACTGAATCGCACATATATTTCAGTGAAGTAACTATTCGTTGCATTTCTAAGATATGTCGCAAAATAAAGTGCATCGTAAACTAACTTTATATATTTTTTATTATGCTCAAAAAACTCTAAAAAAGCAACCCCTCATGAAAAGAAGGAAAAATGTGGTCATCACGGCCAAGTCTGCTCTCATTATTAGCCCCTTATACGACATATCAACTTAATTCTGAAGAATGTTGTTTTTTTCTTCCACCATGTCATTTCTTATGGTTTAAGGAGATTATTTCCGGCTTGTTTCTTACTTTTTTCGAACCTCTTACTCTAAAATACTTCACTTCTTCTTATTCAGACCCCCATCTGTAAAGATGATGACAGTACAGTCATTTTATGTCGCATTTGATTGTATTGGTGCTTGAAAATTTTATGCTTTATGAAATTCCTAAAAATGTATTACGTCATAAATTTCTCAGGTATTTTATGTTATATATGATTAACTTAGATGTTTTTATTATTCTGTTTGAATTTCTCAAAAACTAAGCTTTATTTATGAATTTCCTAGATATTTATTACGTTTCATGAATTTCTCAGGGATTCATGTTTTATGAATTTATTATATTCATGACGCGTTCGAAATATTTTATATTTTATCTTGTATTTCGATATTTATACATCGGAGGGCTAGTTTTTATGATATTATATTTAATATATTTTTACTAGAATCTGGACTATCTCTATATTGATTTACACTTTAAATTTTTGTGTAGTTGAAATGTTATCAAATTTATTCCAGACATAAAATTGGGATTAAGCTAACCAATCTCTCCATCGATTAATCCCCAACACTTTTTTTGAGAGTGTTAGATTTCTTAATATGAGTTGTGGCTTTAAATATACTCACATTGATATGAACGTTCGGCAGATGTGTAGTTATCTTAATTAACTTTGCACTGGAGCAACACAACGAGCTTTTGGTTACTGTCTGGGATGAAAAATAAAGAGAAAGATCCGTGAACGCCACCACGTAATTTTGAACCACGTTCAGATGACGAGGTCACACTAGAATTGGACCTCCACAGCATGAAATTTTGGAGAGTGAAATGAATGCCAGCTGAAATGTTGACATCGTCATCCAACTATGGTTAGATGACGAGGTCACACTTGAGCTGGAACTCCACTATCCAAAGCACGGATGTTCGGAGAGTGGAATAAATGCCAGTTCAGATGTTAAACTCGTTATCCAACTGTGGTTAGATGACGAGGTCACACTTGAGCTGTAACGCCACCAGCTGAAATGTTGACATCGTCATCCAACTATGGTTAGATGACGAGGTCACACTTGAGCTGGAACTCCACTATCCAAAGCACAGATGTTCGGAGAGTGGAATGAATGACATCACAGATGTTGACCTGGTTATCCAACTGTGGTTAGATGACGAGGTCACACTTGAGCTAAAACGCCACTCTCCAAAGCACGGATGTTCGGAGAGTAGAATGAATGCTAGTTCAGATGCTAAACTCGTTATCCAACTGTGGTTAGATGACGAAGTCACACTTAAGCTGGAACTCTTGTCTCCAAAACATGGAAGTTCGGAGAGTTGAATGTATGCCATCACAGATGTTGACCTCGTCATCCAACCGTGGTTTAGAATTTTGTGGTGTTCTCCCGGATCTTTCCTTTGACGACATATTTTCATACGTAATCTGATACAACAAAAGTAACCTATAGGTGCCAAGTGGTTTATCTAAAGAGGGGTAAAGGCTGACTTGCCTAACGGAGTAACATCAATTCACAAAAGATCAAATCTAGAGTTAGTGCTTTCTTAACACAGTATGTACTTGGGATGTGCACTTATTTACAAAAATTATCGTGAGTTAAAAATATCTGGTCAATGCTTTAATCTTCTGAAAAGTTCACACACACACACACACACACACACACACACACACACACACACACACACACACACACACACACACACACACACACACACACACACACACACACACACACACACACACACACACACACACACACACACACACACACACACACACACACACACACACACACACACACACACACACACACACACACACACACACACACACAGATGGAGGAGACAAAATAATAAGAACACCTGTGAAAACAGAAGTCTGCCACCTAGTGTGCGTGAAGAGGAAGGTATTAGTCTTTCAATAGCACAGTCACCTTCGTTGCATGCGTCTATCCAACTGTCTGTGATAAGTTGAAATGTCAGACCTGTCAGAGTTACAAAGAGGAATGATTGTTGGAGCGCGTTTAGGTGGAGCATCGGTTACGGAAACAGTAAACCTTTTTGGGTTTCCAAGGAGTACGGTAAAGGCCGTTATGACAGCGTACACGAAAGAGGGTGAGACGACGTCTTCAAAGCACAACAGTGGCCGAAAGTCAAAGCCTGCTGATAGGGATAGAGGTCTTGAAGCGCACAGTAGCCCGAAAGCACAAGCAATCGTTATCCGAGATAACATCCGAAATGAACAGTCATCTCCAGGACCCCGTTTCAACAAAAACTGTCAAAATGGAACTTAATGCTGCGAACATTTAGGGCAGAGTGGCAATTCGTAAGCCCTTGATGACAGCAACTAATGCTTTCCAGCGACGCCAAAGGTGCAGACATCACAAAAACGTCCCCACAGCAGTGGCAACAGGTGATATGGTCAGATGAATCGTCATTCACCCTATTTCAGACGACCGGACGCGTTTATGTCTGGAGAACGCCCAGAAAAGGGTTTAATCCTGAATGCCTCTTGCAGACTGGGAAGCATGGGGGTGGCTCCATTATGGTATGGGGTGCGATATCTTGGCGTGGTCTTGGGCCACTTGTTATTCTGCATAGGAGGATCACATCCAATCACTATCTAAGCATTCTAGGGGATCATGTCTATCCTTTTGTCCAGACTTTATTCCCTGGAGAGCGACCGCTTTTTCAAGACGACAACGCCCCTATCCACACTGCTAGATGTGTTCAAGAATGGTTCGAATAGCATGACGATGAAGTTGAACATCTCGCTTGGCCTCCTCAGTCTCCGGACTTGAATATTACTGAACATTTATGGGAATATTTGGAGTCCATACTTTGTTCCCGATTTCCACCTCCACCCAGACTTTCGGAATTAGATAGCGTTCTGCAGGAGGAATGGCTTAATATTCCTTTAAATATTGTCCATGACCTTTATGCATCTATCCCACGTCGCATTTAATCTGTACTTCAGTCAAAGGGTGGTCCAACCCCCTATTAATAAAGATTTTCCATTATTTCACAGGTGTTCGTATTATTTTGTCCTCCACCTGTATATATAATAACATAAAAAACACGAAGTAATAAAAAAAAAAGACATAGAACCAAACTGCCGGGTTGCAATAAAACCAGAAAACGAAACTCGAAAAAACCCATGCAAGCGCGCTGAAGCTGCAGACATAGCAATATAATTTAAAAAACACAGGAATTAAAAAAAAAATTATAAAAAATTAAAATGTTAAAAAATTATTAAAAGTGTTAAAAAATTATTAAAAGTGTTAAAAAATTATAAAAAACAAAGAATTATTGGTGGATCAGGGCGTTATCAGGGAGGAGCCTGACACAGATAGCATAAAATGCTAAGTGAAAAATAAATGTTTTGTTCCTGCTCTGTATTGGTGTTTTTTTTTTTTTTTTTTGCTTTTTGGTGGTGAGTGGTGGAGTGTCTGAGAAATTTTTTCAACCTAATCATGCTCATGTGTAGAAAATACCATTTTATGTTGTTTGTGTCAGGCTCCTCCCTGATGACGCCCTGATCCACCAACATTTTTTCTTTCTCTTATCATTTTTTAACACTTTTGTTGTAATTTGTTTTGAAATTCCTGTGTTCTTGAAATTATATATATATATATATACATATAATTATATATATATTGGATTGCGAAGCAAAACAAATGGAAATGCATTGCAATCAACTAAGTTAGCGGGCGTCAGCGAGCAGTGGTCACACCTAACACCCCACGAAAAGAACTGTGACAGGCAACGCCGTGTTTATATAGATATATATATATATATATATATATATATATATAAACACGGCGTTGCCTGTCACAGTTCTTTTCGTGGGGTGTTAGGTGTGACCACTGCTCGCTGACGCCCGCTAACTTCGTTGATTGCAATGCATTTCCATTTGGTTTGCTTAGCAAGCCAACACTACAGGCAACGCCAATGCCAATAAATTAATTAAAAAATAGGGCTGTACACATAAACCTCACTGATACTGAAATCATTAAAAAGATAAAACAATAATTTTAAGAATGAGTTCTGAAGATTTTAAATCTGCTGAAATTTGCACTCTATCTTTATCGATCGCGAAGATGGAAAACCTCAAATAGTCTTTGCCCGTGACAAAGTTGAAATCGCTAGCAAGAGAGTCATACTAATCAACAACGTAAATCATAACACGCTAGAATCGGAAAACGTGGCATGGTTCCCAAGACTTCAGGACTAAAAACGATTGTAACGTTAGCGGTTGAAAATCGCAAAATCTGCTTGCTTCTTCTTTAGACGTACGGTTGACGTCACATTCTGTAGCGAAAGACGAATGGTGAAAAAACAAAAAATTAATTTTAAAATGTTCTTTATTACATTTTAAATTTCGGGTGCTATACAAAAGTCGCAAAAAATTCGGACTACCAATGTGCCATATTTCATTATTATAAGTCCCATAGATTCGTTAGGACACTGACGAATCTATGGCATAGTGGTACATACAAACACTTCCTTTTATAATAGTAAAGATATATTTATATTAAAAATACATACTGCTACTTGCAATCTCTCATAAGTGACATATGCACAGTTTTTTCTTAATAGTATCTTCCCGAGAAATCTTTGTACCAATCTATTTTGTTGTTTATTTATGTGGGTTGTGGCGGAAAGCAATTACTACAGCTCAGCGTGATCGTTCTGATGAATCTGTTCAACAAAGCCGCAAGACACATATTCTTTCTGAAAACTACACTCTTCACTGCATGACTTCTAATCAGTTTTTACCACTTGACCAATATAATCTTTCCCCAGATTCTTACAACCAATAAATGCGGGTATTTAGCTATTACTATGAGCATTACGGGGTAAATGCAATACTACACTGCTCGAAAGTCTTCTAGGGTTAAAACATGGAATACACCAAATCAAAATTTATTTTTAAAGAAACCAAACAACTATCGCACACAGTAAACACTTTAAGAAATACGTTAATAGCTCTCATGTGCCTCCCCTATTTGAAAAGCCAAAAATACAGCAAAATCTAAACGTTTCAGGCTTTGAAAACAACCCGCAAATCCTTTCGCCTTCATAGTGTATTGCAAGATCTTACACTCTCAACGTCGCTCATAATCCCCATTCCAATCCCGAATACCCATATACCTTACTCCCCGAAAAGATGCACCGAAATTCGATTTCAAACGATCGTCCTCCGCCAGATTAGACCAACCAAATAGAATTACATAAATTAATGTGGTTCGATCCAACAGTTAGCTCATTTCCCGCCACCAGATGGCAGTGCGCCCACCGAGATAACTATTGATCCCTCGCCACACAACAAGCTAAAGAGTACCCGCTTTCTGTCCAATAATACTCAGTCTCTAAAACACTGCAGTGGGCTTAGAAATCATCGACATTGCGATACAAGAAAAGCGTATTATCAGGAGATATATGCGAGGCTTTTTCCCCACGTTAGTTCCTACCCCACGATAAGTCCCAGTCTCCAAGAGCGGTCTTCTATGGAAGTTTGGCGGAGTTTCCGCTTCAAGCTTCTGGGTGCCTGTGTCCGCTGCATTCGCTTCACATGTTGTTACCGCTGTCTCCTGTTAGGGAAATTTTAAACTCTTTTTGTTGGTTTTGAATGTTGTTGGTCGGTTGATGGTGAGAGCTTCGCCTGGTGGATAAAACTCCGAGGACAGGATGGGGGATAACTATGCAAGTTACGACGAGGAGGTAAGATGAGGGTTCTGTGATTCTTTTTAAATTTTGGTTCTGTGGGTGGTTTGAAGCATTTTTTTTTTGGTTTGACTTTTACGATGAGATGACTGAAATTGCGATCAGAGTTTTCGAAATTTCGTTATTCGGTTTCTTAAAACCTCGAGTTCTTATCAATCGGGATGTATTAACAACTAATTGGTTGGATAACCTTTAAAGTGTCAACAATAAAAAAAATACTGCAGTTTGAATAATGTGGCATTAAATAAGTAGTCACTATTAAATTCGTTGATCAAAACGGTTTAAAGTGTATTCTATGTGTTCAGTTAGTTAGCCATCATTGGTTGAAATACATATAATGCAGTTTTATAACATTACTTTTCAACATAAAAAAGTTAAATAAAATTGCTAGCTTATATTTGGGATAAAATTTTTGTTTAAGTAGTGGTTTGAGGTTTGTTGTATTGGGGTTTGATAGTCTATTACAACTAGTTTACAAAATATTATTATTTAGTTATTTAAAACTACAAGTCCTTATCAATCGGAATTGGCCAAACACTAATTTCCTGGTTGGATAGCCTTAAAAGTGTCATCTAATGTATGTCCACATGCATAGTGTATTTCAAATATAGCTTGAATTACGTAACATTAAATACGTACACATGTATTTTAATGTTATACATATGCTCAGTTCATTAGACATTATTAGTCGCAATGTATATTATAATTATTTAATTTTATTTCTTGACATATAAGAGAATGATTAAACAAACGTATCGTATTCGGTGATAACATTTTTATTTTGTTTCTGTAGTGGTTTGAGGTTTGTTGTATTAATTTTATCAATGACTAGAATTTTAGAAATTTTATTATTTATTTGTGTACAAACCGCGGGTCTTTAGCAGTCCGAATAGACAAAAAAAATATTTGATTTGTTTTCCTCAAAAGTATCATCATATAACATGCTCAGTGATGATACCAGTTTAAATTATTGTATATTTTACAGAAATATAATGCTATATTTATATAATTAGTCATCTTTTTAGTCACAATGGATAGAAAGATTTTTAAATTTTACTTCTCGACATATAAAAAAAATCAAACGAACGTAGCTTATTTGGTGGTAAAGTTTTATTTGGTTTCTGTTGTGGTTTAAGGTTTGTTCGCGAATCGGATTTTTTTTATCACTAATTACAATCAGTTTCCGAAATTTATTGTTTACTTTTGTGAAATCCACAACTCCTTATCACTCGATATGGACTAAAAAATAATTTCCTGGTTAATTAGCCTTGAAAATGTCATCCAATAACATTATTGATGTATTTCTAATGTAGTTTGTACTTCTAAAAAATAATGAACAATTAATTCAGTGACCATTCCACTTAAAATTTTCTAAACGATCCAATATTTAATTAGTCTAATTCATTAGTCTATTAGTATTTGGTCATCCGGAAAGTTCTGCGCGTTTTCAAATCGAAGTTAGCTTTGTTATTATTATTTTGCTACCGCTGATAAGGAGTGACCTTGATCGAAGCAGATGTTAAAATTTGGTCTTCTGCTTGCAGGGACTGTCAAACAGCACCTCGATAGCTTCTTTACAAATAAGCCTAAGGATTTTAAAAAAGGAATTTCCCAGCTGCCAGAAAGAAGGCAAAAAGTAATCGAACAAAATGGGACTTAAGTGATACAATAAAATTTCTTATGTGTTTGTAGTGCTTAGTTATTATTTATCTTAAAAAACACGCAGAACTTTCCGGAGGTCCCAATATATTACGAATTTTGTTAATATTACTTCTCATCGTTGATTATAATCAGTTTACGAAATTTCTTTATTTGCGTACATAAAAACTACAAGACCTTATCTGTTAAAATAGTCCAAAAAACAAATTTCCTGATTGGTTAGCCTTAAAAGTGTGTTCCAATAACATACATGTATATGTCTAATGTAACTTGAACAGTGTAGCATTAAATACGTGGTCATAAAACATTACATTCAGTCATCAAAACAGTATAAAGTGTTGTATTTCAATTTTATACTTTACCATGTTTATATTTTAGTCATCATTAGTCGAAATGAATATTTTGATTTATTTTAATATTGCTTTGTAGTGTATAAGAGAAATAAATTTTTAAGGAGCGCAGTGATTTGCAGATCAAATATGTATTTTGTTTCCTTAGAGGCTTGAAGTTTTTTGTATTGGTTTTTATTGTTGATTACAATCAGTTTCCAAAATTTTAATATTTAGTTATACAAAATCCAACAACCCTTATCAGTTTAAATAGACAGACAATTAATCTCCTTGTTGAGTAGCCTTAAAAGTGTCATCCAACACCATGCATGGTGTATTTCTAATGCAGATTTAATGATGAGGTATTAAATAAAAGTAGTCATCTATCATTATATTCAGTTATCAAACCAGTACAAAGTATAAATTTCAATATTACATGGCTTTGTCGTAATGAACATTTTGAATTTTTATTATTTTACTTCTTGACATATAAGAAAAGATTAAACAAATGTAGATTATTTGATGATAAAATGTTTAGATTGATTCTGAAGTGGTTTGAGATTTGCTGCATTGGTTTTTATTGTTATTTATAACCAGACTTTCCAAAGGGTTTTTATTTAGTGACTTATTAACTAGTATTAGTAATTGTATTTATAATTATGTAAAAGCCACAAGCGCTTACAAGGTAAATTACAACTAATCTCAGTGTGTTGATTAGCCTTTAAAGTGTCTTCCAATACCATGTATTGTGTATTTCAAATGAAGTTTCAATGATGTGGATTAAATAAGTAGTCATGTAACATTTTTTAAATTTAACATCAAATTCAGCTATCAAAACAATTTAACGTTGCACTATTATTTTAAGTAGTTAATATAGTCGTTTGAATTATTTTAACATCGCTCCTTTTCATAAGATAAAGATTAAAGGAACCTAGCTTATTTGATGATCACATTTTTATTTCGTTTTTGTAGAAGTTGGAGGTTTCTTGAATTAGTTTTCATCTTTGATTGCAATCAGATTTTCCCAAAATCTATTATTTAGCTGTTAAATGATGATTCTTTATCAGAATAAATATAATAAAAAACAGTTTTCTGGTTGTTTAACCTTGAAGTTGCTATCTAATAAATGTATGGTGTATTTCTAAAGTATTTGAATAATGCAGCATTCAATAAGTATACATGTAATATTAAATTCGGTGATCATACCAATTTAACGTTCTGTATTTTAATTGTTATACTTTACCTGTATTATGTTAAACTAAAACCTCTTCATTTCTTGTAATGTATGTAAAAAAGTGTTGTTTTTAAACATTACTTCTTAACAGAAAAGAGGTTAATAAATTAGCATAGCATATTTGCGTCGTGATCACATTACATTTAATTAGGATGAATATAATATTAAAATAAATTAAATATGTCGTCTACTCTCTCTGAAATCAATATATATATATATATATATATATATATACGCTAAAAGCGCCGTTGGGGTCATTTTAACCTTTTTTCCAATTTCCCATGCTCTATTTGACCATACAGTTGAACATCGAAGCTCATATTTCTTTACTTTTCCTAAAAGGCTTCCAAGTATACTGTGACAATTTTTCATATTTCTATGTTAATTATTAAATTAAATAATCTAAGAACTACCTAGAACATACAACAGGTGAAATTTTGACCCTCATCACAAATATGACCGATTTTCACGTGTATATCTGTTTTGAATTCCCGATGCCTCATTTTTGTTTTATGTAGATCTGTTCGTATCAAAAGAATGACACGATTTTTAGCACCATGCACACGAATGTGCTTGCAAACAGCGCAAAGAAGACGAACACTCACTTACTACAATCACACTAAATGTGGCGTAGATGTAGCAGATAAGATGCTAAGGAAATATACTACGAGATGGGGAACTCGCAGGTGGCCTCTTCATGTTCTTTATAACGTCCTTGACATTGTCGTCCTTGTCCTTGACAATGCTTAGCTAATTTTCAAAGAATCCTCGGGCACCAAAATTTTACATCGATAATTTATTATTGAGCTCGTGGAAGAACTACGAATGGTTATTTGCGAAACAGATGCCCCCCAATTGTTCAAGTACAGACACCAAAACGGAAAAAATGGCCTATTAACTTTTCAATCACAGAATAAGATTTCTGCCAGTTGTGAGGGATGCCAGAAACCAATTTGTGCTAAATATGTTGATGTCACTGTCAACCGTTTATATTGTTCCACCTGCGCTAATGTCTATTGAATTTTGGAACACATTGTGTTTATTCAAAATTTAAGTTTTTTGTAACCTCACATTGAAAAATGTGTGCTAATTTGTATCTTTTGTTTGGTTTCGTATCACGTACTCCTGCTAAAGAATATTGTGTAAAATTATACATTCCAATATAGTATAATGTAATGTATACTATTGTGTAATATTATACATTCCAATATAGTAGAATGTAATGCATAATATTGTGTAATATTATGCATTGCATTATATATTGTCAGATATCATCATTATATATTATCATTTTTTTACTGTCATTTCAAAAGAATAACTTTTTAAGCAAGAAAAAACAATTAGCTCTCTCTCTCTCTCTCTCTCTCTCTCTCTAATAACTGATAAAAAAAATTATAAAAAAAAACTTAACTCTAAAAATTAAAACTAAACCTTTAAAATCTTTTATATATTGTTATTTAAACATCCTTCATCAATTACAAAAAATTTAGTTCCATATGGCTTTCATTTTTTATGAGGATCAAGTTGACCCCCAACGGCGGTTTTAGGTAAGTCTGTCCTAAATATCCGGCTGTTCTAGTTGTAAATGTGATCACCAAATCCGATGCGTTCGTTCAAATAAAATTTTAATCAGAATATACTTTTTGTAATATCTAATTAGTAATGAAGCAAAATATTAAAAAAAAAGAAGAAACAGTATGAAAAATTTTTGTGCATACGAAAATTGAGCAGATCAGCAAAAGGATGTAAGTACTTTAATAGGAAGACTCAAAAAATTATTTGCTTAAGAGAAAATGGCGAAAGAGAAAATTCATCTCTATTTAAATAATAATAATTTTTCGAAGAAGAAGATCGATGTAAAAGAGCATGTTTCACTCAATGTAACAGTAACACACTGCAAGGGAACATATCGAACAGTTTTAGTTTTTCATGGAATATTTTGATACCAAGATCGATTATTATAATTATTTGATTTAATTCCACTTCTAAATATTTATTTAGGAAGCATTTGAAATCTTGTTGTTTCAGATTGTTTAAAATTCAGTTTTAAAATGGAAAAAATAATATATATTTCTTTGATGATTTCAGATATTACTAAATTATTTTAACTAATTACTTTGTTTTCATTATTTATTTAATAGATGACAATGTAGGAACCCTTATCGCCAATCAAAAAGTACAACGAACCCTTAATTCTTAAAAGCTTTTAATATGCGTACTTTCGTCACTAATAATTCTACTTCTAATCTAGCTTAGTTACTTATAACTAGTCGTAACAAAAATTTAAGTAGTAATTAAAACAAACAATAGTGTTACAGAAATATTCAATTAAATTTACCAAATTTTCTTGATAACCAGAATGAATAAACGTAAATAAATTAATGAGTTTGTATATAACTTAAAATTTATAAAAATAAGACTCAGAAAGAGTGTAGTCTTACGTTTTTTTTGGAAATGCATTTTACCTTTACATTGCTTATTAATTATTCAAAGGAATCCTAAATTTACAGTTCACATGAAGTAGAATTTTCAATCGAAATTAGAAATAAAATAAGAACGAGTATATCTAGATGTGTTAATCTCTAAAAATGGTAGTCCCTAAATATACAAATTCAATATCTAAGCATTTGCAAGCGCGTTATCTAAATATAGTAACCAAAATATCTCACAACATACTATTGTGGTACTTTAATTCCTGAAAATATCAAAGGAAGAGATAGCGTGCTTCTGCTTTTACATATCAGTCTTTTTCAAATGTTTAAAAATAACATTTGCATAGCATTTATCTAAGCTCAATAAAATAGGTATAACAAAGTAGATTTTTTCTCTCTAAAAATCTGTGTACCTTTCTAGCTGTTATCAAATCACGTGTTCCATTTTCTACCATGTGATCAATAAATATCTACAGAGGAGCAACAATGGAAATATTTTTAAATAAATGTATTTGATTCATTTTCTTATGCTTTTTACTTCGTGCGTTTCTATGCTTGGGAAGCAATTTAAGATCGAAGAGATCAGCAGGATAACATATGTTTGACTCTCCCAAAAAGATTTACATTGAAAAGCTAAATTTTGTATTTTGCAAAAACACGTATGCAATTGTTGATTAAAACGCAACAGCATAATTGAATCATCGTTACATGTTTTCCTAGTTATGATAGTTTGTTATCATTGCAGCTTTACTTGATTTGCCTTCTCCTGTTAACAAGTTTTAAGTAAAAATAATTAAATAGCATACAGCGACCATCAATTTTTACACCAAATTCAGACAATACTTTTTTCATGCTTTTTTAGTTCCTTTACCTTAACACCTTTGTAGTTCAAATAACTTAAGCAGCTCTGCATATTTCTATATTACAAATTTAAATATATAATTCATAAAAATTCGTTTCATTATGAAATTCTTTCATTTCACCCATAATATAGCATTCAGAACAGACTAACTTATCAGTGGTGATATTTGTGTAGATTAAATGTTTAGGACAACATTCTTAATCTAAGCATTTACACCCTAATCTAGATCCTAACTATCAAATTACAATTACATTATTTATAGATAATTGCACTAAAATAATTAAATACAAATAAATTCTACAGTCTAAGTAACTGCTACATATTCAAGGTGAAAAAAATGTCATGCCAAATTGAAAATTTATATAAACACATATTTATAAATTTTCAATTTCGAATGGCTATCTTTTCACCATGAACACACACACGTACTTTTGAACCACGGTCAGATGACGAGGTAACACCTAAACTGGAACTCCACGACTTCAGATTTCCACACCACGCTAACCTGAGGTTTCAAGATTTTATGTAAAAAATGTGTGTGTTTCTAAGAGAAATATAAATATTTCAAAGAGCGATCGAATAGAAATATTATAACAAGATCAAAATAATTTGCTGCAGTTAAAACGAATAAAACATTTTTACAATACGAATTTTAGTGACCCTTCTTATTTAGTAATCTTTAAGACCACCGCTGCATAGAAGTCTTGACACATCATGAATTAACATACTGCTCAGTCTGACATCGAAAACTGATAATGAGATAGATCTGGCCAAATCAATATACGATATGCTTATTGCCTAAAGATTTTCGATTGGGCTGGTCCGTGCTTCATTTGTAGACATCTTAAGGGATATATGTGGTTAGGTAATCACTACAACGCTATGCACATATCCGTCGCTTACAATTCTAAGACTTCCAATAAGGTTATTGACGTCAGGACCACATTTGCAAGATTTAAGATTTGCTAAAGCAGGGAGATGCTAGTGCGAAGCTTAGTCCAACCAAAGACCTTCGTGTGTGAGAGATTGGTGCACGTTCAATCTGTCATGTCCTCACGTTGCGTGGTGTGGAAGTTTGGGTGTTGTTGACCTCGTCATCTGACCGTATTTTGGAATGACGAGGTGTAGTCCTCAGATCTTTCCGTTCGGGATGGGTTCCGGTATGGTTGGGTTCTTATGGCGAAAGAGCTATAGTATGTATTGATCTTGGATCATTTCCAATATATCCCGTTTTGCGTAGGTTCAGTGCAACGTTATTTAATTACCTACCCAACAAAATTGACTTATAACGTTCCGTACATTTCGATACATTTGAAGTTAGTACAAATTATGCTTCATTTGACAAATTGAAATACAAAAATAGGTATTAACACACTTCCTGATTACTTTAGTAATAAATATGAATTCATTTGTTCACTATCAAGGTGGTAGGTATTTTTAATTAACGTCGTACTGAAGCAACACAGCGGACTATTGGCTACAGTCTGGGATTAAACCAGAAGGGAAAAAATCAGAGGACACCACGTAATTTTGAACCACGGTCAGATGACGAATCAACACCTGAGCTGACACCCCACTCTCCAAACTTCCACACTACGCCAACTTGAGGATTATTGAGGCCACCACAGAGTTAACGTGCACCACCACCCTTTGTACACGACGGTGTTTGTTGGATTCGAACTCCGGTTGATAAACGGTAACTTTTCCAATCGGGCTACCGAGGCCAGTTCACCTATCAAGAAACTATTGAGATACTGACGAAGAATGAGCGGTTATTTTCTCTGAAGCTTCAACCGGATTCTTAAAAATACCATAATTGGCCCTTTGCATACTGTCTCATTTCCGTGACAATGACAAATTAAAGGATACGCATTAAAATTTGTAAAACTATTTTGAATAATAACTTGCCTTGTGATATTTTGAAACACAAACTCAAGCGAGAGTATGCTAGCCTTGGACGGAGCCAACTAGTTCACGAAAAAAAGTTATATAAGCCTTTTCTGCATTTACAGTTTGAAATATTTTACTAGAGTAGACAATACTAAAATATACAAAACAGCCTTTTTATAAAATTCTGTTATCTCTCTAATTCAATAACTCGAATTAAAATATATTTTATTCATTAAGAATTATGCTCTTTAATTACCACAGGAAATATAATTAAAATGTTCAGAAACACAGTTAATTTCGGTTCAAATCCGATTAAAGTTGGGAATTTTTAGAAAAAAAAACAGATGACGTTAACATTTGGACGCAGAAAAATATAAAACAGAACTGAAAATGTGCGATTTTCAGCATAATAATTTTAACCCAAATTGGCTGGTTATTTTTGTTTAACGAAATCAATTTTGGACTGAAATTTATTCTTAGAAACGCTTCTGATTTGCGTTTTTTTGTTATTGAAGCTTAAATTACCTGTACATTCAGTCATTGAGTGAAGTTTCCACTTCGAATCGATAAATTTCAGGTACTTCACGTTCAAATGCCCATTTAACGTTGCGACTCAAGAAATAACATATTAAATCATATTTTAGAAATCCCATAAGTGAAAGAAGTATAATTTTTAGGAAACCCCAAACCTTTTCCTAAGTACCAAAACTATATCCACAGCAATTTCTTTTTAATAAAGTATAAGTAATTCCTATGAAAGAATTTCTATTAGTTGAAACTTTTACTGAAAACTTGTTTCACTATTGAATGCAAAGGGTAGTTCTTTCGAGTCAAGTTCGGGAAAATCTTGATAGGAATACTACTTCAGACCATGAAAATGTTAAAATAGGTGTAGTATGCACATGGGAAAATCTAATGTATAATATTCAAGTGGATCGTTATAAAGAAATTGTATGACAAGTTAGAAGTCAGATTCAAGTTTTATTACCCTTTTAACTATTGATAAGTTATTGGATTCATGTAAAAATTTTTTCCGTTTTTGACGCTAGATGGCATTGTATCGCTAAACAGAAGAGTTATCTACTTCACACGTTCACACGTAAAATTTTTATGTTGTTTAAGAAAAGGAATCTCAAGGAGTACTTGGGATGGGAAAATCGTGTTATTGGGTTGCGTTTTTTGAATTTTGTTAAACACTAGGGGGCTCCGCTCTCTGCTCGTCTATGCTAGCCAACCCGCGGTGATTGCTACCCAATTTCATTTGGTTTGCTTCGCGAACCTACACTCCTTTCGCAGAATTTTCAAACTGTCTTAATAATTATTAAATTTCTGATTGGTCTTCCCGAGCCAAGACGTCACAGCGAGTTTCACCAAGGCCATTTCACGTTTAAAATCTGCGATGAACAATTTGTACACTGTCGCGAAATTATACTTTTCATTGCATCGAATTTATTTATAAACCAATTTACAAATAATTATACCATAAGAAAGAGTGCATTTTAAGGTATCACGTGGTATTTTCAAATTTTGAAAGTAATAGTATTAAGCTATAGATACGCAGTTTTAGTTCTGTATCTTAAATTACTCGAAATTTGTTTAAATTAAAAAATTCGAAATTTGTTTGACCAACTTTTAATCGCATCGAATTTATTAATTAACCGATTTCAAAAATAATTACACCATAAGAAAGAGTTACATTCTAGGTTTCCTATGAGGATTTCAAATTTAAAAACTACCAGCAATAAGCTATATATATGGCAATTTAAAAAAAAGTAACGAAAATGTCCCGATTTTCAAAAAAATATTATCAGGAACCAAATTGAAATTTCTAAAAAAACTCAGTAAGGTGCGAAAATTCCCATTTAGAAGTACTCTATAAAAACCCTCACTGCTGATGACTGAAATATTCTTCGTGTTTTGCTTACTCGTGTTAGAAATTTCGTTTTATTCGACTTTGACACTAAATTCACCCTAAACCAATAGCCGCATCAGAAAAAAATCTTGTTTCCTGTACAATTTCGAACAAACCATGATAATTTCGTAATTCTCTGATTCTTACTTTCTTGGGAAACCGTCTAAGAATCGAGCAAAAAAAGAAAGCGAGTTTTCAATCCTGCGGCGAAGGTGGTTAACTTCTTTTTAATTTTGAGCTATTAGAAATTGGCAGAAAATAAAGAGAGTATTCGACCTATTATGTTTTTTTCCCGAAGAGGCTAGAATGTTTCGCAGACGCAAAAGAAGACATCTGTCGTGTGACCATTTCACGTGCCGTAAATGATTCGGAAGGTTTCGTCCCTTGGTTCAGTTCCTCAGCAAGAAACATCAGAACTTCAACTAGCGCGAGATGATTCATTAACTGGAGAGATGGAGAAAGGTCATTAAACGGCTCAAACTACATTGATTCAATGTAATAATTTGTAAATACAATAATTTTTTCGATTTTTGTTGAAAAAACGGTACGAACTTTTCAATCTACGCAATAGAATCGTCGAGATCAAATATTTGAAAAAGTTACAATTAATCAAACTTTTCTACTACTGAATTACCAAGATATTGTTTAATGGAAATACACCGGTCATTCTATTAAATGCTATTCACCGAATAGAAATACATATAGGCCTAGTCAGGAGGCGAAAGATAAGTCTTGTTTGTCAAGTAAGGGATCTCTTTTGTCGCTCCATTAATCCGCTTGGAGTTTGGTTAAAGCTGCTTAATTAATTTCTTGTTCTGGAGGATTTCGGCTCGTAATGTTGAACATCGGTATATGCTTTGTAGTGTTCCGGGAAAAATCCAATACGATTCAGCAAGGGAGCAAAACCCTCTTAGTTATGTAAATAGAATCTTTTGATTCAATGCATATTTGTAGTTAATTAACGTCGCACTGGAACAAAGCACGGGCTGTTGACGACAGTCCATTTTTGATTCAAGGAATAAATTTGAAAAATAAAGTTACGCATGGCATTTAGTCGGTGAATAAGATTCAGAATATGTGTACCGTCAAGAGCACGCAGGTTTTCATACTTATTAATTGAATACACACTACCCTATAATAATGGACCGGTCAGCAAGATGTGATGGTACAAGGAAATAATACATGCTTTAATAGGTGGATGGCCCCCCACGTGCTGCAATTACACTATCAACCCTTCAGGGCATACTTTCAACAAGGTTTTTTTTGATACACAGCTATGGGTATTTGTGTCCATTATTGCTGTAAGAGTGTCGCCAGCTCAGCTGTAGATTTCGGATGTGGTTCCCTGGTCCTTAAGCGTCGCTCAAACTCGTCCCACAAATGTTCTATGGGGTTTAGGTCGGGACTATGAGCAATCCAGGAAAGACGTTTTACATCCATATCTATTTGTGTCTATTCCTGCTGCAAGAATGTCGTCAGCTCAGATGTAGAGTTCGGATGTGGTTCCCTGGTTCGTATGCGTCGCTCTAACTCGTACCACAAATGTTCTATGGGGTTTAGGTCGGGCCTCTGAGCTATCCAGGGAAGACGTTTTACATCCATATCTTGATACCATTGTTTGATAGATGCTGCAACATGACATCGAGCGTCGTCGTCCTGGTAGTAACATTCGTCCATTCCATGCAATTTCCAGAACACAGGAAGAACCGGGTTGTCCGAAAATGTTCATGTAGGCGTCGTTGTTCAATTGACCAGAAATAACATGCAAAGGTCTCAGGCCATACCACGAAAAACACCCCCTAAATAAGTACCAAATAATCGCCCGGTCCATTATTGTAGGGTAAGGTATGAACAAGTAGAAGGAATGTGGAAAACAAAAATTTTAAATATAACCAATTTAAAATGAGGCAATATTAGGCTATGTATAAATAGTTTGATACGTTCTAAATAATTTTTGTTCTGTGTCAATTTGACAATTGTTGTATCTATTAAATTATACTGGCCGTTGAATCTAGATTGGAATAGTAACGGATTACCCACCGGAGGGTTGCGAGTTCGATTCCAACCAAAGACCAACGTGTACATAGTTTGGCGGTGTACGTTAAAAATGCTGTGGCATAAAATATCCTCACGTTAACGTGGTAAGGAATTTTCTAGAGTGAGGTTCCAACTCAGACGTGGCCTCGTAATTTGACCGTGGTTAAAAATTACGCCGTAATGTCCTCGGATCTTTTACTTCGAGTTTAATCTCGAACCGCCGACAGTAGTCCATTTAGTTCCTACAGTTGGACGGTAATTTAAATACCAACCTACCAAATTTTGTTACAATTTTTTGTTCAATTATGTACCATTAAGTTTATATTTATTTTCAATATTTGGAAGAATGTATTTGTCATAGATTCGAATTAAAAATATGCAAGCTGATACAAAATTATCTAGATCATAAAATTACGATCACTGTTATCATTGGCGTGGTGTAAAAGTTTGAAAAAATTGAGTGCCTCATCAGGCTTTGAACTTGTCATCTGACAAGGACTTATCAAATTAGATATTATCCTCGGATCTGTCCCTTGAGATTGATCGGAGACCGTCTCCAAAGCAATAAATCTCCAAATTTTATTCAAGTTGTGCCTGTTAAATGAAGACATCATATATTCAATTTATTCATACCATTTGTGATCTGTCTGGATTAAAAACCATCCCAGCCCAAACAACTATATCTAATTCATAAAATGATCATCACTATAGTACAATGTATTAAAAGATTAAAACTCCTTTAATACATACTCCCAACAACAACTGGTTCTGTTTATCGATGCTTCAGCACAGTCTTCCAATCTTAGCATCAAAGAGATAAAGCCAAATTAATCACGTACGTTTCTTGTATTGGTTCTTTAATTACAGAAGGAAAAACTGAACGAGCTTCGGCATTTAACATAAAACCCGATCACCGTTGCCAGTTAGTGGAAGGGAATTCTCATTTGCTAAATCGCATATATTCCCATTAGAGAGTCTCTAATGAAAGGTGGCCATCGCAATGCATTGTGCCTTCTCGTTATTTTCGGAAGATTGGGGAATGCTAATAGGCTGCGTGAAAACATTATTTCTGATGTAAGTAGGGGAAGGATTTTCTGGAAAGCGTCAAATAATGGGACACGATGCGGTCGGTCGATCCTCCAGCTTATGAAAGCCTACTGGTTTGTGACGAATTGCATTTTAAGCGAAGTTTCCTGAGATAAGGGATACTGGCTCGGATCACTTTTCTTAGTAACATCTTGCCCGATAAGCAGCCGGTTGAACATGGAAATAATTGATTCACATTCGTTAGAGGATTTGTACATAAAGCACCGTTTACTTATGGATAACGTTGGCAAGGTAGTTGCTATTCGGAAGCGAATTGTGCTCCAGTTTAAATTGGTGGGATTTCATAGATAGCTAGGTAAAATACTGTATTTTCTGTGTTCTCTTTTTTTATTGTGTCTGTGTTTGCTCTTATCGAGGGTATTCGTCCTTGTATCTTAGACACTTGAAATTTGTTTATGTTCACGAACTTCTTTCACATGAGCATAAGATGAAATTGTGCTACAGAAACCTCTGGTGCTCACGAATTTTCAAAGCTGTGGGCTATTATAGGGTTTTTGTTCCGTTTGTTTGACAAAAATAGAAGAAAAAAATTGTTTATTTACTGAAGTGACATTTAATCAGTAAAGTATGAGCCGTTCTGTTCGATGGCCTTTCTCAACATCTTTGGTAACTGCAAAATCCTGCACTCTTAGAATACCTGTTTGATCCTCAGAGAGTTAGTATCGACGGTATCTCAGAATTAAACTCGTTAATACGAACAACTTGGTTCTTGTAATGATCCTTCCTTTTCAGTTCTTATATCTCGATTACTACCAGGACAAAAGTACATGTAATTTCCGGTGCGTGGCGTTGTTGGGAAGGAGTCATTCTTGTTCTTCAAAAGCTCCTTTATTTCTTAGAGGAAACAACCATTTGTACCAGTTGACATTTTTCGTTGAGACATACCCCTGCAATCGTAAGGATTGTAAAATTGATAACATTCTGAATGTGTCTATATTCTTGCTTTTAAATGCGAGAAAATCGTTCATTTAACGCATCAATGTCAGTTCCAAAGAATCGAATGTAAAATAATCGAATTTAAAAAAATCGAATGTAAAAGAATCGAATCTAAAAGAATCGAATGTTAAAGAATCGAATCTAAAAAAACTGAATCTACAGGAATCGGATCCTTAAGAAAATAATCACAAAGAATTGAATCTAAACAATTGAGTTTTCTTGGCCTGTCGTTGCCAAATAAACTCAGCTAACAATCATGAACTTTTGTTAACTTGTGTCAAATTTGATTCAAAAGATTTTTCAAACCAACTATTGGGAAGTTACAACAGTCAATGCTTCTTAAAATAAATAGTAATTGTCAATGCTGGTCAAATATTTTGTTTGTAAACAATGAAATTAATGAATATTACTTTTTTTTCCTAAGGTTATAACGTTTTAAAATATTTCTATGTACAAATCCTGTGTGTATAGCTGTATTTGTTTCTGAAACAAAAGATTTCTTTCAGAAATAATTAAGATTTCAGTACAAAATATGAATTTTATTTTCAGCATTATTACAGGGAAGAACAATTTTGCAATATAAGTATAATCAATTCTTTGGACTTTATTTGATAGCTAAGAATTTATTTTGAAATTTAAAATTTTTGATACAATTAGAAATAGTTGATACAGATATTGAATTAATCTGCTTCAATCTAATCATAAATGCGTGGATTTTTCACTAAAATCTTTACTATCTTTCTATTTTGTTCATTTGAAATTTCTGTCAAGCCTCTTAGTGGTTGTCTTCACTATAATTAGCAAAAGTCACTAGTTTTGATGAACTAGGTTGGAACAAGGAAATTGATTCAAATTTTATCTCGTCATCATAAAAAAATGACAATATCTTCATGACGAGAGATCTCGTCATTGGATATTGATTAGATCAGATGAGAAGTTGAACCCGGACCGTCGTCAATAGCCCGTTGTGTTTCTCCAGCACTACTTTAATTAAAATACGTACCTACAGAGAATAACGACTCGTAATCTTGAACGACTGTCATATGACGACCTGAACTAGCACCCCACTCTCCAAACTTCCACACATTTCCAACGTGAGGATATTAGAGGCCATGGCAGATTTAATGTGCATCAGCTCTCTTCGTACACCACAATCTTTGGTTGGAACTGAACGAACTCGCAGTCCTCCAGAGTACGTCTTGTACAAAGGGGTTGGTGCACGTTAAATCTGTCGTGACTCTAAATGCCCTCACGTTGGCGTGGTATAGAAGTTTGTAAATTTAGATACTGTCTGAAGTGTTGTACTCGTCATCTGACCATGGTTCAAAATTATGTGGTGGTGTTCTCCGATCTTTATCTTTATGACTGATCCTGGACCACCTCTAATAGCCCGTTGTGTTGCTTCAGTGTTAAGTTAATTAAATATCTACCTACAAACCAACATAGCTTCCTTTCAGGATAGATCGCGGACTGTCGCCAGTATATTCCTGTGTTGCTCCAGTATGATGTAATTCAACGACCTACCTCTATTGGTTAAGGTCAAAAGTAGTTATATTTACGTATGAACCTCTAAGATGGTTAAAATGTATTCTGCTATCATTAGTTCTATATCTACCTACAAATCAACATAGCTTCCTTTCAGGATTGATCGCGGACTGTCGCCAGTATATCCTGTGTTGCTCCAAAGTGACGTAATTCAACAACCTACCTCTACTGGTTAAGGTCAAAAGTAGTTATATATTCGTGTGAAACTCTCAGATGGTTAAAATGTATTCTGCTATCATTAGAAATCGATTCGCGATTATATTTGTCTAAGATCTTCAAAGCGTCATTTATAAGTTATTCTGTTATTTTATTTCTGGTCTATATATTGTAATTGAAACCTATTTTTTGAACGTTACTACTAAAAATTTGTATTCCACTTTAATGAAAAATTGCACAGAAATTCACTTTTAATATCGAAAGGCATATTTTCTTAAACATGGAACTGAATATAATCATCAAAAAGCAAATCGTAACTGTATTTTTTTTCAAACACAAATATCTTTAGTACATTTCTAGTTTTTTACAGTACATCATGCAAACTGAAAAAATAAGGGTTACAAAACTAAAAGATTTTTTCTGGAGAGCTTATTTCTGATCTCAAATGAATAATGAAAACTGTTTTTTTGTCATAATAATACCCGTAAATTCTTAGTTATTCTGTTATTTTATTCTAGAGACTAATTTATCCCTTTTTTTTTAAACGTATTGCTGAAAACTTTTTATTCGTCTACTTTAATAAAATCTCAAACAGCAACTCAATTTTAATATCTGAAGGCATTTTTCTTCAACATCAAACCAAACATAATCATCACAAAAAAAAAAAAAATATCAAGAATCATAACCAAAAAAAAAATTAAAACACGCAATTATCTTCAGTGCGTTTATAGTTTTTTAACAATACATTATGCAAACTGCAAAAATAGAGGCAAAAAACTAAAAGATCTGTGTCTAAGAGAGCTGATTTCTAATCTCAAATGAATAATGAAAACTGCTTTTGTCCTAGTAATGAATCATCTCTCACTTAGGAACCATCATTAAAGAAAATATGTCGATGGGCTTATGCGTGTAATCAGTCAGTACAAAAGAGTTATCTATCAGGACGGCGAATTTAGATTTGATGTGGGAGTGATGGCGGAATCCATTAAGTGATGTTGTGAATTATGCATTTCGTCTTCCCAATTTATCCATAGTTTAGGTTCTAGTTAGTTTATTTGCTTAAGGTGAGAACAAAGCTGTAGAACGCAAGTCTTAATGCGAATACATGTTTTGAAATTACCAATATAAATATTTTTATGGGAAAATATTTGTACAAATATCCAAGAGTTTTATCAAACTGTAAGACGCTCTTTATAATACAATTATACGTCACAATATTAATCGTGGAAATTATTATGGAACAGCTGCAGTCTAAGTATATAGCGGTGGCAACGGCCTTGGCACCGCTCTTCTGAAGTCGCCAAGGATGGAATTATTTCAAAAATCTTTTTCTTTATAAAAAACGGAATGTAATAAGCTTTCAGAAATATGTTTGTTAATGATTTAAAAATTCATCATTCAAACAACTGTTTAACAGATTTTGAAAGAACTTTTTAGAATATTAAAAATGAAAATTTAAACGTTCCGCTTTCTGGGGTTGCCATAAAAATCGCATTAACCATGATAGGCTGCCTTAACCTGCCATAACTCGCTACGAGATGTGCGCTAAAACCGTTGCTAGCGCTATAAACGTAAACTGCAGTTGTACCATTATTATTAACCTTCCAAATGGATTTGACGAGTTATCTCGTTCAAAAGCTTCGTAGGGCGCAATTATCACATTTGATCTAGCTGCGCCAAACAAAAGACAAAAATACTCTAGACAAAACACTGATGTAAAATTTATTTACATTTTCAAATTAAGACTAGTCCAATGGTTAAAATTTAAATAAAATTCACAGAAACGATATCAGAGATGAATCAAATAACATTTTTTCTATAAGTACTATCTAAAGGTCTTTAAGAGTTCGATTTGAAGCTGAAAATCCGATTTGCCTATGGTTATTTAAAGATATACATTCAGTCAAAATGAGTAGGTAGGTAGATAATTTAATTAACGTCGCACTGGAGCAACAAAACGGTCTATTGACGAAGGTCCGGGATCAAACCCGAAGGGAAAAATCCGGGGATAGAGCCAGGTAATTTTAAACCACTGTCAGATGCCTATATCTACTATCTCGTTCACCAAGGTCTGACCAATTTTGCTCCTGGCGATTTTTTATGGTGACAAGATCAAGACCTGATCAGTTTCTTCTGATGAAGAGATATCTTGTCCATACGGATCTGAAAAATTTTGCTAATAACGAGATACCTCGTCATCATAATATTGCCGATTTACTTATGATGAATAGATTACGATATGGTCATTTTTTTTAAGGGTACTGGGTAAGTCACAATAAGGTAAGTTTTAAAGTAAGTTACAATTCGTCAAAAAATCAAATTTTTTATTTCAATTGCATTTAATTGAGGGCACTAATACGAATCGATTGATGTATCACTGATTATGTAAAATGCATTTTAAGTTATTAAATTTTAATTAAACTAGGGGGCTCCGCCCCCTGCTCGCTTACGCTCGCCAACCCCCGGGGATTGCTGCGCAATCCCATTTGGTTTGCTTCGCAAACCAACCATCCTGTCACAGATGCCATTTGGTTTGCTTCGCAAACCAACATTACTTTCACAGAGTGAAACTATCTGAATAATTCGTATTATGCTGATTTCACTTTCCGGTTCATGACGTCACAGCGAGGGCTTCGCTGCGTCTCGCTTACGCTCGCCGACCCCGGGGATTGCTACGCAATCCGTTTGGTTTGCTTTCTCAAACCAATACTTCTTTCGCAAGGGATTTCACTTTTTTTTTGCTTTAACACTTAATGCACCCTAAACTAATAGCGGCATCAGTAAAAAATCTTCTGCATCTTGTTCCCTGTACAATTTTAAGTAAACATTGTTAATATCCAAACTTTACGATCTGTACTTTGTCGGTAAACTGTCTTGAGAACAGAGGGAAAAAAGCGAGCCTTTTTCCTCGCCAAATAAAAAGAAATCGTTTTTATGGCAATTGTTGCTACGATAAATTTGATATCTGGCAAACCCGATAGTCGAAAGTGCAACCCACTACTGCTTTCGGTAGCAGCTATGCGAACTGAAAAATACGAAATTTGTGACACCAACTTTTGATTGCATCGAATTTATTTATGAACCAATTTTAAAAATAATTATACCGTAAGAAAGAGTATATTCTGAGGTATACTGCAATATTTTTAAAACTAAAAACTAACAGTAATACTATACAGATATGACCATTTTAGTTTTGTATCGGAAGTTACGATCTGAAAGTTCCGAAAATTGTGTGACCAACTTTTAATTGCATCGATTTTATTTATTAACCAATTTGAAAAATAACTGTACCATAAGAAAGAGTGTAATGTAATGTATTCAGTGATGTTTTCAAATTTAAAAAATAATGGCTTTTGCCGTAGACAAAACGGTTTTAACAATAAGTAGCGAAAATATCCAAAGATTCCGAATTTTGTATGACGAACTTTTGATCGCATCCAATTTAATTATTAACCGATTTCAAAAATAATAGTACTGTAAGAAAGAGTATATTCTGAGGTATACTGCGATATTTTAAAAATTAAAAACTAATAATAATTAGATATAGATACGGCAGTTTTAAAAAAAAGTAACAAAAATGTCCCGATTTTTCCTGAATTTCAAAAAAATATTATCAAGAACCAAATTTAAATTTAAAAAAAAACTCGACGAGCTGCAAAAATTTACGTTGAGAGGTACTCTTAAAAAAAACTCACGACTGAAGACTGAAAATTTAAATGTGTTTTGCTCACTCGCGGAAGAAATTTCACTTCTTCAACTTTAACACTTAATAAAACCTAAACTAATAGCCGCATCGGAAAAAAATCTTAATAATTATCCAGGGAATACGATGAAGAACAAAGCATGTTAATTTCATTTTTTTCCGATCAGTACTTTCTCGGGAAACCGTCTAAGAATCGAGCTAAACAACACAGTTTTCAATTCTTCGGCGGCGGCGGCGGCGGTAACATTTTTTTAATATAGAGAGATTATCCTTTTTAATTTCGGTTTTGCAACAGGTTTAACTGCGACTGTTATTATATTTAACCGCGAATTTTGTTTACTTGTGCTTTGGAAAGTTCTTATCGAAAAGTTAAGGAGATGCTTTTTTGTTGTTTTTTGTCGTTTTCTCAAAATGATAAATTTTCATCTTCAGATGCGCTCTGTAAAAAAACTATTAAAGATATCAGTCAGAAATTTTGCATACACATGTATTTCTACTAGGTAATTATGTTAAATATAAACTATTGAGGAAATATGAACATAATTTTTTTAATGGGTAATTAGTAGGTATAAAATCACAACATTTTCTTGAGCTAATTTAAATTGTGTCTAAAATTTTTTCTTCCTAATTATTTTAAACAAAATTTTTTTTAATGAATTCAAGAAATATTTGTAGTGATAGGGAAAGAAGTTGATACTGAATATATATTAAAGTTTTTGTACAGAGCGCACTCAAAGTGAACTCAATGTATTGAATTTTTTTTTCACCGAGTTCTATATAATTGCTCTCTACAAAATATTTTGACTTTTAAAATTTTTATTTTTAGTATGAATTAGTATTAAAATGCATTACAAACAAGTGTGTAAAAATTTATATTGGTACTTATAATAGCTTAAATTTTATATGCATTCAAATATTGGTCATATTTTCATGATTCCTGGACTTTGATTACTTCCCGGTGCCCTTAAATGGTTGCCATCTCGTCTATCAAGATTTGACCAACTTTGCTAATGACGATATATCTCCTCGTCATGATATTCCCGAATTTCTTATGACGAATTGATCAATAAATGGTCAATTTTCTTTTAATAACGACTTATCTCGTTTATCTAAACATAGTAAGTTTTTCTAGAGACGAAACACTTCTTCGGGACAACCACTACGAGGGTTAAATAATAATTTTATAAACTATATTTTCCAAATATATGGAAAGGAAAATCTTTCTGTTGACTGACACCTACACATAATAGTAATAACACTTGAAAAATCAACTAGAAACATTATTTGAAAGGAATTTTTGTGCAACAAACGTTTTGAACTTACCAGACAGAATACGAGGATTGTACGTCCGATAACTGAATGTGCTCGCTTAATACAGATAAGGGATTATCCTAAAATGCAGTTTACTGTCGTTTTTGTGACCTTTGGCGTTTTATTTAATTGTTGATGAACGTCATCTAACCGTAAGTTGAAAATGAAGTTGTGTTGTCATCGGATATTTCCCTTGGTGGATTGGTCCAGGACCGGAGTCAATAGCCCGTCGCGTTTCTCCAGTACGACGTTAATTTGAATATCTTCCTGATTAGTGTTGACCCCAATCAACTATCAGAAATAAATTATTTATTCATTCTTTGGAATTTTTACTGTAGAATTACTCAATTGGTTTTGGTCTCTCAATCAACTATCAGAAACGAATTATTTATTCATTCTTTGGGATTTTTACTGTAGAATTACTCAATTGGTTTTGGTCTCTCAATCAACTATCAGAAACGAATTATTTATTCATTCTTTGGAATTTTTACTGTAGAATTACTCAATTGGTTTTGGTCTCTCAATCAACTATCAGAAACGAATTATTTATTCATTCTTTGGAATTTTTTCTGTAGAATTACTCAATTGGTTTTGGTCTCTCAATCAACTATCAGAAACGAATTATTTATTCATTCTTTGGAATTTTTACTGTAGTTGGTAGCTCAATTGGTTTTGGTCTCTCAATCAACTATCAGAAACGAATTATTTATTCATTCTTTGGAATTTTTACTGTAGAATTACTCAATTGGTTTTGGTCTCTCAATCAACTATCAGAAACTAATTATTTATTCTTTCTTTGGAATTTTTACTGTAGAATTACTCAATTGGTTACGGTCAATCAAATATCAGAAATATTTCTTTACTCATTCTTTGGAATTTTTACTGTAGAATTACTCAATTGGTTTCGGTCAATCAAATATCAGAAATATTTCTTTACTCATTCTTTGAAATTTTTACTGTAGAATTACTCAATTGGTTTCGGTCAATCAAATATCAGAAATATTTCTTTACTCATTCTTTGGAATTTTTACTGTAGAATTACTCAATTGGTTTCGGTCAATCAAATATCAGAAATATTTCTTTACTCATTCTTTGGAATTTTTATTGGCGAAGTGCTCAATTGAGTTTGGTCTCTCAATCAACTATCAGAAACAAATTCTTTATTCATTCTTTGGAATTTCTACTGGCGAAGTACTTAATTGGTTTTGGTCAATCAACTGTCAAAAATAAATTCTTTATTCAATTTTTGGAATTTATAATGGCGAATTACTCAAATGGTTTTGGTCAATCAACTATCAGAAATAATTCTTTATACATTCTTTGTAATTTTTACAGGCAAATTAGTGATAAGGATTTTGGAAATATACAGGCTATTCTGATATCACGTCAGGAATACGTATAAGAAACATAAACTGTCCCGACCCCTAAATTTTGATAAAAATTACACTTTTGATACATTATATAACTATATTTTTGATACATTTAATAAAAAGGCAAAAACAAATGATTCTTTACATTTTTGTTGCTGAATTGCACTTTTTAAACCTTCAATTGCAGGTTGGTATTTCTTGTACTTCAAGCCCAAGCAAGCGCTAGCAATTTCATCTGTCAGTCGGTTTCTGAAAATTGGTTTTAATTATCACTTAGCACCGTGAATAAGGTCTCAACGATGTACGTAGAGGGTAATATTGTGGGTAAGCCATCGCTAGATTTTTCAGGGTTTTCAATGTGTCCGGTAATCGGCTCCTGGCATTCCATATTTTCCGTTCGTAGTGGCAATCTTTACCGATTTCTTTCCAGATTCTCAAGTTTCGACCTCATGTCGACAAGCACTTGATAGCAGATGGTGTCTTAAAACTCTGCAAGTTGCATATCCAAATCCTTCAGTTGCAACCATTGGAAACCATTTAATTCCAAAATACTAAAGACAACTACATCCGGATACTTAATAATTTTAACTGTATGTTCCAAAGTCCTAAATTGATGAAATATTTTACCGAATTGGTCAAGTAATGAGTTCACAATATGCTGGTAATTTGAATGCATGGGCTCCATTTCATTTTCTGCAGTGTGAGTTGACTGTTCTCTGGTTAAAAGGGGGCTTACGACCTTTAAACCACTCTTGATGGAGTAGGAATAAGGTCAGTTTCGAAGCTATGTCATTTTTTAAGTATTGCATAAAATGGAATACATTTTTTTCCATTATGCTCCTGCATTTTTAAGGTATAAAATACATTGTACAAACATAATTTAAATATTAGCAGGAGTTTTTGTGTCGGGCTCGTTAAGGTATAACTTCATTGTGAATAAAGATTTGAGGAACAGTGCTGCGCGCAAGATTGCATATAAACAAATATATGTATAGAAATAAATTTTAGTGTATGTTATTCTATATATATAACAGATTAAAATAAAAGCAAGAAATAAAATAATAAATAAAAATTAATATTTTTTATCAATTATGTTTCATGGAAGCAGTAAATATTCTGATACGTCAACAACAATGTCTTCCCCAAAATTCCAAAATAATAAATTTTTTTTCAATATTGTGGTTTTAAAACAAGCATGTAGGTTAAACGAATATGTTTACCAATTTTTGAACAAGTTGCTAAAATAGTACTTCAGATATCATGCGCTCAATCTGAGATTTTTCTAAAAAAACAAAGCTGAGAAAAACCGCCGTAAAGATAAAATTTTGGTTACAGAAGCCCATGTTTTGCTCAGTGTACCTGATTTTCCTTCATATCTCTGGTATTTATTTGAATTTTGTCTTGCGGTTGGTGTCAAAATGATCAGAAATGTATGTACTTTAATATATATATTTTTTTGAAAAATCGAATTTTTGGAAGGTTTAAAGGTCGTAAGCCCCCTTAAGGTCGTGTCACCTAAATGTCGATGCGTATCACCTTTGTCGAAAGCGATGCGTGTCATCTAAAATGTCTTGGTGTGTCACCTTTGACACGCGTATCATTGATTCGCCATCACTGCTCTACAGTTATTGGTAACGATCTGGGATCTATCTCAAAGAAAAAGATACGAGAACATCACCTCGTTGTTTTGATCCACTGTAATAGGACGTGGGCAATACTTAAGCTGCCACCTCACTATCCGAATTTCGAACACCATGACAACGTGAGGACATTTGAGACCACCAATTATTCAACGTGCACCAGCCGCCACGTACCCGTCGCTTCTCCGTCGAATAGAGTATCGAACTCGAACCCCTTCAGTTTGTTGATCCACGATTCTACCAGCTAGTTCCGGTTGGAAGAGTAGTCGACTAACAACCTGGAGGTTGCGAGTTCGAAACTCTATCCGACCAGAGGCCGTACTGTATGTGGGGGCTGGTGCACGTTATAAATAGCATCAATCGTCCTCACGTTGACATGGTGTGGAAGCGCGGAGAGTTGCGAGCTCAGGTGTTGACCTCGCCATCTGACTGTGTTCCTTGAAGACTAAGTTTTGTCCTCGGACCTTTTCCTTCGAGATGCGATCCCGGACTGTCGCCAATAGCTCGTTACGATGTTCCTGTCGACATTAATTCAACTACCTACAGGTTGCTAAATCGGGACTTTTCCAGCTGGATTTAACCAGGGAAACGACTACCTACCACACAAACATTAAAACAACCTACGATTAAATTTTTCCATAAAGACATATTAACCAAGTAAAATGACACATTCCCAGCCTTGATTATAGGCTATAGCTCAGACAAACGTGTCATTTTGACGCAAAATTGGATACACAATTGGATACAGCCGTGCAGACTGACCAATGAAAATGCGTGCTCGAAATCACGCTAGTACAATTTGCAGTTAGATGGATAAGACTTTAGATTTTGCAAATCGTGACGCGAGCGCTTTATTCCTGTTCTGAATGACATGTCAGCTGCTAAACGGTGTTAAATAATGAGTGATTACTGGGAGCTAACAATTGATTTTTAAACTGTTGTCACACGCGATGGTTGATTATATACATTTGCCAGTAGGTGTTTCAAATTGAATTGTTTGACGACAATATTCGTTTATGTAGAGTATGTTATACCTCTAATCGGTTGTTTATGTGTCACGAGTTTCTTCTGACGCTTTGTTATATTTATGATTCAGTCGGATTGCTAGTATTGAATAGGTTAGTTATATTATAGTGCAATTCAATCGGCAATTCATCTGGAGTAGGAATTATAACTGTAAGTATACTCGATAACAAAAAAATATTTGACGCACCAAGAAGGAGTTGTCTAGGAGTTGTAACGGGCTCGATCAACTTGGTACGGCTCTGACTGGAGACGTATAGTTTATAGTAACGAGTCCCGTTTCAAACTGTGTCCTGACGTTCAAGGCAGTGCGAGGATCCTGTTCTTACTATTGCGCGCCACATATGCCCACAACAGGGCGTTATGGTCTGTGGTGCCATCTGCTTTGATAGCCGGATCCCTTGTGTAGTCATTTCCGGCACACTTACAGCATGTTTGGTGTAGGTTTTATGCGTAAGAAAAACTCTCCTTTAAAATAAAACCTATCATTTTATTTACACGAAAGCACAACCCGACTGGGGTTTCACCAGAAGAACATATCAGTTATATAGCAAACTGTCTGAATTAGAAATACAAACTTAGAATAACAGACCCCATACGGCACATTTGCCGATGCACATTGGGACAAATAGCCACTGATCCAACAATCGGCCCCATCAGTTGCTATCAAAATAAAAATAATCATTTATGGAAAATTTTATTTAAAGCATCTTGAAATTTATTTATTAATAAAGGTTTAGTTAAACAATCAGCTCGATTGTTGTTAGTTCCAATATGAATTATTTTAACAGAATTTTCATCTACTAAATTCCGAATAAATTTAAAGCGAATATCAATATGCTTAGTTTTAAAATTTTCCATTGGATTTTTAGCAAAACATATGGCTGCTTGATTATCACAAAAATGATTTGGTACGATGGAATTGGGAATAAGATTTAGTTCTTTTATAACTCTGGAAAACCAGATTGATTCTTTAACGCTCTCACACAGAGCCACAAATTCAGATTCCATGGATGATAGAGCAATACACTTCTGTTTGCTTGATCTCCATGCAAACGCTACGTTACCAAAATAGAAAATATAACCGCTCGTCGAGTGACGGTAGGTTAAATCTGATCCCCAATTAGCATCAGAGTAACAGTCCAATTCAGATCCTGAAATATTAGAAAGATTAATTCTGTAACTTTTGGTCATAAAAACATAGTTTACAATATCAGCAACAATTTTCCAGTGTTGAAAAGTATATCCGTTACAGAATTGAGACATTAAATTTACAGAATATGAAATATCAGGTCTGCTACGATCAGCTAAAAATGATAGACAACCAATAAGTGTTCTATAAGGATATTTTTTCATCAAATCATTTTCAACAATATCACTTTCAGGAATTTTGTCAGGCAGCATATAGCCTACTTTGAAAGGAAGCTTTACCAATGACTTTGGTAGTTCAGAAAACTTAGTAATTAACCTTTCAATATACGTTAGTTGATGCATATATAAACAATCATTAACGTATTCAAAATTCACGCCCAAAAGGTATTTAGTCTGTCCAAGTTCAGTAACATCAAATTTACTTTTAATTAATTCAACAGCTTCTTGAATTAAATAATTTGTTTTACCATACAAGATTATATCGTCAACATAGACGGTTAATATAACATTACTTTTAAATTTATATACACAATTAGTCCAATTTAGTTTAACAAATCCCGACTTTTCCAAAATACTATCGAGTTCAAAGTTCCACTCCCGCGAACTTTGGTGCAAACCATAAATTGCTCCGTTTAAAAAACATAATTTATTTTCGAACCCTTTTACTTCATGGCCAGGTGGTTGCCTCATATATATTGGTTCTTTTAATTTACCATAGAGATAGGCAGATTTTATATCCAACTGAACATTATGCCAATGTAATATAGACACTAATAGTATAAACAGTAACTTGATAATGTTAAAATTTACAACAGGTGAAAAGATTTCATTAAAATCAACGCCTGGTCTTTGCTTAAACCCTTGTGCCACTAACCTGGCTTTATATTTTTTCGGATTATTTTTATCATCCAATTTTACTGTATAAACCCACTTACTTCCAATTACTGGAACATTAGAAGGTGGATCAACCAGATCCCAAACCTTTCGATCCTTCATAATTCGAAGTTCATCGGCCATTGCAGCATCCCACTTAGCCTTATTCTGACTTTGCTGCGTTTCATAAAATGTTTTTGGCACTTCAGTGCTATAACATTCGTGAAATATATCCTCTAATTGATCATTTAAATAATCCTTTTTACCTTGAAAATAAGACATGTTAGTAGAATCTACATTTTTAGTATTTACAACACAAACAGGTTTAAAGCAAAATTTATCAGGATTAAAATCTATTCTATTTTCATTACAATATTTTCTAGCATCATTTACAGATCTTAATCTAACGCTAGAATTTGGTGGATAGTAATATACATCAATTCTATTGCTCATTGTGCGAGGTTTTTCTACTCTTTCCCACTCGCTAATATTTAAAGCACTTAAAATACGAGTATCAGAAGCTTGATCTTTTTCGATCCGATTCGAGTCGTCATCGGAAGTCGTTTCATAAAAATCCGCATTTAAGTCAAATCTAGCATAATCGGAACATTTATCTTTCCCAAACAAACAATTAACCCCTTTCTTAGTTTCATCAATTTTGACATGAACCGTTTCAATAACTTTATATACGTTCCTTAGGGATAAAAATCCTATAACCTTTTGTTTTTGTCGCATAGCCCACCAAAATTCCAGGCTTTGCTCGCGGTTGAAGTTTATTCCTGTGAATTTTAGGAACATGTACGAAAGCAAGAGATCCGAATATTTTGAAATGTTTCACAGAGGGTTTGTGATCACTCCATATTTCTATAGGAGTCAAACCATTTGTTAGTTTGTGTACACACCGGTTTCTGATGTGCACAAATGCCATAAGGGCTTCAGCCCAAAAACGTGGTTGCAATCCACTGTCTTGGAGCATGGCACGTACTCCGTCCATGGCGGTCCTATTAAACTTTTCAGCAACCCCATTTTGTTCACTTGTGTACGTAGATGTACGCTCATGTTTAATTCCTAAGTCACCGAGGAATTTCTCAAACTCTTTGTGCACGAAATCAAGAGCATTATCAGTTCTCACACACTTCAATTTGCAATTTGTTTCCCTTTCTACTTTAGCCAAATAAGTTTTAAAACAGCTAAAAACTTCAGTTTTACTTTTGATTACGTAAACCTCAACTTTACGCGAATAGTCGTCTATGATAGACAGAAAATACTTTCTCCCACCCAAAGAATTCACTGGAGAAGGACCCCACAAATCCATATAAACTCTTTGTAGGATATTAGTAGTAAGTCGTTTGTACTCGTTTGTTTTTAAGGACACTCTAGTGGATTTAGCAATTTTGCAAACATCACAATTTTTGTCCTTTGCTTTAGAACATAAATTTTCAATTCCTTTTTTGGAATTATTTAAACTCATTTGCTCTATCAGAGGAACATTTACGTGACCAAATCTCCGGTGCACAGTATTAATATTTAAAGATACATTAACAGATTCTTTATATATTTTAGGATATCCTCTTACTATATACAATTTATCAATTAAGGGTACAGTAAAGAAATAATTATCATTTTTAGTATATACAATCATCTTATTGTCACCCCAAATAACTTTCATACCTGCAATATCTATATTCGAACCACCTATTAAGTTTATACGCATATTAGGAGTATACAATACATTTTTCAGTATAATTTTTACATTACCTGAAATGTCTTTTACTACAGTCTATATCTCCTACTCCAAGGACTTTCGATGTACAATCTTGGTCTCCAACGAGAATAGACGCATGTTTGGTCAGCTTGAAGTTATAAAACCAGTCCCTTTGATTACAGCAATGCGAAGTAGCAGCCGAATCGACGAGGAACTCCTCAATATTTTTACTAGGTGAAGTGGTTGCAAGTGCAATGTCAGCAAAACATGCACCGTTTTCATCTCTGACTGACTTCTTGACTAGTCTATTCTTCTTGAAACATCGACTTTCAGCATGTCCTGGTTTGTGACAATAACCACACGGCCCCACACGATAAGCTTCGTCATTTCTGCGTGACTTTTTGTCAGGGTCCAGCACACCTCCACTGCGTTCAGATTTATTGGTCGATTTCTTCTGTGCAGCATGTATTGCTCTATTCTTTGAAGCATAGGCGTTTCCAATCACTGTGTGGATTTTTCCTTCATCTTTTCTTTTTAAATCAATTCTTCCAGCTTCGGCAAGTAATTGCTTTGTAACGTTGTTTACTGTAAACTCTGCATCCTCGAATCTGTACATGTGTTGTACTAGGTTATCATAATCTGAGGTAATCTTCGTATAAGTTGAAAGCATACAAGAAGCTCTGGAATTTCGAACCCGGAATCTTTGATCTGTAGTTGTTTTTCAGCAATTTTCTTACTGTAAATTCCGATAGTTTCTTCCCCAGAGTCGAAACGCATGTCGAAAAATTCATCTACTAAGCCGGCCAATCTTGCTCTTGAAGTAGGTTCAAAGTGAAGTTTCAACGTCTCCCATGCAGTCTTCCCGTCCTCAGTATCTGCGATCAGGGTGTGAAATCTTCTTTCTAAACTTTGATAGATGGTCATATAAGCTCGTTGCTTTCTCCATAGAAACGCACGCTTTTCCTTTTCTGGTGCACTTTCTGGGCAAGGAACAGGATTTCCAACTATAAATTCCCAGCACCCACGATCCATCAGTAAGACTTTAACGTCAGTCTTCCATGTGGTGTAGTTAAACTCGCTTAGTTTTGGAAAACTAATCGATTCTGCCATCATGCAACTAGAGCAGCCAACTAAATACAATTTCGAAGTAAACTTAATTTAGTTTTAACATTTTAGTTAAAAAGGAATCGGGTTGGGCTGGGCCCATAACCATGTTTGGTGTAGGTTTTATGCGTAAGAAAAACTCTCCTTTAAAATAAAACCTATCATTTTATTTACACGAAAGCACAACCCGACTGGGGTTTCACCAGAAGAACATATCAGTTATATAGCAAACTGTCTGAATTAGAAATACAAACTTAGAATAACAGACCCCATACGGCACATTTGCCGATGCACATTGGGACAAATAGCCACTGATCCAACACAGCACAGTGGTACGTAGTAGGGATGCGACATCGATGTCGATGTTTTCAAAACATCGATGTTTTTTTAAAAAACATCGATGTATTTAACATCGATGTATTGGAGTCGATGTTTTTGTAACATCGATGTTTATACTTGTCGATGTTTTTACGTTGCCTATGTTTTATTTTTCAATGAAAAAAGTACCGTTATGAAAATTTAAAAAATAACCTAGTAGCATAATTTTCATAATCAGCAAATTGAACATACTTTTACACCAAAGTGACCAGGGATGAAGGGTTTGAGGAGTAGGGATGCGACATCGATGTCGATGTTTTCTAAACATTTATGCTTTATAAAAAACATCGATGTATTGGAGCCGATGTCGCATCACTAGTTGCTAAATCAGTTTTAAGAAAGGTGGAAAAAAGTTTAAATACAGTGCATTTTAAAAACATCGATGTTTTTATGGCGATGTTTTATCAACATCAATGTTTTATTTTTGAACATCGATGTTTTGCTGTCGATGTCGCATCCCTAGTACGTAGTCGTCATTTTACGCCCGGTTGTGTTAGCTTTCCTTTTGCGACATCGCGGACTTATTTTTCAACAATAATAAGGCCCGGTCGTACGCGGCACGTGTTGCTATGAATTGTCTTCAAGCTTTCCCAACACTTCCTTGGCCAGCTAGGTCTCCGGATCTTTCTCTCATAGAGCACATATAGAACGGTATAGGAAGACGATCGGTACCATTCCGGAATGTTAACCATTTAGCTCGACAGTTGGAGACGATTTGGTAAGAAATTCTGCAGGACACCATCCGGAAATTTTTTCAGTCTATGTCACGCCGAGTGATAGCTTACATCCAGGCTAGAGATGGACAAACGCCTTATTGACTTCCACCTTTTGCAACGATCAAACCCTGAAATAAGTCATTACATTGTTATGAAATTTTAATTTGTTTTTCTATGTATGTTCTGCACATCCACCAATTTTTATCGCAATTACTTTTTGGTTCTTCTATTTGTTTTGTTATAGAATATATATAAAAACAATTGGTGTTGGGGTAACAACTCGTAGTTTGCAAAAGAATATACAGGCTTGATGTTATATTCTGGAATGAATAAAGCAGACATAGGATGCTTGAACGATTGTTTATTGTGCCAATATTCAACAATTAATTTACAGTTTGAACGAATAAAGGGCAGTTTGATATTAATATTGAAGTAGATTTCGATTGATTAAAAGCCTGTGTTTGTAGTGTAGTTCGGTGTGGTTAGAATGACACTACTTTCGCAATCCTCACTCCACACAATCCGAAGTTACATTGGCCCAAAGCTCGTCCAGCACCGTATAATTTCGACATACTCTCTATCCGTGATCATTGCTCCTGCGCACTAGATTCGCATGCCATACCAGGTACAGACATCCTTTGTTTATACGACGCACTATTAATCTTTTGGGTTATTGTTCTTGTTCTTCTAGTTCTGAAATGAAAAGACAAAACTGTTGTTACGCTTTTTTGTGACATGATGAACTTTCATACATGACCTCCAGTACTGTTCCGATTTTAAAGATGTATATACGTCAATGATACTAAAAATGTCTATGCCACATGCATGATTTTAAGGGGACATTGGACTTTCGAAAGAAACTTTTACTGTTATGGATCTAATTGTAATGGAATTTGCTGCTGTTTTCTACTAAAAAGATGATGTATAAAGATTAATCCAAAAAGTATTAAGTCATTGGGAAGTTGTTACATAAAAAGTGAAATAAAATTTTGATTATGTTTTAAAACTAAATGGCCCATGTGCATTAATTTTCCATTTATTTACCAAAATATAATTCACATAATAGTTTGTATGCATATAAATCGAATTTACTCCATTTGGGAAGTGTATAGTGTGGTCTGTAAAGCAAACAAAAGCCGATACTAAAAAACAAAACAAAAATAGCATTTTGTCAAAAAACCTAGGTAAAGAACATTTGACAGCAAAAAAACTTGGAAACATGATGAATTTCGCATTTGTACTTATATATATAAAAGCAACATCCAGGATTATACAAAAACATTCTAGAACGATATGCTTTAAATAATAGAGTTAGCAAAGATTTTGTGAATATTTCGATGGATGACACAATACTTTTACAACTAATTCATAGAATGTTTTCATAATTCATAAATTTCAACAGTCAGCAACTTTAAGGATTACATTTCAAAAGCAGCATTTTACACAATACAAACATCTAGAAAGAAGCATGGATAAAAATAATTCACTATCGAATAATGTACTTTTGGAACTAGATTTGCCAAGAAAATTGATGGATGGACACAATACTTTTACAACTAATTCATAGAATGTTTTCATAATTCCTAAAGTTCTACAGTCAGAAACTTTAGATATCACATTTCAAAAGCAGCAGTTTACACAATACAAACATCTAGAAAGAAGCATGGATAAAGAAAATTCACTATCGAATAATGTACTTTTGAAACTAGATCTGCCAAGAATTTCGATGGATGACACAATAGGTTAACACCTAATTCATAGAACGTTGTCATAATTCATAAATGTAAATTTCTATAGTCAACAGCTGTACGGATTACATTTTAGGAGCAGCAGTTTAAACAATCCAAGCGCATACCTTATTACCCCAACTGCACCACTTACCCTAAACATACCCTCCAGAAAGATCGAGGACATCCGAAAAATCACTCCCGAACGACGTACTTTTGCAAATAGATTTGCCGAACATTTCTCCGGGGCGAAAGGGTGGACTACTATCCAATTCAGAAGAAATCGGGCAAAAAAGAAACTTTCTTCCCCAACACTTTGGGGTGCTAAAGAAGCCCGAATCCTCTGGCGATGCGTTTTATGGGCCTTTTCCATTGAATGGCGCCAATAAATGTTATTAGTTCTCGATTTCTCCATCCATCTCTATCCTGATTCTTTGACAGATCATTAATGGACTTTGTAATACGGGAATAAGTGTTGCGAGGATCGATAGAGAGTGTGGGGGGATTATCTGACGTTTTCTGCCTGAGTACTGCTCCGCGGTGCATGCTTCGGAATTGGGTGAAATCACTTGGGGCTCTTGAAAGTGGAGGAAGTGCAGTTTTGCTTTGTTAAAGTGGATGGGATTTTGGAAAGTATTGTCTGACGCAAATTAATTGGATTCGCATCCATTAGATCGAGGCTTTTGATTTAACCTTCCTGGTGGAAGTCTCGAAGAGTTATCTCGTCATTAGTAAAACTGGCCGAATCTTGATGGAGGATATGTCTCGTCAGCACAAGAAGCAGATCAGTTCTTGATCTTTTCAGCATAAAAAAATTTGGTAGTATCTTGATGACTAGGTACCTCGTTCATCTTTGGCAAAATTGTTCAGATATTGATGGACAAAATTTCTTGTCGGAACCACTTGGAAGTTTCATGGGTTGCATTAACCCTCCTGGTGGTTGTCTCGAAGATGTACCTCGGCACTAGGAAAACTTACCAGATCTTGATGGAGGATATGTCTAGTCAGTAGAAGAAGCAGATCAGATCTTAATCTTTTCAGCATAAAAAAAATCGCCAGTATCTTGATGACTAGGTACCTCGTTCATCTTTGGCAAAATTGTTCAGATATTGATGGACAAAATTTACTGTCGGAACCACTTGGAAGTTTCATGGGTTGCATTAACCCTCCTGGTGGTTGTCTCGAAGATGTACCTCGTCATTAGTAAAACTGGCCGAATCTTGATGGAGGATATGTCTCGTCATCACAAGAAGCAGATCAGTTCTTGATCTTTTCAGCATAAAAAAATTCGGCAGTATCTTGATGACTAGGTACCTCGTTCATCTTTGGCAAAATTGTTCAGATATTGATGGACAAAATTTACTGTCGGAACCACTTGAAAATTTAATGGGTTGCATTAACCCTCCTGGTGGTTGTCTCGAAGATGTACCTCGGCACTAGGAAAACTTACCAGATCTTGATGGAGGATATGTCTAGTCAGTAGAAGAAGCAGATCAGATCTTAATCTTTTCAGCATAAAAAAAATCGGCAGTATCTTGATGACTAGGTACCTCGTTCATCTTTGGCAAAATTGTTCAGATATTGATGGACAAAATTTCTTGTCGGAACCACTTGGAAGTTTCATGGGTTGCATTAACCCTCCTGGTGGTTGTCTCGAAGATGTACCTCGGCACTAGGAAAACTTACCAGATCTTGATGGAGGATATGTCTAGTCAGTAGAAGAAGCAGATCAGATCTTAATCTTTTCAGCATAAAAAAAATCGCCAGTATCTTGATGACTAGGTACCTCGTTCATCTTTGGCAAAATTGTTCAGATATTGATGGACAAAATTTACTGTCGGAACCACTTGGAAGTTTCATGGGTTGCATTAACCCTCCTGGTGGTTGTCTCGAAGATGTACCTCGTCATTAGTAAAACTGGCCGAATCTTGATGGAGGATATGTCTCGTCATCACAAGAAGCAGATCAGTTCTTGATCTTTTCAGCATAAAAAAATTCGGCAGTATCTTGATGACTAGGTACCTCGTTCATCTTTGGCAAAATTGTTCAGATATTGGTGGACAAAATTTACTGTCGGAACCACTTGAAAATTTAATGGGTTGCATTAACCCTCCTGGTGGTTGTCTCGAAGATGTACCTCGGCACTAGGAAAACTGACCAGATCTTGATGGAGGATATGTCTCGTCAGTAGAAGAAGCAGATCAGATCTTAATCTTTTCAGCATAAAAAAAAATCGCTAGTATCTTGATGACTTGGTACCTTGTTCATCTTTAGAATAATTGGTCAGATATTGATGGACAAAATTTCTTGTTGGGAACCACTTGGGAGTTTAATGGGTTGCGCTAACCCTCCTGGCAGTTGTCTCGAAGATGTACCTCGTCATTAACAAAACTGACTAGATCTTCATGGATGATATGTTTCATCAGTAGAAGAAGCATATCATAATTTTTTTTTCAATGGCGGGCACATATGAATTTAATCATTGACCACTACAAGGCCAGAAGTGAGGGCCACTTGTGAAGGAGCTCACAGTGGGAGAACCATCGTTGCCCCTAACAAAGGACTGCACAATTTACATCCATGACTAGATCTTGTTAGTCGAGATATCGCGTCATTAAAAGATAGCTGGTCACGTCGTGATCGCGTCATCATAAAAAATGGGCAGTATTTTAATCATCATATATCACGTCATTTACAAAATTGGTCAGGACTTGATTGACAAGATATCACGTCAGTAAAGGAAAGCTGGCTCAATCTTGATCTTGTCATCACAAAAAAAATCGGTAATATTTTGGTGATGAGGTTACTTGTAAGTTGCAAAATAGGTCAGATCTTGATGGACGAGATATCTCGTTAGTATATGAGAACTGATGACATACATTGATATCGTCATCATCAAAAAATTGACAGCATCTTTACGACAAGATATTTCGTCATTAGAAAAATGAGTCAGATCTCTGTGGAAGAGATACCTCGTTGAAAATACTGGGAGGAATAATCAAGGGAAAATCACAGGAGTGAAACCGTAGTTATAGTTTACTACAATTCTTAATTGTCAATTTCAAGTACTTTCAAATTCTTAGCTTCGTTTACCGAGTTTACTGGAAATGCTCTTGAGAGTCATTCTCATAATTTTAATTAAAAATTCTGGAAACTTGATTGTGTTTTTAAAAATTATAAGCTTTGTCACAAAATCGCACAAAAGAAATTCAAGAAATTATTATTAAGTACAATGTGAAAGTAAAAAGTCAAGTTTTTGTGGTATTTTGGACACTAGTTTTTAATTACGTTCAGACCTTAAAGTATATCTTAAAGAAATGTTGCTTTACAAGATGTCTAGTTCTAAACATATGAAAGTGTAAGGAATTGAAAAAATATTTCATGAGAAGAGAGAGAGAGAGAGAAGGCGCAGCAATTACTCTGACGATAAATGTACAGGGTGTCCTAAAAGTTCCCGAACTGAAGATTCGTGAATTTTTGTTATACAAAAACAACAAATATTAAAGCAATTATTTTTATGCCAATGGTATAAAGTACTTTTAACCAAACGTAGGAAAAAAGTTTGAACTTACATTTATAATAAATGTTAAAAATTTCTGCCTTTTCTTGGAGTCAAAGCTGAAGTCGTTTGCGCATATTTTTAGAAACGCGTATTAAGATGCTGGGAGTGACTTCTTGGAATCCTTTGAGTAATGGCAATTTTCAGATCACCTATTGCTTGGTGATTGTCTTAATAAACGTTGTTCTTTAAATATCCCCACAGAAAAAAGTCAGGGATGCGCAGATGAGGGAATGAGGTGGCCAAAAGTTTCTTGAAATGAGTTGATCGCCAGAAAAATCTTGAAGCATGCCCATGGTTTCATAACTTGTATGGCAGATTGCAACGTCTTGTTGGAACCAAGAGTCACGTTCATTCACTTCTAATAATGGAACAAATTGTTTAATAAGTTGATATAGCGTATTTTTACTCGGTATTACATCATTTGGATATTTACGTCGCAAACATTCTTTACATTTTTCATATGATTTATATTCAAAATAAGCCTCAAACAGCGCAATTCTCTGAATGCGTGATAAATTCTTCTTGCAATGAAGAACAAAATGACGTGGAACTTTATTATCGAACAACTTGAGTGCGAAGAAAATCAAACAATAAAAATTAAAGAGTCGATAACACTAGCAAAATAACACTGGCAATAAATTTTTTTAAAGTTGGAGTACGGAAATTTTTAGGACACCCTGTATAATATAAACACATTTAAAACAGCTATTTCATGCATGAAGACAAGGTAATTAAAAAAGTAATGAACATAATGAGTTTGAAAATAAAATTTATATTGCTTTATGAAATGTATGACTCTAAAGCATGCAAATTTAATTAGCAGAAAAAGTATTTTTGCAGAATAGGTAGTATTACTCGAAAAAACAAGAAACATATATTCAACTAGCAAAATACCCGACCTTACTCGGTTTGAATTGGTTTACACTAAATTGAAGAGATAATAAAAATATATAATGACTTACGTTTTTTGTAGAATAAAAATTTAGTTGAATAACTTTCGTCATCCTTATAATTTCTACAACTTACTTTGGAAACAAATCCTTACACATGCATATCCATTCATGTAATAGATTTCACTTACATCGCACCCTTGCTGTATGACAAAGCTACAAAATGACGAAAGGTGACTCTACAAAGGTTACTACTACAAACGAACGGACGAAAGGTTACTACTACAAAAGACAATTTTGAGGGAGACTTGGAATTCCCTTTATTAAGTTATTTTCATGTTCAACTCAATTAATAAAAATTACGATTTACGGCGAGTGCTCTCGCACTCATAGTCAACAAAACAATATTTTTTTACCTGTGACTCTTGCATCCGGTATGTGACATAGTGAAATGTTGCAATCTTCTCCTGTCATTATGATAACGAATTTTTGAATGTTTGAAAAGTTCCAGTTGGGATTTTTTAAACATTATTATTCTTTTAATAACGGCATATTCTTTCAATAACGGCATTATTCTTTAAATAACGGCATTATTCTTTCAATAACGTCATTATTCTTTCAATAACGGCATTATTCTTTCAATAAAGGCATAACTACACTTAAAATTTACTGAAAATTTATTTTGACTTACCTACCATTTTTAAGTTAAATACTTTGTGGTGGTGTTGCGTGTGATGAGAAGGAAAACACATTTATTAAAATAATAAATATTTAAAACAGAAAACAGCAAAATAAAACAAAATAAAAGATGTCGGAAAAAAATTGTTCTAAAGATACTAATTTGTGATTCATTTTTATCTCTTAATCTCGCACAGTTGCCACAACTTACAACTAAAAGTACACAAAATTTAGAAAGGTGAAATTAATTCAGAGCGAAAGAAACAGAAAATATCACTGCTCGCACGAATCTTGTTCATTCCCGTTCGTTGAAAAATATCGTCTGTCCCAAATATTCGGAAATCGTTTTCATTGCGCAAAGAACAAAAATAAGACTCGAAATAAATGAAATATTATAGCTGAAATTCCATGAAAAAAAATAATTCTTTGAAGAATAATTACTTTTTCAGCAGTACTGGTAAAGCAATCGAAGTAATCGTAATATTCAATACTAGGAGGCCCGCCAACCACGGGAGGATTGCTTCGCAATCATCATTGTTTCGCTGCGCTAACTTATGCTCCCTTCGCTCGCATCAATGAAGACATGTGTCCTAGCTGAAGGGATTGTTTACAAAATAAGATATTCCAAAAAAAAATGTTTTTCAAATCTAAAATTGCTGTATTTCAGAAAAAATTTATATAGTACCTCTAAAATCAAAATTTAAATGAAAACTTTAAGCAAATTTGGACTCGAAATGTGAGCGCTGCTTTGGAAATTGAATACCCAGCATGTTGTTTGTATACGTTTCCCCAGCACTCGAACCACCCGCACTTTTTCATTGAGTTTATTGCCGAAAGTTGTAGTGCAAGCGTCTTGTTGAACTATAATTGTTGACCCTGAAAAGGACCGTTTTAAAATGGCCCTGAAAAGATCCTCCGCTTTCGTTGATTTCTATTATAAACTGCAACAGTTCAACTAAAATTCATTTATTTTTCGATAAAATTTCAACCGATAACGCTTATAAATTCAATTGATGCGCGAAGCCTTGTGGTAAACAATCGTACACTGTTGCCAAAACGCGTTAACAAATAACGTCTTTTTTGTGTGCCACGTAAGAGAATTATATATATAGATACATTGCAATTTTTCCAAAACTACTAAATTATGGTTGATTTAAGTATACTTACTCAGGTGTTTTAGCATGAAACTCAACTAAATATAACAATAAAGAAATGTTTAATATTGCATTAAATAAACTAATAAATAATGTATAAAATAAAACACATTAAAATCAAATATCTGGAATATAATTCATGTGATGCTTGCCCAAACACACAAACACAAAATTGAACATAGAACAAAAAGACGGACAGGCAGACTTTCGTAACCAATTACACTCACTAAATGAAGATAAATACTCACTGTATGCAAATTTCCATGAAAATATATTAAACCGTGTAGACGTGTATAGGGCACAACATACAGACATACAGACAGATGTACAGACAGACAGACATCAAACGCGAAAATAGCGGATTCGGCATAAGAAGGGTCCAAAACGGATAGAAAACTTGAAATGGGTCGAAAATATTGAATGTACAAACAAACACTCCATTCTTATTCATATAGATAAAAGCATTTTTAACACAGAAATTCTAAATGTATAAACAAAGTAACTGATAAAAATTGTGCAAAAATGACTATTATAAAAAATAACAATTAAAAGAAAGGAAATAATCTCAAGAAAAATGAAAGATGATTTTTTTTTAAATTTAAAATGTCTTTGCAAAGTCAGTTAAATATACGACCATAAGTAAGCTGTTTTTAACATTTAAAAATGCCTTTTCGTATATATACGTACCTTTAAAACATTTTGAACAATGAAATGGATTGAGCTTCCATTGAAATACTGTCTTATGGTGGTGATTTAATAATAGAAAAGCCAGAACGTTTTCTCAAAAGGATGTATTGCTTTTAGAGGAAAAAGATATGTCCTTACTTGAGAAATGCATATTTATTACTATTTTTTCTGAAGCCTTTCAAAACTTCTGAACGTGACTTGAACTAAAGGATTTTTTGCACAGTATTTATTTAGCTTGTTTTTATGCAATGAAACATAGCTCTATCCACTAAATTTGGGGTTCGGTTTCAACTTTTAAAAAAATCATTTTTTGTTGTTTACCAATTATTGTTTTTACCATTGAATATTATCATCGTTATAAAGTCTATTAACTTTGTAGGTCTTAAATTTGACGAATCAAATTTATATTACGGATAACTTATATTTTAGACACAAAATCCAGGAGTTATTATAAACCTCCAAGTGTTTGGACGACATATCTCGGTCAAGATCTGGTCAATTTTGCTTAGGTCTTGTCGAGACAAACTTGTCAAACTCTAAGGGGAAAAGATCCATACAGAAAAAAAATTATCCCCTATCCAAAAATGGTGACAGTTTGGTACAGGATTTTGCCCCCGGAGGCTTTCTTTTAGATGGCAATTCTTAACGTGAAGATTAACCAACAGGAGGAATAATTTATCTTTTTAAAATTTTTTAAGTTTTCTCCTGAAAAGCTAGTGAATATTATATAAACTAACAATATTTTTTTTAAAACTATAAAACATTTCTATCTATATACTATATAAAAAAAGGATGTACACATACTATCTATGCAAATCGATACCATTTGACCAATCCACACCAAAAAACACCCACTTATACTAACAACACTGCTTAAAATATAGGCTATTGCTTTCCTGTCTTCAGACCAATCTGTAGCCGTACAAATTGGCACACAGGTAGTACTAAAAGTACCCCTCGACGCCCCAGTTTTTAAATCTAAAGTTTGTTTTTCCGCAATAAATAGACATGAATAAGGAAACACGGTCTACAGGGATTGTGTGTGAGTTAACACATGAAAATGTCGCTGTCATGTTTTAGCAGTCGCGGTAGGAAACAAGTTCTTAAGAGTTTGTGTATTTGAGAGTTAACATAGGGAAATGTCTCGGTCATATTTTAGCTGTTTCGGTCATATTTTAGCTGTCGCGGTCACATTTGAAACCCGAGAAACGCCGGATTATTTAACTAGTAGTTGGTAAGCGAAATATATATTGAGTTTGTAGTTTTTATTCTTATGTTTCTGCTTTTATGTTGTAATATTTAGTCATCTAGCTGCGATTTTAATTAAATTCAGTTCAAAAATTGTTAGAGCAAGCCTTAGTAGCTGTAAGCCTGAATCTTCAAAGTTCATACTTAGTTTGTCACAGTACTTTTTCTCCTTTGTGTTCTCATTAGTACTCTCTTATTTACTTCTCACTCCCAGACATTTGACTGCTGTTTGTACACCAAGTTGATTACTATTGTTATAAATTTTCATACATTTACTTCTCACTTATGAATTATTTACTGATATATTTGTACACCAATCTAATACTCTTGATTAATTGATGATTCCCCCTATATTGTTTCATTGTCTGATTTGATACACACTCCTTTTTCAAATTTATATTTAAGACAATCAACGAAAGAAACCATTTAAGTATAAGTTTGAGTTTTAGAAACTTGTTTATCCCCTTTTTAATAGATACACAATTTAACAAGCTTTTTCCCACCGGAAAAGTTTTACGTAATTACAAGAATTACCTCCTGATTGTCAGTTGTTAATAGTAAGTAATAAGAAACTTTTTTGAAAATGATTCAAGGATGTAAAAAGCTTCCTGTAATGAAGATCGTCATCAGTGAATCTAGAGCATCCAAGAGTATAAAACTGTCCCGTGAGATTATAAAATCCTTAATGTCATTAAAGAGTCCAAAGCAGTCTTACGAATAAATTTTTTACAAAGCCATTTCTTCCTGAAATTATTTATTGCTGGAAAGACTTCTCGTTTTAAAAAACGATAACTGACTTAAGCTCAGTGCGCTTTTTGGAAAACTGCCAGGTTTCGGAGATGAAACCAAAAGTTTGCATGTTGATGGAAACTAATGTTTTGAAAGCTTTGTCATGGTTTCAGACTTTCTGAGTACTTGGACAAAGGGTATTTTTTAATTTGGAAGCTCTGTGTTGATAGGTTTTCAATTCCCGAGTACAAGAAAATTATTCAAGTACAAATTATAAGAAATGGAAGCATTCCAACCGATAGTAGATACTTTTAAAATGAAATTCCTGCTTTAAGTATTTTTACGAAATTGAAAAGCATTAAAGATAGAAAAGAAGGCTTATTATGTGATTATCACTATGAGGGGCCACAGGCTCAATTCGACCTCTCAACCTTTAGTCTTTCCTGCATGACTTCTAACCAATTTTGACATTCTTGATCGATACAATATTTCCAAAGGATTCTATTATGAGACACTGAAGAGAAGAATCTTTCCAAGGGATTCTATTATAAGGTACTGAACAAATTAATCTTTCCAAAGGATTCTATAAAAAGATCCGAATATTTCTAGGGGATTCTATAATAATTAACTGAACAGAAGAATCTTTACATAGGAATTCTATTGTTAGCAATTGATCAGAATAATTCCAAGGGATTCTATTATAAGGTACTGAACAGGATCTTTACAAGGGATTCTATTATAAGTAACTGAACAGAATCTTTCCAAGGGATTCTATTATAAGTAACTGAACAAAACAATATTTCCAAAGGTTTCTATTATGAGGAATGGAACAGAATAATATTTCCAAGGAAGTCTATTATAAGGAACTGAACAAAAAAAATCATTCTAAAGGTTTATATGATAAGGAACAGTACAGAAGAATCTTTCCAAAGGCTTTTATTATAAGGAACTGAACAAATCAATCTATCCAAAAGATTCTATAAAAGAAACCGAATCTTTCCAGGGGATTCTATTATAAGGAACTGAACAGAAGAATCTTTTCATAGGAATTCTATTGTTAGGAATTGATTAGAATCTTTTCAAGGGATTCTATTATAAGGTACTGAACGGAATCTTTCCAAGGGATTTTATTATAAGTAACTGAACAAAACAATATTTCCAAAGGTTTCTAGTATAGGGAACAAAGCAGAATAATATTTCCAAATGATTCTATTATAAGGAACTGAACAAAAAATATCATTCTAAAGGTTTATATGAAAAGGAACAGAACAGAAGAATATTTCCAAGGACTCTTCTATTACAAGCAACTGTACAAATCAATCTATCCAAAGGATTCTATAAAAGAAACCGAATTTTTCCAGGGGATTCTATTATAAGGAACTGAACAGAAGAATCATTCCAGGGTATTCTATTATAAGAAACTGAACAGAAGAATAATTCCAGGGGATTCTGTTATAAGAAACTGAGCAGAAGAATCTTTCATTAGGAATTCTGTTAGAAACTGAACATAATCTTTCCAAGGCATTCTATCATAAGGTACTGTACGGAATCTTTCCAAAACATTCTATTGTAAGGAACGGAACAAAACATTATTTACAAAGGTTTCTATTATACAGAACAGATGAATCTTTCCAGGGGCTTCTATTATAAAACTGAACAAAAAAATCTTTCTAAGGTACTCTATTATAAAGAACAGAACACACACAAATTAATTTTTCTAAATTATTTTATTTAAATGAAATGAAAAAAAAATATTTCCGAAGAAAATTCCATTATTAGGAGCTGAACAAAATAATATTTTTATAGGGTGTTCTATTCAACAAAAAGGGCCAATAAAATCGACCCAAGAAATTATATTAAAATGAATGGACCCCCTTAATACTAGCCTTCCAAATATATTTCTATTTTAAACCTCCAAGGGGTTTCGACACGATACCTCGTCCCTCAAAATCTGACCAATTTTATTGATGATGAAGTATCTTGTCATGAAGGCACAGCTATCTCTGAATTATAATTAACAAAATTTTTACAATCAGTCATTAAATCAATTACAATATAGCTTATAAATAACTATAAAATAGAATCCACGTTGAACTTTAACCGGAAAGTTTTTTTTAAACACTCTTCAGCGTAAACTGAACTTTCTTCCTTATTAGGTCCTTAGAAATTTGTTTCCCAAAAAGCAGGGCACCAAATAAATAGTTGTCTAGATGAAAGCCGATTTATATTTATATAACTTACATTTATATCGTATATACCATTCCAGTACTACCAATTATTTCATCTTCACACAAGTGTTTTCTGTAGGCATGTTGACGTTAACAGGAAAGTTCAGAATTATAATAAACACAATTATTTTTACCCTCAGTCACTAAATCAATTACCCAATAACTTATAAGTAACTTTAAAATAGAATTCACGATGATCAAACGAAATGTTTAAGAAAGCACTATTTAGTGAGAACTAAACCTTCTTCTTTATTACGTCCATAGAAATTTGTTTCCTAAAACGCAGGACACCAAGTAAATAACCGTCTTGATGAAAGCCAATTTACATTTATACTACTTACATTTATATCGTATATACCATTCCAGTACTACCAACTAAATCATCTTCACACAAATGTTTTCTGTAGGCATGTTGACGTTAACAAACAGGAAAGTTCTGAATTATAATAAACAAAATTTTTAACCTGAATCACTAAATCAATTACCAAATAACTTATAAATAACTATAAATAGAAGTCACGATGATCAAACGGAATGTTTAAGAAATCACTCTTTAGTGAGAACTAAACCATCTTACGTACTACATCCTTAGAAATTCGTTTCTCAAAAAGCAGAGAACCAAATAAATAACCTTCTTGATGAAAGCCAATTTTAACGATTAGACCCCACCGTAAGGAAATGTCAGACCATTAGTAATCCGTGGGAAAAACTGAGAGGAAGATTTCCATTTATTTTTAAAACGAGAAATCAATGAGAAGTTTTCGCTTTTTATTGATTTTCTCTGCAGAAGTGTGTGTTTCGGATGTTATCAGCATGCAAAAACGCCTGTGTGGAGTTGAATGAGGGTTTTTAAAATTCGACCTTGAATGGGACTCGTTAAAGTACCAGAAATAGAAATGTCGTTGGGAACTCTAAGAGCTTTAGAAATGTCTTTATGCAGCAAAGCCAGAAGGCACTAGTCGTAACGTTAACTACCAGTCAAGTCTATAAGAAATCGTTCTAGAAACCAAGATTCTAAAAATAGTGATTTATTTTCATCGTTCTATTGAATAGGATTGAATTTGGGGTTTTATGATTCAAGTACCAAAAACTAATTGTGCCAAACACAAGGGTATTTAAATTAAGCTATTGAAAGTAGCGTTAAGATTCGAGCTAAAAATGAAAAAAAAAAACAAGACTTGAATTGGATACAGAAATTAAATTTAAATGCATCTTTGGAAATATCCTCCAGAAAAGCCAGACTTAGGACTCATATTATATAAAATATTTATATGAGGTTACTACGGCAAGTGTATATATAAATGTAATAGATAAGATTGAAAATTTTCCCCAATCACACAAATTGCATTTTGAAAAATTGTACATCAAGACGATTTTAAAAATATGATGAATACTCAGAGAAAAGTATCTTGTCATTCTAAAGGTAGATTGAGTTACCAATAAATTTAAATCCATGTATGTAATCCCGTTAAATATATATGTATAACGTATAAAAATGCGTGGATAAATATATTTATGGTGCGTACATCGCTGTACATGACCTTGTTGGTTGAAATTATTAAACTTGAGGTTACTCAAAATATGAAATTTTGCTGTCAGAATTTGAAGTCAATGAAAGGGAGAATAAAACGTGCAACAAACAATTAGTAAAATTAGGACAAAGGAACTCTCCTCTTGGGTTGAATAAATATTTGTAGTGACAGATTTAAATTATAGATTGGACAAGCTGAAACATTGTTGCACTAGATTTTGATAGAAAATCGTTTCCAGGTTTATGTCAGTGTTTGAGTGTTGAATAGTATTGGTAGCACTCTATTATTCACTATTACCACTATTTCGTACTAGAAAACCATGATCAATCAATGCAAGTGACGCATATTGTAAATATGATAAAAAACATTTCGATCTGTAAAAAAGATGTATCCATAATTCAATTGCGAAACTCAAAGCAATTTCAAAAAGTAAAGTAATGTACAGATATTAATAGGAATTCGGAACTTCATAAAAGATAAATGGTAGAAATCAGTTTTATTGGGACTGAAAAGAGAAGTAACTTAATTTTGTTTACAGCAACAACAAAAGTCAAGCGATAAAAACAAACTCCATCCATTTTCGTTCGAAGAAAACAGAAAGTGAGATGGAAAGAAACCTCCCCGACCCCCTTGGTGCCTTCCTCGCTTGCTCCACATAAAGTTTTTTGCTTGTCTGATTCCAACGAAAACGAGTTTATTTCTTGATTTTTTTCTGAATCTCTCTCCGCAGTATTTGCGTTCCACTTCCACTGCATTTCGGATGAAAACCAACAAGCCATTTACCGGGGCAGTTTTCTGAGATGGATAAGAACGGCTCGTGTCGTTGAGCATTCCCCACTCCCCCAAATCACCCGTTTCATTCATTAAAAGCAAAATAAAAACGATTTGTTTTGAAATGGGATGCGTTCGCGAATGGTATACTCCCTACAATTAAATAAAGCAGTATTTGCTTTTTTTGAAAAGCAGATGTACAAATAATAACTATAAAAACATCAGACGTCTGCATTGCTTTGTGATTTCTCTTTATTCGAAGATGTTGCAATCACTTCATTTGTTCGTTAAAAATAAAATCCAAACTGTTTAGAAATAAAATCCATTCAAAAGGCATGTTCCATAAAATTAAATTTAGAAAGAAACATTCATTCTTTTATTTATTAAACATGCCCATCGATATAATGATGTGCATTTAAGCGTGCCTCATTTTGTGAATTCAGATTGAAGTATAGTTTCAGTAAATCACAAAGTTAAAAGAATAACTGTTTTTGCAATTTGTTTGAAATTATGAATATAAATACATCTTATTCGGAACGCTTGCATTAGCCCACCGAGGTTGCCTCGACTAGGTAACAAATAGCAAAAATATGACTTTATGATCAATGATCATCGCTTTCGGCTTTGTATGAGATAGTGACTTTTCACGGTATTGTACACAGTTCCTGCTCTGTTTGTGTAACTTCTGTCTTATGCTCTGCTATTGGAAAACAAATGATCAATGAGTTCTTCTTTTGGGCTTTTCGAGTTCCACTACAAAATGTAAGGAATGAAAAATTAAATATTTTAATTATTACTCGCACGGCGTTCCTTGTGACAAAAGACTAAAATATATACAAAAAAAAAAATTCCGATGAAAAAATGCAGAATTCTGAAAAACGAAAGATGTGCAACACTCAAATATGACCTCTACATTTCTCTGTGTGAAGTGTTTCATGTAGAACGTGTTTATTGTCATTATTCATTTATTGTAATTAAACAAACTTTGGAGTTTAAATTTGGGGCTCGAGGGGCATTTTTAGTACTAACAGTGTGCCAATTTTCATGGTCATAAGTGCTACAAATTGGACTGAAGACAGGAAAGTAATCTATATATATAATTCTCTTACGTGGCACCCAAAAAAGACGTTATTTGTTATCGAGTTTTGGCAACATTGTACGATTGTTTGTTTATCACGAAGCCTCGCGCTTCAATTGAATTTATAGCGTTTTCGGATGAAATTTTATTGAAAAAAAAAAAGAAGAATTTTAGTTGAGCTGTTGCAGTTACTAATAGAAATCAAAGAAAGCGGGGGATTTTTTCAGTGCCATTTTAAAAAAGGTCCTTTTCAAGGCCAACAATTATAGTTCAAAAAGACGCTTGCGCTACAACTTTCGACAACAAACTCAATGAAAAAGCGTGGGTGGCTCGAGTGCAGGGTAAATGTACACACAAACAACATGTCGGGTATTCAATTTCCAAATCAGCGCTCACATTTCGAGTCAAAATTTGCTCAAAGTTTTCATTTGAACTCTGATTCCATAGGTACTGTATATATCTTTCATGAAAAACAGCAAAAAAAATTTAGATTTGAAAAATATTATTTTGGAATATCATATTTTGTAAACAATTCCTTCTGCTAGGACACATGTCTTCATTGATGCGAGCGAAGCGAGCATAAGTTCGCACAGCGAACCAATGAGGTTTGCAAAGCAATTCTACTGGGGTTGGCTCGCGTTAGCGAGATGGGAGCGGGCCCCCTAGTTAACTATGTTTTCCGTAGTTTCCTAAAACATATGAATACGAAATGTGATGTGGATTGGTCAAACGGTGTAGATTTGTATAAAGAATGTATATACACATATATACACACATACGTTTTTGTATATCATACATTGATACTCTCATCTATAACACCAAAACACATGCTACTTTTAAAGACAATATCAATGTGGAATGACACAGGAAAAGGAGGACAGTTCATTTTAACTTCATTGTCTTCTACCTGCGTTCTTCTGGGTTTAACAGGGCTCAGTGGGTTAGCCCACAGGGGTTATATAAAAGTAGAGAGAGTAATGGTAACCATTTCATATGTCCAGCATCATGTGATCAAAAATAATAGTAACGTGATCCTTAGATTACTTTTATTTGCAGTGCGGAAACGAACATTCATGATTTTATTCTTCCACGTGCTGGATGAAGATGACCATCCATTAATTCATAATCTGGTTTGGTTCACGCGACACAGTAGTGACTTCCGCGATTTCTCTAATTTAGCCTCCCCTTTATAGACGTGAACATTCACACACCTATACTGTCATAATATATCGTACCGCAAAGGAGCCAATAGAAGGCCAACTACACTTTTATAGAACAGTCATGTGACTACTAGTCGAAACGTTGGTCTCACTTTTTTTGTCCTCGCCAAATTTATTAAAGCTAATAACCTTCTAAGATTTTTATTTTACGTCCATGATTCAATCAGATGGTAGAGCTAAAATAAAACAGTACAATTCTATTTTTAGCCTTAAGGCATAAGAAAATTCGATGAACCATCGAACCCAAAAATAAGTTCTTCAAATTACAGCAGCCACAAGACAAACAAAACGCAGGGGCAGAGATTTTCATTGAAGATCTATATTTTCCTTTGTCAACTAATGCGAAGAAATTCCATTTCCAATAACAGTAGAAAGAAGTTTCTATTACTAACATCGTGGAAGAGTATTGGCAGTAATATTTCATTTCGTACCACTGCGCTTAACCCATTGTTTGCCGCTTTTGTTCGTACGGTTCATTAAATTAATACGACTGGTAGAAAACCAATAGAAACTCACTTCATAGTTTGACCTTTAACTACGCTGAAAGATTTCCATTTACGTGTGCTTGGTAGCTCAAATGTTACATTTAACGTACTATGTACTATAACCTTTAAATCTCTGAATGGTTCACATGAGTACTGCCATCTTGAAAACTGCACTTCTCTACACTACTTCTAACAAGTTTCGACAATCTTGACCAATGGAATATTTCCAAAAGGTTCTATTCTGAATAAAAGTGCAATAGAATATCTCCAAAAGATTATATTTGAACGAGCGAAATGAACAGTAGAATATTTACAAAGGATTTTATTTTTAAGAATATATATATATATAATTCAAATAAAATGTGTAGTAAAATCGATCCAAAGGACTCTATTCCAATGAAACAGCAAATAGAATCTTATAGAGTTATTCTTTTTTAAGAAAAGAAAACCAATAGAATGTTCCAAAGAAATATTATGTTCTTACAAAAAGGAAGCAATCTCTAAAGGTTGAAATAATCCATGGATTTTATAGAAATATATGTTTATTTAGTCATTAACTGTGTTGGCGGAGTAAAAGCAACAAACATTTCTCAGAAATCTCGCTTCGCTCAAATGGGCTAAAAAATTTCAGTTTGATGCAAGGACGCCATTGTATACAAATACAAATATTGACGACCAGCTACAGGCTCAAGCCCAACAAGGCTGGTCCTTTGTTTATGAATTCTCCAATTCCCACTGACTATCCAATTGTGTCTTAAATTCGTACACTCCCTTTGAATTAACTATATTTTCTGGCAACGCGTTCCAACTGTCTATTACCCTATTTAAGTAGTAGTTTTTCCTTAAATCCCGATTAAAATGTGTCTTATTCAATTTATACCCATGGCCCCTTGTTCTGTTATCCCTATTGAAATTTAAGCCCTCTGTGTCCCCTTGTTTTACAAACTTGAAAAGCTGAATCAAATCCCCCCTCCTTCTTCTTCTTTCCAGTGTATACATGTTTAGCTTACTTAAACGTTCATTATAGTCGAAATTTGCTAGCCCCTTTATTATTTTTGTAGCTCTGTTCCGTTCAAACAACCGTTCAAATCTAATAAACCTACTTAAAGTTAAATAAAAGGGAAGAATAGTGTTACACTTAATCTAAATTGTTTTTTTTCAATGTCTCGTAGTCTTGATGACAGTTCCTGAACACATTTAATAATATAATGTAAGTAACTGTATTATATGAGTGACATTTTAAAGCCAATATTTGCTGTTCATGTTTACTTATCAAATATTGTATGTTCAACTATTTTCTTATACATATGCATGGCCATAAATTTACTTTAGTATGTATGCTCAACACATCCAAAGCAAATTTACATCAAGGCTAAAATCGATTGATGACCTAATAGGCTAAACTAAAAGATTATATTTACTTTACAAGTTGATAAACTAGATCCTGATTAAGTAAGTATTTTTTTATTAGGAAGTATTATATTCTTCTATACTCATAACTCATAGACATAAAGTATTGGATTTACAGAATCTGCGCTTTTAAAATGCAAGCTATTCAAATACAAAATAGCAATGTTGAAAGCAAACAAATCATGATTAGAGACTATGTAAACAAAATTAAAATTTATATGAGAAACTCCAGTGTGCTCGACCTTTAGGGATGGTCACTCGAAAATTCGGTCTGCATGTAAATTAATTTCACCGGATAAAGGGGAAAGCAAATCGCGTGGGTTTTTGGAATGCCGAATGTATTCTGATTGGTTATTGTGTGGTGCCAGCAGCTGTTCTTTCGTCGACCGAATTACAGCAACTTGAAAAGAACAGGTGAAATAGAGCACAGGCACTCTGCAGGTGGTATGCATTCTTTTTGGGCTGCGGGTACAGTTGGTAGTAAACCAAAAATTCAAGTTTTTTGAACAATCATTTAATTTGTTCAAGAAGTAACAGAAATTGGCAATTTAAATTTATGCGTATTTTGTAAACTTTTGCAACCGCTTTTCATAGCTTGAGAAATACGTTATAATGCTATTTTCGCTGTAAATTGAAAGCTTATTTAACTGCGTTTAACATTTTATGCACGCTGGATGAACGCTTTTGTAAGCATTTAATAAACGACGACGTAAGACTGCCAGATGAAGAGGGCGATGCTTGATCACCGAACATTGAAACATATTTTTATATATTGGTGTAAGGATGTTAATGTGATGATATACATACTGTATAGTTTTCTTAATATTCTTGGAATAATAAGAACTTAAATATCTTAGCTGTTGATTGTTTTCTCCTTGTGTAAGATTCGTACTGTTTTCACTTTACCGTTTTGGGGAAACGACACCACAACATATTTTTTAATAACCTCACCTAAATTATGAATTTAAAATTTATTGACACAACCATTAAAACTCACTCAGAAATCTAATGTTTCCAGCGTGAGTTTGAATTATATGTCTTATTTGTAGCAAACTAGAGTGAACTAAATAAGACATTTTGCTCTGTAATATAACATGCAAGTTTATTGCAGCACAAAAATGGGCTAAAATATTCGTGTGATGGCCCTGAGAATTTAATATGTCATCTAGTCATGTACATATGTTTATCACTATTAGTGCGCCATTTTGATATTCAATAAGTCATTTTTCTAAGGTTCAAAAACTTTAACCTATAATTCGAAATGTTCTCAATTAGTACTCCTGTATCGTAAGAAAGAAATATTAAACAAAATAAAAATTTTTAAGGAGGACAGATTACTTTGTCCTATATCAATCTTGTTTTCTAATAAAGAATAATGATGGTATATTAAATTTAATTTAGAGTTAGCTTTATTTACTCTCTTTCAAAGTTAATTTTATATTCCTTCATAAATCATAACTCATTTCCAGAAACATACAAAATATGAGGGAATTAGGTTTCTAGCATTTTGTCCTTCCTTTTCATGAATTTAAAAATGATAACAAATTTCAATTTATAAAATTCTAATCATTCAACAGTATATACTTGATTTCAGTGAATGCTAAACAAAAAGGATGAATTAAAAAATTATATATCTTACATTATTTATTTATTAACGATTCGTTTGTGATTGAAACAACAGGGAGCTTTCCCCCCCCCCCCTGGGTGCCATTTATTATTTATTTTTTACATTGAAACTAATATTCGATCGTGTAAATATTTAATTAGGCTATGAGATGGAATTTAAATATATAGTTGACGTAGAAATAAAGTAAATAAAAAAGGACTGAATAAATCTTTCAAAGGTAGTATATTGAACCAACAAAGTTAACTTACATTTGTTTATTGATAAATAGAAATAAATCTGTAACACAAAAATTCTTTGTTATCTTTAATTCTTTGTATTTTAGCATACAGGTACATAATATAATTAAATAATCAAATTTAAAACAATGTGTAGTGTCTTCCATTTAAAATAGCGTAATACACAAATTGCCTAGAACGTTTTATCATCTTGTATATGTATTGAAAATGGATGTAAAAATGATTTAAGCAAGCATTACTTCAGATAATGAAATCTGCTACAACATTTAATCTTTGTCTACTAAACATTTGTAGTTAAATGTATATTTTTACGTCCACAAGAGCATTGCACTTATATATCAGTTCTAGAACCAGTAGTATTCTCCGCATGACTTCTAACACGCTATGATGTTCGTGAGAAAGATAAACTTTCCTTCAATAATCACTACTTATTGTTCACGGCTCCCCAATATTTGTTACATAAGCAGATTACCTAATAAATAATAAGCATTATTAAAAATTGATTAACGTGATGTTTTTAAGTGTATATATACTAAGGTAGTGACTTAACAAAAGTATTTAAAGTACCTTACCTAACACAAAGAAAACACAAAATATTTTGGGAAAATAATCTTTATTTCCCTACATAGTCTCCTTTAAGCGATATCCACTTTTACCAGCGGTGTTCTATAGCTTCGATACCCTGTTTATAGTGAGAATCGTCGAGCTCTTCAAAATAGCCATACAAATTGCATAATACACCTCTTCATTGATGGCAAATCCTTTACCACCGAGCCGACCAACCGGTACAGTGGTTAGTGGCCATCTCAGGTGTTGCTTCGTCATCTGACCTTGGTTCAAAATTACGAGGTGTTGTCATCGGATCTTTCCCTTAAGGGACTGATCCCGGACCGTCGTTAATAGCCCGTTGTGTTGCTCTAGTACGACGTTAACTAAAATTACCATTACCTTTACCACCGAGCCATGTTTTCAAGTTTAGAAACAGAAAATAATCGGAGGGGGCTAAATCTGGCGAATAGAGCCCGTGAGGAAGCAATTAGAACTTTAAATCGTTGATTTTGAACATCGCGATAATGGATGTGTGAACTGGTGCATTGTCTTGATGAAACAAAACTTTCTTCTTCGCCAAAGGAGGCCGTTCTTTCTTGCTTTCGTCACACAAAAACGCTGCAATACGTTCCCACATTACCCGCCGTTAATTGTTTTTCCTTTCTGAAGAAAATTAATGAAAATTATCCTACGCGCATCCCAAGAAACTGACGCCATGACCTTGCTTGCAGATGGAACTGTCTTTGACTTCTTTGAAGCAGATTCTTTCCTTTCCATCCATTGTTTTGACTGTTCCTTCGTCTGAGGTGTGAATCGACGCAAAGACTCGTTTTTACCGCTGTGAAACTTCACCAAACACTCTATTGAAGCATCCTCATGACGCTGTTTTTGTTCCATTGTGAGTTATCGCGACACCCATCTTATGCACAAATTTCTCATGTCCAAATTTTCAGTCAATATTCGATGTACAAGCGCTTTTTGAAATGCCTACCAAATCTGCAAGCCCACGCATTTTCAGTCGACGGTCATCCAATACCATTTTGTAGATTTTCTTCACCATTTATTACGTGGTAACCTCATTGGGTCGACCACTGCAATGTTCGTCTCGGCAGCTCGTAAGGCCTCGTTTAAACTCTGACATCCAATATTTTACTATTGTAAACGAAGGATCAGTCTTCCCCAGAGCAGACTCTAGTAGGAATGCGATATCGATGTCGATGTTTTCAAAACATCGAGGTTTTTAAAAAAAGCATCGATGTATAAGAGTCGATGTTTTTGTAACATCGATGTTTATACCTGTCGATGTTTTATTTTTAAATGAAACAAGTACCGTTATTAAAATTTTAAAAATAACCAAGTAGAATAATTTTTATAATCAGCAAATTGAACATACTCTTAGACCAAAGTGGCCAAGCGTGAAGGGTCTGAAAAGTAGGGATGCGACATAGATGTCGATGTTTTCAAAACATAGATGTTTTATAAAAAACATCGATGTTTCGCTGTCGATGTTACATCACTAGTTGCTAAACCAGTTTTAAGAAATGGGGGAAAAAGTTTAAATACACTGAATTTTAAAAACGTCGATGTTTTGGGGGCGATGTATTATCAAAATCGATGTTTTAATTTTAAACATCGATGTTTTGCTGTCGATGTCGCATCACTAGACTCCGCTTTGATATTGGTTGGACTGAGGCCTTTCAAATGAAAGTATTGTATCACATAACGGTGACCAATTTTTTCTATGTTTACAAATGCTCTGAGAGCGTTCACTATTAATGACTGCCAAACAAATACTAAATAACGTAGCGTCGTCAAACTTCAAACTTAAGCTTTATAATATTCACACACACACTTTCTACCGTAGTCATTCTTTCAAACAACAACCGCCATCTATACGTCATGTAGAGAACTTCTGGGACTACCCCCGTACATTTTAAAAGAACGCATGTGAAGGCGATATTGAAAATAAATAATTATTCACACAAACAAATTATCCCATGAATTGCGAAGTAGGCGTGGCTCCATTTGCTGCTTCAACCAACATTTGGACCTTCTTTTCCAAGCCAAAATAACACCAAACCACACGGAATAGGGATGTAAAGGAAACAAAATAAGCAAGAAAAATTCCACGTAGAACTTTTAAGCTATTCTAACCACGCAATACTCGTATAAAAAAGCTTTCATTCTGATGAGAAATGAAAATTTCACGATTCTGTGCTGAACAGATAGGGATATACGATTGCAAAATTCGCTTCCCTTCCCTTACTTATTTATTATTAATAGCGCTGGCACACACACAGTTTCTGGGAAAAGTAGAGCCATACCTTGTTGTGCTTTGGAAGTCAAAGACGTGAGGGTACATGTTCCTTGGTTACTTTGAATAAAATACCTTAAGCTGCGAAACGTGAGAAATGTGCAGATTTCATTTACTTGGTTACATTATCAACTCAATTAAATATGTAGTACGGTAAATATTTCAACTCACTATATGTGAAACTTCAGTCTAATTAGGCCTTGTGTAACAGCACATGAGAGGAGAGTACTAAAGAGCACAACTATAAAGAACTATTTTTTTTATTAAAATTCACTAAATATAGTTTAAAATAAAATAAAACGTGCATTAATCTTTTTTAGTATTTAATGGAACTTTTTCCCATCAGCACGTTAAATCTATCATGGTCTCAAATGTCATATCCTCAGCGGAGCCTGCAATTCTGATGGCTGCGAGATCGGCGCCTGGACCTGGCTAAAGACCGTCGTGTTCGCTAAAGCTTCGGTTTCCTAAGAAAGCGTAGCCGTGATCTAGCGGCCGTGATGTATCGGTGGGTGACGTCACTAAAACGTTGTTTATACTAACACATGGTGTTGGTTTCCTAGAGAGCGGTGTTTGTGAGCGTAACGAAATTTATCGGAGCCGCCATTTCCATGACTGTCGTCATAGCGGTCTCAAACAGTTGGAGAACGTTTTTTCTCTTGTAGCGGCCACATTTCATTTCCTGCTCCAAGCGATTCGAGCCAAGAAGAGCAATATAAATAAAAATTTTTGACTGCCATTGAATAATTCGTTTTTGTAAAATCGGGATCGTTAAACACAGAATAAAAATTTCAACGGATTCGAAATCTGCGGAAAATTTGACACCAGATCGATACCTTAATTGTGATTTTCTTTGAATAAATAATTAATTATTTAATACATAATTAAATAATCAAATGGTAAATAATTGAACAATAAAACTGTTTTTTATATCGATCTGGCGTAGAAATTTACGCTGATTTGAAATCTGTTGACATTTTCACTCTACCTTCAACGATCCCGAAGTTAGGAACTTTGAACTAGAGAATAAAAAACCACTTTGTTTTGTTTCTCGAATAAAATAAACCACGACAGCCGTCTGTGTTGCCCATTCTCCAACGTATTCTATCCGCCTAAGTTGACACCTTGGATTCTTGTTTAGACGGCCGTCTAGTTATGCCCGCGGCATCATGACGTATCACGGCTGTTAGATAACGGCTCCACTTTCTTAGGAAACCAAAGCTTAATGGTGGCTGGGGCACGTTAAATAGGTCGTGGTCACAAAGTCCCCTATGTTCCCATACCAAATCAATACCTCTGGGGGTACCTGATCAGGGGGTTATCGGCCTCTGATTGGGATCTAAATTACGAAATGTGTAAGTGAATGGATGTGTGAAAGGGACATTCCTGTAAAAAACGGATGTGTCATGTATGAAGAAGTCCGACCCTCCGGGGCAATGACACCCCCAATTGGGCCATATATGATACGCACTGCAACAACAATGTTCTAACATAAACGGAGTGGTGTGTAAGATTTTAGAGTGGAGCAGCAGCTCAGGTGTAACCTCGCCATCTGATTGAGGTTCAAAATGTCCTCGGATCTTTCCCTTTGGGTTTTGATCCGGGACCGTCATCCATAGACCGTTGTGCTACTCCAGTACGACATCAAGTGAAATACATATTTAGACTTTATGTAACGATACATGATAGTAGATTCTAAACAGGTGAAGCCGACCAACCGGTATAGTGGTTAAGGTGTAAGCCTCAAGATCGTAAGGTTCCCAGTTCAAATCCGGGACCGGACATGGATGTTTGTAAGTGTATGGTGTAGAGGCGGCTGGTGCACCTTAAATCTATCGCGGCCGAAAGTCCTCACGTTGGGTTGGTGTGGAAGTTTGGAGTGTGGGGTGCCAGCTCAGGTGTTGCCTCGTCATCTGACCGTGGCTCAAAATTATGAGGTGTTCGTATCTTGGTTGGAACTGAACTTGCAGACTTCTAAAGTACGTCGTGTACAATGGGGCTGGTGCACGTTAAATCTGTCGTGGCTGCTCTAAATGCCCTTACGTTGGCGGGTATAGAGGTTTGGAAATTGAGATATTATCTGAAGTGCTGTACTCGTCATCTGACCGTGGTTCAAATTACGAGGTGTTGTTCTCGGATCTTTCCCTTAAGGAACTGATCCCGGACAGTCGTCAATAGCCCGTTGTGTTACTCTAGTACGACGCTAAGTAATAATTACCTATTTACCTAAACAGGTAAAACTATGAAGACATTTTTATGGATTTTATTATTGAAATAAATTAAATCTCATTTGAAAATGAGGTAAAACTGGCATTGTTTATTCTTGGCGTATTTCAAATGTGTTTAACTTTCCAAGTATTTTTAGGTGATAGGGAAGCGGTAGTCTGGTTGGCAGAGTAAAGGACTGGCAACTGGAGGGTTGAAAATTTGAATCGAACTAAAGACCGTCGTGTACAGAAGTGGAGGGTGCACTTAAAATCTGTCGTGGCATCAAATATCATCACGTTAGCGTGGTGACGAGGTGAGGAGAGTGAAGTGTCCGCTCAGGTGTGACCTTGTCATCTGACCGTGGTTCAAAATTACGTGGTGTTTTTCTCGCATCATTCCCTTTTCAAAAGATTCTTTCTAGATCGGGATTGATCCGGGACCGTCGCCAATAGATGTTTCTGTTGCTCCGGTACGCCTTTAACTTTCCAGCGTTCGCGCGTATGTGGGATATACGCTAGAGTTAATTTTAGTTACATATTTTGATACAAAATAACGCTACGAATACTCGATCTTGGCTATTCCTCCCGCTCACTTAGAATTACTTTCAGTCAGGATTTGAATTTTGAGGAGTTAAAAAGGCCTCCTGCAAATACGTCATTTGTATTTAACAGATACGCGCGACACCGTTAAGATAAGTTTTTACTTTATCCGTTTTTTTTAGCTACAAGAAAATTTTATTATGTTATTTATTATTTTATTATGTTACTAGCAAAATACCCGACCTTACTCGGTTTGAATTGGTTTACTCTAGATTGAAGAGATAATAAAAATATATAATGACTTCGATTTTTGTAGAGTAAAAATTTATTTTAACACCTTTCGCCATCTTTATATTTTCTACAACTTACTTTGGACACAAATCCAACACATGCATATCCATTCATGTAATACATTTCACATACATCGCACAATTGCTGTATGACAAAGCTCAAAAAGACGAAAGGTGATACTAAGGTTACTACTATAAAAGACGATTTATAGGAAGATTTGGAATTCCCTTTCTTAAGTTCTTTTCATCTTCAACTCAATTAATTAAAATTACGATTTAATTTACTCATAGTCAACAAAACAATATTTTTTTTACTTGTGGCACTCTTGCCTCCGGTATGCGACATTGTGAAATTTTGCAATCTTCTCCTGTCATTATTACAACGAATTTTTTAATATTGGAAAAAGTTCTAGTTCGGATTTTTAGACATTATTATTCTTTCAATAACGGCATTATTCTTTAATTAACGGCATTATTCTTTAAATAACGGCATTATTATTTCAATAACGGCATAATTACACTTAAAATTTACTGAAAATTTATACTGACTTACCTAACATTTTTAAGTCACCTTAAGTTTTTAAGCAACATTTTTGCGTGTGATGTGTGTGTGAGAAGGAAAACACATTTATTAAAATAATAAATATTTAAAACAGGAAACAGCGAAATAAAACAAAATAAAAGATGTCGCAAAAAAATTGTTCTAAATATATTAATTTGTGATTCAATTTTATCTCTTGATCTCGCACAGTTGCCACAACTTACAACTAAAAGTGAACAAAATTTAGAAATGTGAAATTAATTCAGAGCGAAAGAACCAGAAAAAATATCACTGCTCGCGCGATCTTGTTCATTCTCGTTTCGTTGAAAAACATCGTCTGTCCCAAATATTCGGAAATCGTTTTCATTGCGCAAAGAATAAAAATAAGACTCTAAATAAATGAAGCATCAGACCTAACATTTCACCATAAAAAAATATTTTTTTGAAAAATAATTGGTTTTCAGCATTATTGGTAAAGCAAATGAAAGTAATCGTAATACTCAAACTACATTCCAATTTTTCGAAAACTATCAAATTGTGGCTGATTTAAGTATACTTACTCAGGTGTTTTAGCATGAAACTCATTTAAATATAACAATAAAGAAATGTTTAATATTGCATTCACTAAATTAATAGATAGTGTATAAAATAAAATACACTGCAATCAAATATCTGGAATACAATTCACGTGATGCCTACACAAACACACAAACACAAAATCGAGCACAGAACAGAAAGACGGACAGACAGACTTTCGCAACCAATTCCACTCACTAAATCAAGATAAGTACTCAAATATCTTAAACCGCGTGGACGTGTATAGGGCACAACTTACAGACAGACAGACAGACACCAAACGAGAAAAAGGCGGATTCGGCATCAGAAGGGTCCAAAACGGATAGAAAACTTGAAATGGGTCAAAAATATTGAATGTACAAACAAACACTCCATTCTTATTTATATAGATTTATTATTTTATTATGTTATTTATTACTTTATAGTGTTATTTATTACTTTATTATATTATTTATTACTTCATTATATTATTTATTACTTCATTATATATTTCTAACTTCATTATGTTATTTTTTACTTTAGTAAGTTATTCATTACTTTAGTATGTCATTTTTTACTTTAGTATGTTATTCATTACTTTAGTATGTCATTTATTACTTTATTATATTATTTATTACTTTATTATGTTATTTATTACTTTATATGTTACTTAAATGCAAATAATTCATTACTTTAGTATGTCATTTATTACTTTATTATATTATTTATTAATTTATTATATTATTTATTACTTTATATGTTACTTAAATGCAAATAATTCATTAACAATATCGACAGTTTCATTTCTTTAATTTTCATCTCATTTATACAATTCTTTGGGCATTTTAAATTGCTTTATTGCCGTGTATTTACATGATTTCTAATATATATTAAATAAAGAAATAATATAGAAATTCGAATAGCATTTCTTTAAATAAATTGTATTGATATTATTTATAGCATAATTTCAATAAATACACCCATTACATTTTAAATTTTAACACCCTTTACATTCAATTTATATTTTAAAATAGTGTATCTAAGAAATACCCGCGACCTTTCACGATGGTGTGGACGGCGTGACCACTGGAAGATTAATTCAACTACCTACTGAATAATTTACAGAGATAATATTTAAATACTTTATTTGTAACTTTGTAAAATTTTAAATTAAGTGTTTTATGTCTTAAAAGTTTTATTTAACTTTAACCGGTATAGGGGATAAAATTGATCTGCTTCCTTGCAATTCTTGATTTGCATCGTCATCGCAATTCTTGCCTTTTATATAGTAGCATTTGCTGCTTGAGATGTCGTGACCGCTTCTAGTGGTCTAGGGTGAATGCAAAACTTATAGGCAGTTTGCGGAAGGCATTTACCGATGAATGTATCACTGGTCACG
>OX375877.1:111062858-111360358 GCA_947359465.1 Metellina segmentata | reverse complement strand
AAGAAGTTTTCTGTGTTTTTTTGCTTAAAATGACATTTAAATCATGTTTCTATCTTAATTAGAACTAGAGATATAATAATTTTTGTGGTGCGTTGTTTTGAAAATCTAACACTCTTGAGAGTTGTTGTCATGGCAACAACATCTGTCTAAAACTTTAAATGCGTTTTTCTCCATGATACTTTTTTTCAATATTTCCTGTATTCAAATTGCTACAAGTCGAAAACCGATAAAGTTTAAGGGTTGAAATTTGGAATATATCCTTTTCAAACATTATACTTTAATTTTTGATTCAGAAAATTTGAAACAAAAATTTACTTTTAAAAATATGACTTTAAAAAAAAATACCTTACAATTTTCAAAAAATTTCATTCAAATATTTTTTATTAAATTAATATTTTTTAAATTGCTGAATCAAATTTAAAGTTTATAAATTTGTGAATAATTTACTGCAAGAATTTTGAAAATTGATAAAGAATATTTTAAGTTTTAGCCATTTAAAATAGCCCCTCTTTTTTTTTCAAAAAATTTTAATTTAAAACTTTTAAAAACTTTTGGAAAAATTTTGTGTTGTGATTTTGTTTATTAGTTAGATGGGTAATCAGTACAAAAAATTCTAAATTCTAAATTAATTAATAAATTTTTTTTTCAATGTGTCCTGAACCTCCTTAAGACTGAATAAGACAATCCGAAATATCGATAATATGATTTTCGTCTGAGATAGTGATGTGACGAGGTCACACCTGAGTTGACACCCACTTTCCAAACGGCCACACCACACCAACGTGAGTGTATTTGAAGCCACGACATATTCAACATTCACCAGACCCCTATATACACGACGGTCTTTGGTTGGATTCGAACTCGAAACCCTCCGTTTCTAGTCCCTTATTCTTAAAACTTGGATACCGTGGATTCTTTACTTGGTACCAAGTATGGAAATTCCTTATAGGATAGTTTAAATATCAAAATCGCTTTTGAATTCCCTGCTTTTAAACTATCCTAGAGCATGTATGATTTCTCACTTCACCTTTAGAATCGATATAATATATACATATTTCTTTCGAAATAAAGCATTCTGGAAGTTCGGGAAAATTCTAGATTTCGTATGAAACTGAATTCATTTTTTAGATACGAAAAGGAAAATGAATATCTTGGGATATCTGAAAAATTGACGGTGTGGAATAATTTTTATTTTTTTTTTCAGATTTAGGGTGTGGGAGATTTTATATCTTTTGTTAGAAACTTCAAATCCCTCGGTGGATTTCAATTTCGAATTTTATCGAATTTCATTTATTGCTGTTGAAAAAAAGCTGGAATGCGATCTATCTATATATATAATTCTCTTACGTGGCACGCAAAAAAGACGTTATTTGTAATCGCGTTTTGGCAACACTGTACGATTGTTTGTTTATCGCGAAGTCTCGCGCAGCGATTGAATTTATAGCGTTATCGGATGAAATTTTATTGGAAAAAAAAAGGAAATTTTAATGAGCTGTTGCAGTTAGTTTATAATAGAAATCAAAGAAAGCGGAGGATCTGTTCAAGGCCATTTAAAAAACGGTCCTTTTCAGGGCCAACAATTACAGTTCAACAAGACACTTGCACTACAACTTTCGGCAACAAACTCAATGAAAAAGTGTGGGTCGTTTGAGTGCTGGGGAAATGTATACAAATAACATGCTGGGCATTCAATTTCCAAAGCAGCGCTCACATTTGGAGTCAAAATTTGCACAAAGTTTTCATTTGAATTCTGATTTTAGAGATACTGTATATATTTTTTCTAGATTTGAAAAATATTTTTTTGGTAACATATTTTGTAAACAATCCCTTCCGCTAGGACACATGTCTTCATTGAGGCGAGCGAAGCGAGCATAGGTTCGCGCAGCGAACCAATGAGGATTGCGAAGCAATCCTCCGGGGGTTGGCGAGCGTTAGCGAGCAGGGGGCAGGCCCCCTAGTATTATAATATTGTGTGTAATGAAAATGAAGTAAGATGGTAAAATATACAGTTTTGACCTGAATAAATAAGTAAACTAACTCAGAACACTCTAGTGCAGTGTTTCCCAAAGTGTGGTACGGTAACCCCAGGGGTACGGGAAGAGTTTGGTGGGGGTACGCGTTGCACCGGAGTTTGGAGGGGATACTGCACTGTGGTTAGCTGCGCCTAATTCTACGTTCTCATTAGTCAAGTGAAGACAGTCTTCTGAGGCGTCAGATGGTCCGGAGTGACTGAAATGTACCACAATTCGTTACAAAAACAACTTCCTTCGTTGACCCTCCGTCGGACGCAACCGTTCCTCTCGTATAAGGGGTAGAAATCTGCTTATTCTAGTAGTCTCTTATCTTTACCGGATGTTTGGACCCAACATTTTAATTTTATTCGTGGACAGCTGTTAGCGTCATTTGATCTATCAGGAGCCCGAATGCGTTACACATATAAAGTTACAAGGCAAAGAAATTTCATTGTTTCACGTTCAAGATAAAGTGAACGCTGCCATCGCAAAACTAAAGTGATGGTAAAAGAGAGTTGGCAATGGAGACTCGTTTCCCTCTCTTAATGAGTTCATAACAAGTTCGACTCCTAAAATGGATGCCGATACTCTGAAATGCATAACACAGCATTTGGAAAGTTTGCAAGTGGGCTTGGAATAACTATTTCCCTGATTGAACCAAAACTATTGAATGGATAAGATATCCGTTTAACATGAACACAGCATCCATGCCAGAAGATGTGTCGCAAGCGGAAGAAGAGCAATTGTTGGAATTGGCTTCAGACCTTGAAAAATAAACATAAGGAGAGTACTTTAAAACCATTCTGGTTACAAATGCAAATTGTGTATCCGGTTTTAACAGAAAAAGTTCTAAAATACATCTTGCCTTTTCCAACTTCATATTGATGTGAGGTAGCTTTTTCAGCATTTGTAGACATTAAGTTGAAAAAAACGAACAGACTATTGGACGTGGAACCACATCTCAGATTAAAATGAACAACCAGGGAACCAAATGATGACGATCTGTTATCTCAGCATAAACAATTTCATCCTTCTCATGGATCCAAATAAACGTTATTCATAATATAACTTTTATTTACATTTTATTATGAATAATTTTATTTCTCTTTTCATATTATTTAGTGTACGTCACAAAAAAAGAAAACAAAAGAAAAAAAACCATTTTGATTGTTATTAAAATACATCCATTTTTTTGACGAGGGGTACTCCGCGTTACGAAAATTATAGAAGGGGTACACATACGTCAAAGGTTTGGGAAACACTGCTCTAGTGGATAGCATACAAATAATTTTACTGCGCTATACAATTGCTTTACAATTGTTTTTAGTATGACATCAAAACGAGAAGGAACATCCAGAAGATAAATATGGTCGTGTTGCCAAAGAATATCCGCACATGGGACCCCCGTACGCTGAACCAGGGAGTAGTTCCGCAATATATTGAAATTCTTCGGTGTTTGGCGAGTTTTGGGGCCAGTGTTAATTTTGACTGTGTAGAGTGAAGATAAATAATAACTACTAAATAGTGTCATTCAAAAACTATCGAATTACGCTACAAATAATACTGGACCACAACAATTTATGTCAAACTGTAATTTAGCTCCAAAGTAATTGCTGAATATTCACGCAATAAAGAATCGTTCAAACGTCATGTAACTGCTTCATTTATTCCACAATCCAAAACCAAATCCGAATATCCACTTCAAAACTACGGTTATGTCCTAACGAGAGGTTTACGGTTTGTCTACGATTTTTTCTACGGTTTTGTCCTAAACTTACTTCTATTTTGAGATCTTTGTAATTGATAGAATTTTGTTTTATGAACTAAATTTGTTGAATTAACTTTCTTTACAGAAGATGGCGCCGGGCAATTTTTTCTGATGTTCACTTAATAATAATATTATTAACTGTATGTATGCGTTCAATTTTATATGAGTTTAAGCAGACAAAATAAAATAACCACCAAAATTTTATATTTTCAAAAGGAAAAGAATGTTGTAATCCCTAATGTTACATAACAGAACGTCTCCGTTGTGATTCAATAATTGGCTGTAAGTGGGGTATAAGGTTAAATATAAGTATAAACTAGTTTTTACCAGAAAAATTTTGAAGAAATAAATAACCGAATGGCCGTTTAGGCAAACTTATGGTAAATTAATGGTTTATGAATATTTCTTCATAAAAAAAAAATTATGAAACAATGTTTAATTTTGTTCCTTTAAATAAATAGCTTGTTTTATTATTAATGATAAGATGTAACTCAAACGTTTTAGTATGAGCTTACGTTCTAAATTTATTTTACTTAATTTCTAAGAAGTGGTTCCTAGACTGTAAATATAGAACGTGTTTGTTACAAAGAAATATAGGCTAGGTAAAACATTCTCTAATTTTGAGTATAAAGTTCTCGTTTGTTTAAAACTTCTGGTTTAAATTTTAATTTATTTGAAAGCATTAAATATTATAATCATAAAGTTTCTGACAAAGAGAAATTTTAACTGTAAAGATACGACTATCTCTTTCAGAATAACATAACTTTTAAAACTTCGCTTAAGATAAAAATATTTATCATATTCGTACATTTTATACAGGGTGCTGCAGAAAGAACGTTCTGATTTGGAACGTCAATAAAAATATATACACAGCATGATAAAGAAAGAAATATTTTATACCTAAGAAGAACACAGAATGTCATCGGCATCCATTAAGTTTTGAAGAGTACATCAGTTAAATGGCGACCGTCAATGTCGATGCAGTTTTGAAGTCTCTTTCGGAAATTTTGCATTGATATGCTTACCATGTCCCGCGGTATCGTCTTGATTTCTTGTGTAATTGCTCCCTTGAGTGCTTGCAAATTTGTTAATCGGTGTTGTTACACTTTTGATTTGAGATAGCCCCACAGGCAGCAATTACGCAATAAATCACGGCGATTCCACTGGACATGGTCTGCAGATCAAAGCGAAATTTTCGGAAGAGACTTCAAAACTGCATCGACATTGACGGTTGCCATTTATCTGATGTACTCTTCAAATTTTAATGGAGGACAATGGTATACTGTGTACTTCTTAGGTATAAATGATTTCCTTCTCCATATTATTTTGTATTTCTTTTATTGACGTTCCAAATGAGAACGTTCTTTCTGCCGCAGCCTGTATAATGGTAACTTACAAGACAGGTAAAGGTATTTAGAAAATAATATAATTTGTAAACAGACATTTATATAAAGCCTTTTCAAGAAAAAGACACAGATGATCGTTTACATCCACATTCTCGGGATTAATAACCAAGAACAACTCAATTTAAATCATTATTCTTCAACATTGATTAATGTTTACGTAAAGACAGTTTTCCCTACGAAAATAACAATTAGGTTAAAAAGAGATTGATGCACATAAGTGTTGTTACTCTTATCATTATCTTAGATAATAAAAGCACTATCGAGCCAATTTCAGTTGGAATTAAATTACACTTACAAAAACTCATATATGCACCTAAACTGACCTTTGAAATTAAGAATGAATTCCATTGATTCTCTAACGTTTGTTCAATAATGTGATAAAACCAAGTTGTTCAATAATAGGATGAAACCAAGTTTTCCAATTCGGTATAAATGGACGCGTTTAAATTATTCTATAATACAAGTAAAATATTTGTTTTCTGTAGAACTATGTATAAGAGAAATAAACACATATAAAGGATTTTACGTAATTGTTTTCCAAATTAAACCATTGAATAATAATATAAGTAGACTAACTATTATTATTGATAAGGTAGTAGTTTAATTTTACGTCGCATTGCATAAACACTAGTTCAGCTAATTAAGAGGAACTTCAAAAAGCATGCCAACATGTCGACATGACTGCTCACATAGTCACGTGACTGCTCTGTAAAAAATTTGACTTGGTTGACCAATTTTACTTTTACCACCTCGCTTAGCAATGTAGTGTCTTATGACAGGGTAGATGTGTGAATAGACATTCCTATGCTGAAAAAAAAAAGTGGTATATTGGTCAAAGTATTCTATGAGGTCACGCGGACCACCAATCGAATGATTTATAAATGGATAGTCGTCTTCTCTCGTCCCATGCACCAATCAGACGATCAATGTTGGTTTCCTGTCGGTTGGCGAAGGCAGTCTTCGGGTCACGTTACAACTAGTTTCGGTCACGTGATGCAGGGCTCATACAGAAGTTAGCATTCTTCGCTCTGTTATATGTTTCGTCTATGGCTTAGACAAGAAATGGCAGTAATTCTAATGCATTAAGGTATCTAACTACGTCAAAAAGTCCATTTTTGACCAAAATTTCGAATATTTTAAAATTTAACATTCTTAAAATATAAACTTTTCTTTTTACAAAACTACTTTTGTTTTGTAACGAAAACAGAAATTGAGATATTTTAATTAAAAAAAAAACCTTGATTCAAACTTTTCAAACCGGAAGTGGTGTTTGCGCGCCGGAAATTGATTCAGGTTTCGGTTTCCCGCAGGATTTTAAAAATTTATATTGTTGTTAACATTTTTTAGTTGTGCTATGTTTCAGCAAACCTTTATTTTTGAGCAAATAGATAAAGATTAGCATTCAAAAAATTGCTTTTCGATCTTTAAATGCTTTTTTCTCTGCATGCTGTTTTCAACCAAATCATTGCACGTTAACAATGATAACTGAAAAAGTAATTAATATTGTTTTTTGAAATTTGGTATTATAGTTCTTATATGTATATTTTAGTGCCTGAAGCTGGATTTTACGTGTATCTTTAATAGAAAAAAATTGTCAGCCACCTCATTGTTATGTTAAAGAGAACAATTTCAGAAATTCATATAATTTTTACGTCATCCCTTATATCTCCAGATTAGATTGAAATTTAGCTTATATCCAGCTTCAGCCACTAGCTTATATATTTTAAAATCTTAGTGCAAAGTTTTATATTAATATTGTGATCAGTTAGAAAATTGGAGTGTTTTCCGTAAACATCATATTTTGACCAAATCAGTTTTTGGCATTTATTTAAAACAAATTTTTTTATAGATTTTTGCTGGGTTGGAATTTGTTTTCTTATGTTCATTCAACTTTTAAAAGAAAAAAAAAGTGCTATTGAATCACTTGAGAAAATAAAGTACTCCGAACGTAGATACCTTAAATCTACCTTAAAGAGATACAACGTAAAGACGAAGAGAACATGTATCGTTCATAATGATTTACAATATAAGATTACCATTATACATCGAATACATGTAAACAAAGTCAAAACAATTACTCTCTTAGCATATCGAGATTTCAGATAATTGTAGTATTGCTTTTTCTCTGCAGCACACTTAACTTTAAAAATAGTTTTGGTCGTCCATCAAAATTTGACTGAGTATGCAAATGACGATTTTTCGCATCATGAAGATGATAGCGACTTCTTTATGATGACGAGATCAAAATCAGGTCAGCTCTTTCAACTTACGAAATATCTCGTCAATCAATATCTGATTGGTTTTATTAATTACGAGATACCTCGTCGAGAAACCCACCAGGAAGTGTAACGACTAAATAACTACAACTTTTGGTTAAAAGAATCATAAGAAAGCTTACTTAGATGACACTTTTACTGCTGATATAGCGGCATCGTGGGATGTGGCGTCCATGCTTAAACAGCTAATCACGCGCTAGCGCGTGATGTAGAGTGATGTCCAGTAGCCAGTCACGCGTTTGCGCGGGAAAAATTGCGCCTCATCATTAGTTCTTCGCTTCAATTGGTATTGTATGTTGGGTGTTGGCGTGGAGTAAAGATTATATATAGTTGTAAAAGTGTGTGGTTTCGAATTTACAGCTTAATTAGTTATTAAAAAAATCTTGTAATATGAGTTGCAGAGACGATAGTTCTGCAGGGCCTTCACGCCGCCCCCCCCCCAAAAAAAAAAGAAGAAAAATGGAATATAATAAGACTCTAATAGAACATGAAATTGCAAATTTGTTGGCTGAATATTTGCTAATCTATTCTGGTATTGACTTCTGGGGGAAAAAACATTTCTACGGCGGGGCAATAACTATCAACGCACAATATCAGCTGTGGCAGCGAACGTGTTAAGATGATTAGAACTGGTTTTTCACGAAGAGGGATAGACTGCAGGTTACAGAATAGGTTATATGGTTCTGAACTCTTCAGAGGGTTAAACAGTTTTGGTGATTTATTTGAATGATCAGTTTTATTCAAAACAAATCTATCACACTCAAGGAAATTTCAAGATCCTCCTGGTGTTATTCTCGACGAGATATCTCGTCATTAGCAAAATTGCCCAGATCTAGTTGGACGCGATACCTCGTCATTGCAAGAAGACTGACCAGATCTCGGACACGTCATCATAAAAAAATTGGCAATATCTTGATGACGAGATATCTTGCTGTTAACAAATTTATCCGATCTTAATAGACTAGATGATGTATCGTCAATACTCTGTTTGAAGGCTAAATATACATTTTAAATTTCCCACCAAACGGAATACTGCCATACAGTAACGTAGAAAAAGATTTGATGACAAGGGATGTCAAAATAGGATCAAGATAAAGAGATCGGAGATAGTAAATAGTTAACAACGTCCCAATCTATGCCACTCGGTGTTCAACATAAAAAGATAGGACGTTCGAGCTCTATTGCTCCGTATAGAGTTAAGCATTAACCCTCCTTGTGGCTGTATGGACGAGATATCTCGTCATTAACAAAAGTAAATAGATCTTGATGGACGATATATCTCGTCATTAGCAAAAGTAAATAGATCTTGATGGACGAGATATATCTATATTAAAAGAAAACGGATCGGAACCTGATGTCGTCAACATCTTCACAAATTCTACAAGATCCTGATGACGATATATCTTGTCATTAGAAAAATATCAGATCTCTATTGACGAGATATCTTGCCGAAGCTATTCGTAGGTTAATCAAAAGATCACTGTAATTCCAAAGACAAAATTCCAACATCTATTAGTTAATTCGTGGCATTAGGCATTAGGTAATTCGTGCAAAAGTTTGCTCTTTGACTGCAATTTCTCAAGACCTCGACATTAGTGTTATCATCCATCAGGGGAAATCATCCCTTAAGGTTCAAGGAAGATTGCGAGTTCATCATCAAGTCCAGTGATTAATCGCTGATCAGTGATTTTTACCATGCATCGTTACGATCACTTCATCACAACTTGACGTTGAAGGTCATCAGGATCGTGTATCACATGTGATAGATTGTCAGCAGGCCAGGAACTTGGTAATCAAAGAAAACTTTGTGGAAGAAAAATTGATAAATATTTCTAGAATTGGAGTTGTTTAATTTGATGTTCTATATTGATGGGTATTTTTAGAAGAGGCAATTGCATTTCATGTAGCATTCTTCAACAGTAAAATATTCATACCAAATCAGTGCAAGACAATTGAAGTAAAAGTGTTAAAGACTGTTCGCAAATGATTAATTGTTTCGTTACCTTGGCATTTCAACATTGAAACATGGCAAATTTCAATGCTTATATCATCGCAAAAAAATAAAGACAATTCTCCTGATCTAAATTGTAATTAAACTGGAACTTTTCACTACAAATTATCCTATTAGAAGCAATGTTAAAATATTTAAATTAAGAGAATTTAATAAGTGTTACATCTTATTCTACAAGATGGTACAGCCGATTTGATGATTGAATATTGATTTTAAACTAAATTTTAGAACAACTGAGTCAAATTTTTAATCTTGCTTCAAATTGTGATTAAAATTCTGTCCTTAATATACCGAAGAAACTATTATTCTGAAAACAATGTTAAAGTTTCCATACAGTTTTAATTTCCATTCATGAATTATTTTGTTGTTAATTTTAGTTTTAGTTTTGTGCATCTTGGATATTTTTAAATTCCCCGATACGATTCTCATAGAAATTCGGTGTTAACAAAGCGAAAATGTCATAAATTAACCCTAATACCATAACTTGATAAAATGGAAAATGTTTAAAACTATTTTTACAAAGTGGAATGATTCTGATACTTTAAATGTAGAACCATTTAGTTAATCAAATTATTTTAATCTATCAGTAATATATTTATAGATGTTATCTTAACAGATAAAAAATTGCTTCCAAAAGAAACTATTTGCTTTCTTCAATCAACATAAATGTTCACTTTAAAAATTGAAATGACTGTTATTTAAACGTAGAAACTTGATGAATTAAAATATTTTCATCGATAAGTTTGATGTTCATACATTTATTCTAAATGATTGAGGAAACGCTTGAAATTATAAACGTTAGACTTAGATACAGGTATGTTTCCTTATCCGAAGAATGTTAAATAGTATTTTAGTAATATGTCATTACAAGTAACTTCAGTTTGTTCGTAAACAGATGAAGTTAGTTTTGTTTTCCTATCGGGGTATTATTAAAATGAACTTTTTAAAATAAGTATTCTGCATAACAATACAATTTTAAATGTATGTTACGAATCCAAAAATCTTTCACAGGATTCATTCCTCAAAAAACAAAAACAGACAATAAATAAATTTTCCAAACTTAGATTCTTCGGGTTTTATCTCAGACCGTCTTCAATAACCCGTTAGGTTTCACCAGTCCGACGTTAATTTAAATACCTACCAAACATTAATTCCTCTCTCAGAATAATTTTACCTTACGTTAATAATTAGGCTGGACCCAAATCAAGGGTATCATACTCAGACAGACATGTCCTGATACAGTGCAAATCAAGATTTTTGTCGCACAACTAACTTTACCATATGGGATCACTGCAACATTAAGTAGCAAATGTAAATACCACTTTCCGTCAGGTTTGTTTACACAAGAAATTCCTTTCATTCGGGTCCAATGTGATTTAAACTATGAATTTAAACTATGAATGCAAAATAAATCTGAAAGGGACAGTTTCTTGCAAGGTAGTTATTTAATTAACGTCGCAATGGAATAATACAACAGGCTATTGGTGACGTTCCGGGATCATACCCGAAGAGAAGACAACACCACGTAATTTCGAACCACGGTCAGATGACGAGGTCACACCTGAGCTGGCTCCCCACAATCCTAAATTCAACACCACGCTACCGTGAGAACATTTAAGGCCATGATTGGTTCAACGTGCTCCGCCCTTTTTGGACATGACGGTCTTTGGTTGGATTCAAACTCAACCCTGCAGTCTTTAGTCCGTTAATGTTCCAACCGGGCTACCGCGGACTGTTAGTCTTTCGGTTTCGCTGGTTAATTTTTAATTTTTATGGCGCAAGGATCATTTTTGGCCAAACTGATCCAAGTACAAGACAAAATCAGGTAAAACATGTAATCTCTACAATTATAAAAGGAAGTGTTTGTTTGTCTGTTTCTTACCGCAAAACCCTGACGATTCTATGGCACTTACTGCAATGAGATTTGGCACACTGGTAGTCCAAATTATTTGCAATTTTTGGGTCGAGGCGAATTTTAAAATTCAATCTAGAAGATTTTTAAATGAATTTAATAGTTTTATTCTCCATCGGATTTTTAACGCCTTTCTTCCGCGAAAGAAGAAATACACGAATCTGGACTTTTCTACCCACGTGATGTTGACCTCAGCCTTTGGGACTATGGTGAGTTTTTTTCATCTCAGAGGAACGCGGATAAAGTTATTGTTTTCATTTCCGTTTTGATTTTGCACGGAGGATAGGTTTTCCAACAAGACGATAAAAACTAATAATCTTCAACTGGAGTCACTTAGTTCTTTTTTCTATCTCCTAGACCGTTAAAGATACAGCAAAAATTTCAACGGATTTGAAATCTTCGGAAAATTTCACTTTATATCGATACCAAAAAAATAGTATTTTCTTTCATTAAATAATTTTTAAATTGAATATATATTTTATATTTTCGCAAGAGATTGTAACGTCACGTGAAACAGATTGCATCTTCTGCCCTTCGCGTTAAAAAAAAAGAAACATATTACATTTCCTGTTTTATTCCATTTCAGGGAATGAGAGCAAAAAATAAAAAACATTTTGACTGGGATTGTTAGTTCTTTTTCGTAAAATCGGAATCGGTAAAGACAGATTGAAAATTTCAACGGATATGAAACCTGCGGAAAATTTCATACCAGATTAATAACTTACATCACCACAGGCACTGCAAACGCCGGGCTAGCCACGCAGTGGCTGATGTAAGGATAAAAAGAGGAGTGGTGAACGTTTGGGTGTTCCGGGAGATCGACCCCAGTTATTGCTAAAGTCAGGAAACCCAAAGGGAAAAGATAAAATCACCAGGTTACTTCAGGACCGGGAAACCTGTACTCACCAAAAAGAGATGTACACACTGATGGCACTTGTCTTTCAAACTGCAAAACTGAACAACGAAATATTCAAAGTAGACTACCCCTTCCAAACACCTTGTTACATATTTCCTTCGAGTGTTGACATTTATGAGTCGTAAATCTCTGGGGTTTAATAATATTTATTTCTGTGTTTGCATTACTGTTTCCTGTATAGGTATTCTTAACAGTTTGTCTGAAGCAATGCTTTTTACAGTTATTGAGTTAGTTGCCTCTGAGTCTTGACGCTGTTCGTATTGTTCTGTAGGCATGTCTGTTGCGATGTCTCTTTATAATTATTAAATATCTAATTGTACTTGGAGAGAGAGAGAGAGAGAGAGAGAGAGTTGCACTCTTAATTCAGTATTACAAGACATAACACCCGTGATCCCCTGTTTACTTGTTCTTCAGTCTCACCCAAGCAGATTTTGTATAATTTCAGAGGTACTGTTATATCTTTTCTATAATACAAAAAATTTATGTTAGAAAATAATTATTTTTTATATATTTTGTAAACAATCCCTTCTAATAGGACACGTATCTTCATTGATGCGAGCGAAGCGAGCATGAGCATAAGTTCGCGCAGCGAACCAATGAGGATTGCTAAGCAACCCTTCGGAGGTTGAAGAGCGTTAGGGAGCAGAGGGTTGGCCCCCTAGTTTAATAGATTATTTCTAATTAACGTCGAACTAGGGCATTTTTAATCAACGTTCTACTTAACGTAACAGAACGGGCTTATGACGACGGTCAGGAGTCACTCCACTAAGGGAGAGATGCGAGGACACCATCATGTAATTTTGAACCACGGTCAGATGACAAGACAACATCTGAGCTAGCATCCCACTCTCCAAACTTCCACACCAACCCAAGGTGAGTACTTTCGGCCACGCAGATATATGATACACCAGCCGCCTCTACACCATACACTTACAAACATCCATGCACTGACCCGGATTTGCATCAGCAACCTTCCGATCTAGAGGCTAACACTTCAACCACTAAATCGGTGTGCCGGCTCAAAACCAAAGAGAAAAAATCTCCGAATTAGCTTAGCGCTTTCAGATGTCGTATTCAATTTCTCATCTTTTGATAAACATTTATCTAATTACTGACAGTCTGTCGTACTTTAGCCAAACCCGTACCGTGATCCATAAAAATTCAATCAGCCTCACTTATCGCATTTATCTATCTATTTTAAGTACACTATATAAAAAATAACATTCCAATGCTATCAAACATCAAATTTCCTCAGACATTAGTTGGGTAACGAAATTTTCCAAACTTAGATCCTCCGCTCCCAATCATTCGATATCACCTTAATTATCCGTCTGATTCACCTGTCACAGGTATCGACTCCAGTCGCACATTCCGATACAGCGGGGAAAACAAGTTTTTGCCATCGCCACAAGTGAATGAATCCCTGCTCCATTCAATTCAATTTGGAAGCGGCGCGCTAGCTATAAATAGCGCGTCCGCTGGATGCCATTTCGGCGGACTGCCAATCAATGTGGTTCCTGGGACAGACGGCAGCTGTGGATAGCAGCACCGGGTTGATTTATGCAGCTCGGATCGGGAGAGGGGAGTATTTTAAAAGGATGGGAAAAGGTGCGGGAAACGCCTCTTTGGTGTTTTGGCGCTTCCCGAGGTTGCGGATTGTCCTTTTCGCGATGGTCTGAAGAGTTAGTTCATTTGGTGAAGTGGCGATTGTTGGTCTTTGAGGTGGGTGCTGGTAAGAGGCGTTTCCGAAATCAAATTAGGTGCGGAAGACGTGATTAAAATGAACTTGCGGTTGTTTGCTTTGCCTTCGAGCTCTGAAATAGCGTCCACATAGTGTGTTTCGAAAATATCTGGTTCATTGTAAAGTGTGGTAGAAGGGTCCAAAAAAGAGCTTTTTTCAACTTCCCGAGGTTGCGGATTGTCCTTTTCGCGATGGTCTGTGAAGAGTTAGTTCATTTGGTGAAGTGGCGGTTGTTGGTCTTTGAGGTGGGTGCTGGTAAGAGGCGATTGTTGGTCTTTGAGGTGGGTGCTGGTAAGAGGCGTTTCCGAAACCAAATTAGGTGCTGAAGACGTGATTAAAATGAACATGCGGTTGTTTGCTTTGCCTTCGAGCTCTGAAACAGCGTCCACATAGGGTGTTTCGAAAATATCTGGTTCATTGTAAAGTGTGGTAGAAGGGTCCAAAAAAGAGCTTTTTTCAACTTCCCGAGGATGCGGATTGTCCTTTTCGCGATGGTCTGAAGAGTTAGTTCATTTGGTGAAGTGGCGATTGTTGGTCTTTGAGGTGAGTGCTGGTAAGAGGCGTTTCCGAAATCAAATTAGGTGCGGAAGACGTGATTAAAATGAACATGCGGTTGTTTGCTTTGCCTTCGAGCTTTGAAACAGCGTCCACATAGGGTGTTTCGAAAATATCTGGTTCATTGTAAAGTGTGGTAGAAGGGTCCAAAAAAGAGCTTTTTTCAACTTCACGAGGTTGCGGATTGTCCTTTTCGCGATGGTCTGAAGAGTTTGTTCATTTGGTGAAGTGGCGATTGTTGGTCTTTGAGGTGGGTGCTGGTAAGAGGCGTTTCAGAAATCCAATTAGGTGTGGAAGACGAGATTAAAATGAACACGCGATTTTTTGCTTTGTCTTCGAGCTTTGAAACAGCGTCTACATAGGAGGTTTCGAAAATATCTGGCCTATTGTAAAGTGTGGTAGAAGTGTCCAAAAAAAGAGCTTTTTTCAACTTCCCGAGGTTGCGGATTGTCCTTTTCGCGATGGTCTGAAAAGTTAGTTCATTTTGTGAATTGGCGATTATTGGTCTTGGAGGTGGATGCTGGTAAGAGGCGTTTTCGAAATCAAATTAGGCGCGGAAGACGTGATTAAAACGAACATGCGGTCGTTTGCTTTGAAACAGCGTTCACATAGGGTGTTTCGAAAATATCTGGCTAAATTGTAGAGTGTGTTAGAAGGGTCCGAAATAAGAGCTTTTTTCAACTTCCCGAGGTTGCGGATTGTTCTTTTCGCGATGGTCTGAAGAGTTGGTTCATTTGGTGAATTGGTGATTGTTGGTCTTGGAGATGGATGCTGGTAAGTGGCGTTTCCAAATAAAATCAGGTACGGAAAACTTGATTAAAATGAACATGCGATAGTTGGATTTATTTTCGAACTTTGAAACAGCATGCACGAAGGGTGTTTTTCAAAATGTCTGGCTAGTAAAGTGTGGTATAAGGGCCAAAAATAACCATTTTTGTCAAAGAATGTATGTCTTTGAAAGAAAGAGCCATTTTGAGCAGTCAATAACAATGTTTCTGTAGTATAAGGTGTCTTTTCCCACATGTATTTTCAACGGCAGGTTCGCCACACGAGCTTGTAGTTAGAAATTCGAGCTGGAAAAGACACCTTGCACCCCAGATACGATTTTAACTACGGTCAGAGATATTGAACTACGGTCAGAGGACTTAGTTGCCACCCAACTCTCCAAACTTCATCACCTTGGGAACGTAAGGACATTCGAAGTCACGGCAGATATAGCGTGCAACCTGCACCTTGGTATACACCGGTTGGATTTGAACCCGCAACCTTCCGATTAATAATCCGCTACTCTTCGAACCGAGCTACCATGGCCCTCTTGATCTTGGAAAAAAGCATGGTATATTTCTGAGCTAAGGAGTGGTTTTACTAACTAGCTTCCTAATGGGCTACACCCGAGGATTCTTGCTGATTTATACAAATCTCGTAGTGCCCTGGTTTAGTCAGCACAGTTTCGTTACGATTGATTTAAAAACCTCCTTACCTACTATCTAGCTTAATCATTTGCATTGAACTATACTTAACATTATTGTCAGAGAAAGATGTAGCGAGCTAAAACAATAGCTGCATCGCCCTCGAAATTCTTGACAGAATAAGTTGTTTATATTTAACGATTCCAGGGTTCAGCAGTCCAGGGTTTTTGCCCTCGGGGGACGAGATGTGTCGTCCATCTTCATTCGACTAATTTTTCTAACGACGAGATATCTAATCAATATCCATTCTTCTATGTCAGCCAATTTAAACCTTTTTTCTTTCATGACATACCTAAAGTAATCACTAAAATTCTTTGGCACTTTTGTGTAATATTTTTTGCCGAAATGATAAAAAAAACCATAAAGTTCATTGGTTTTTTTTTTTATTTTCAAAACAAGAATATTAGTTATCTTCCCTTATAGCTTCGAAGTGTTTTTTTTTTTGTTGCTTTTAAAACAATATTAAGTTATTATATTCGTACTAAAAATATTACTCAAAATTGTTTAGAATGGCTATTAAATTTTTTTGTCAGAATAAGCTCTTCATATTTTACGATTCCAGGGGTCAATTGTCCAGGGTTTTGCCTCGAGGGACGAGATGTCTCGTCCAAAGTATGGCCAATTCCTTGATGATGAAACGAAGATCTGCTTAGTTTTCTTCCAATGACGATATAATTCGTTGCCGGGATATGTCCGATTTTTTCATGACCCGATTAAATCCTGTTACCTTTCTTCTAACAGCGAGGTTTTTTTATGATGCCGAGATAAATATCTGGTCATTTTCTAATAAAAACAGGATTTCTCGTTACTAAAATATGACAAATTTTTTATGATGTCGAGATAAAGAATAGGTCACGTTACTTCTAATGACGAGATATCTCGTCATTAATATTTTTTTTACGATGACGAAATAAAGATCTGGTTGCTTTTTGATATTTGATTGATTTTTGACACTTTTGATTTTTAACAAGATACCTCGTCTTTAAAATCAGACCGATTTTTTTATAATGACGAGATAAAGAGATCTGGTCACTTTTCTTCTAATAACGAGATATCTTGTCCTTAAGATGACCGATTTTTTTATGATGACGAAATAAAGATCTGGTCACGTTTTTCTAATAACGAGATATCTCGTCTTTAAGATATGACCGATTTTTTATGATGACAAGATAAAGATCTGGTCACTTTTCGTCTAATAATGAGATATCTCGTGCTTAAAATGATACCGATTTTTTTATGATGACGAGATAAAGATCTGGTCACTTTCCTTCTAATAACGATATATCTCGTTATTAAGATATGGTCGATTTTTTTATGATGACAAAATAAAGATCTGGTCACTTTTCTTCTAATAACGAGATATCTCGTCATTAAGATATGGCCGATTATTTATAATGATGAGGTAAAAATCTGGTAACTTTTCTTCTAATAACGAGGTATCTGGTCATTGAGATATGACCAATTTTTTTTATCATGACGCAATAAAGATCTGGATACTTTTCTTCTAATAACGAGATATCTCGTCATTGTGATACGATCTACTTTTTGATGATGACGAGATAAAGATATGGTCAGTCTTCTTCTAATGGAGAAATCCTAATCACCATTATCTCTCTGTGTTAAATTTCTTCTACGTTCTCGTTTTCATGGTAATGCCGAGATTTTGATGATTATCCGATGAATATCTGGTCAATTTTTTTCTAACGACGAGATATATCGTCGGTAAGTTTTGCTAACAACGAGATACTTCTTAGAGACAATCAACCAGTAGGGTTAAATAGCATCACCAACTGACGAATTTATTAACCTGTAACAAATCATGCTGCTATTCCACAAAATATGTTCCAAATGTTTAATAAGGATATGAACGAATTCCAATCTCTCAAATCGATTATATGTTTGACACGTTGTTGTGAATGTACAGTTTTTCCCAGTATAAATGCATGTATAAAGGCATAGGTTCTTATGGTCTTCCACCAGTTTCTTCATATTTGTTTTTCTTTCCATTTCTAAAAAAACGGTTTGAAAAACAGACAATCTTCAAGCAAGAGCGAAGTTAGATTTAGAGAGGCATTTATTTCAAAAGAACTGTCAAGTGAGTTATATGAATGAGTTGAATTTTAAAATGTTTTGCCGGTCCCTCCCTTTTATAAACGACCAGGGCTTGATATATCTGGGGTTTAAAAAGGGAGAACTCCACGGAAACTGCCCGGGATGATTTGTTATGCAATAATTTTTAAGAGATTCGTTCTGTGTTTGGGAATGATTTTCGAATTTCCCCTGCCTGAATCTCGAACAGCGTTCTGGGAAGATAAGTTTACTGGTTTTTTTTACCTTCGAAATGAAAATCCATTTTGCTCTTTTCGGTTATGCATAGTAATATAACGTCATGTGTATATATATGAATATTTTTTTTTCTATCGAACTGAAACGAGTTTCAGATCTGACTGGGGTGATTGATGTGAACACAAATTTCTTTGACACTTTTGTTTCAAAACCTCGTTTCGATTTTAACCTAAAAGAGGATACCAAAGAGAGAACAGAAAATTAATCTTGCAAGATCTCTTCGTCTATATAGACTTGCTATTTTTTCTTTTGGAATGATGACTTTCAGGGGCATATCCCGTTTTGGTGTGTACCGAATTTATGGAAAGAGGTACTCTAGCGATGTTTTCATTTCCAATAGGGTTTATTGGTATTAGTAAACCCGGGTGTCACGTTCCCGGGATTGGTTGGTTGGCGACTCCCTCTCCCCGATTTTTGCCAGGTTAACCCGCGGTTAGTCGCGCATTGGTCATTTCCCCGCAAGTGCATACTCTTTCTGTTGTATCTTCCCGTTATTTTTAAATAAAGAGGAATGACATTGTGTAGCTGACCTTCAAAGTGTCCTCTAGCACTTCCCCCTGTTTGGTCACTTTCTTGTGAAATTCCTTGAAGTTATGGTATCCGAAAGGGAAGTTCGGTCAAACTGACCGCGGCGCGCCTACTGACGTTAGTCCAAATAGGTAGGAGAGTGCATATTCATTTATCCACGTTTTTTTGGTGCTGGCTGGCTCGCAACACAAGAAATAAAAAAATGCAGCAAACATGTCGCGCGATTGTTGCAAATATATTTGCAGGGAACACATGCACAAACAGTTTGTACTGAGTGTTCTCAAATTGACAGAGCAGAATTGGAAATAGTGTAAAAAATATTTATAAATTCACAAATATAAATTCATTTTTTTCTTAATCATAATTAAATATTTGTTATTATATAAAATTCATTACTAATTATTAAAAAAAATTTAATTGTTTCATTTTACATAAAAATATGTTTATTTGTTTACGTTATCTTCTCATACTTTTAAATTAATTTCTAGAATTTATGCATTTGCCACTTGATTGTCATCGCGATTTATGTTTAAAAATAACTTTTTAAATACTTTTTATTGATATGTATCCATAAAAGTGTTTGGTTATTCCAGAAACAGTTTCTATCTGTTATAAAAATTGTTCGGTCGAAAAGACCGGCGCGCCTACTCACGTTACAAAAAGTGGCGCGACTAACGCCGGGTTAAAGGGTTTACTAGACACCCACGGAAAAGTAGAATGAACCGGTCAGAGGAAACCGATGTAGTCCCGGTGTTGACCGATGTCATCCATGTGACCAGATTTCTAATAATACATTTGATATGCATTTGATATACATATTACATGAGTAATACATCCCTTTTCATCATTCTGACTATACAGGGTGTCCATAAGAGAATGTCCCAGTTTCAATGGTATATTATAACAGATTTAATTTAGACTATTTACAATAAATCCTAAATAAATTTAAATGTAAACTAACCTTGTTTTTCTTACAAATGTTTAATATGTGCACCTTTAGTTATGCGGCACACATCTAACCTAAAGTTCAATTCTTCCCACACTTTGGTTACCAAGTCCGGAGCAATAGCATCTTCAATTCTGAGTCTCAACTCTGGCAAATCGTTAGATAGCGGCGGAACGTAGACACGGTTTGTTATAAATCCCCAAAGAAACAAATCGCATGGTGTTATGTCAGGGGAATGCGGAGGCGAGCGAAAAAGAGCTCTGTCCTCTCGACTATTACGACCAATCCAACGCTCAGGGACTTCGATGTTCAACCATTCTAGTACAGAGATTCGAATGGGGAGGAACTCCATCCTGTTGCCGAATAAAGTTTACAGGTTCACCTTCTACTAATTGGGGAAAGTCATTATTTCAACATATCCAGTTAAGCCACCCCTGTTACGGTAAGAAATGGACTTTAGGTTGGATGTGTGCCGTATAACTTAAGCCGCACATATTTAACATTCGTAAGAAAAACTAGGTTACTTTACCATCAGTTTAATTTATGATTGGTTGTAAATAGACTAAATTAAACTGTTATAATATAACATTGTGAAACTGGACCATTCTTTTATGAACACCTTGTACATCCTTTTGATAATACATGTGAGACATGGGCCGGTATGGTCTACAGGGTTTTCCCTAACTGTTTTTGCACGTGCTTTAATTTTAGTATAGTTTGCCTCTTATGGCAATGCTTATAGTACACCCAATTTTAAATTCTGATGTCAGGTCCTGTCCTGCTTTTTCCACCAGCCTCACGTACATAAAGTTGATAAGGTATTTGCATACGTTAAAAAAGCCAATTTTGACGAAAATTTTCAATTTTTTTATTTTACTAACAAATTTGCTGTACTTTTGTGCTTCTAAAACAGTTTAAGCTTTCGATGCGCGACTAATAGAAAAAAGTTAGGTTAATTTCAAATTTGAACGAAATTGTTAGTTATACCGGAAGTAGCATAACGAAACCAGAACTACTACTAATAATATTCTATTTTTACCATTATTTCTACCTTTTGTCTGTAAGTTAAAACAAATAATAATTATGTTTGGATAAATTGACCACTACAATTTTTTAGTTAAATTCACTTATTTGTTAGAAGAATTTCGCATTATCTTTACTCTCTTGGATTTTGTTTACAAGCATTTTTCTCAGAATTACATTTTAGGTATAAGCACTGAATTGAATTAATGATAACTAAAAAAGTTATTGATGTATATTTATACAATTTTTATACACATTCGAAACAGTGTTTGCTAGTGTATGCACTAGAATCAAATTGATATCTTTATTTTATTTTTTTATTTATGAACTTGCATTTGAATATCAATGTTTGAAAATGGTCAAAAATCCTTCAACAATTTTTAAATGAGTCATAAAACCTTTATTTTTTTAAATATATTTTTACTTCTAGTAGAAGCACTAGATAATATCAAGAAGTTTACTCTGATCATGGTATTTTGCTACTAATATAAATTGTATGCCCTGTATTATTTTTCAAAATTTCGAAAAAACACTTCAAATTTACAGACAAAATTTCACTTCTTGTTAAATATATATATTTTTAATTTTAATTATTGATAGTGTAAAATTAATTTTGAACACAAGTAATTATAAAAATAATATTAAATTACTTCTGAATAGCATTTTTTTTAAGTGCTCCGAACGTATGCAGATACCTTAAGGCAGTAACAGTCATTTCTGACCCTATCTAAATTACACTAAAAATTAGATAGTAGTGCGAATAATTCCATTATATATGTATAGCAAAAAAAAACCAGAAAAATAATACCAACAATATAATACGTATGTACACTCCTAGAATCTTCTGATTGTCAGTTCGTGATAATGTTAATATTTTCCACTATGAATTTTATTACATTCGTAATTTTTTTTCGCGTTGGTTGTCGTAGATTGGTAGTGTGTTATTGCTGGCCAAATGATTATTACCAAAAATGATATTTTTCTGCTTTCATCTCCCTAACCTAGTCCTCAATCTCTCTTTTTTTCTTTCTATACCATTTTTACTTGATGCTGTTTGTCGTGCTTGGTGCAGCTTGGCTAGGTGTACCTCTTGTGTCATACAACCTAGAAACAACCAATTAATTACGTAAGTTGAGCTTCACAAAAAAGAGTTGTGATGTTTTGTCTTGTGATTTCAGAAATAGAAAAATAATCGACAAAATAATATAGCGTCGAGTAGACAAAGAATGTCCGTATATGACTTGACGTACAGACCAACTGCTCAGGCCCACTAAAAATGGGTAAGATCGCCAAAATAGGTTGAAATTTTACAGTGCTGTGCAAGCTTTGGGCCAATGAACTTTAAATTGTATTGAGTGAGGACTGCGTAAGTGGAGTCATTCGAAGGCTACCAAACTACGCTACAATCATAGGTCTTTTATACTTCAATATTAATAACAAACTACGCTTTAATGCTTCAAGTTGTAAATTAATTTTTTAATATTCGCAACGAACAATCGTTCAAATTTCTTACGTCTGTTTCAGTCAGTCCATAATCCATCTTCAGGCCCTTGTAGTGTAGGGTGCCAGCTCAGGTTTTGCCTCGTCATCTGACCGTGGTTCAAAATCAAGTGGTCAAATATACGTGGTGTTGTCATCGGTGCTTTTTGGGATTGATCTCGGACCGTCGTAAATAGCCCGTTATGTTGCTCCAGTACGATGTAAATTAAAATACCTACCTGAGGACATCTGGGCTGAGTATTCACTTCAAAACTGCTGTTTGTGTGTGCTCGACACGACCTACCAATATCCCTTCTTCACAACATTTTTTACCTGACGTTATTTTGTGTTTGGCGTTGCTTGGTTGAATATGGCCATTGTGCCATGAAACACAAAGACAATAAACCAACCAACAACCTTAGAGTGACTTGATGTTTTACTAAAAACTTCACTAGTTCTGGTGTTACCCTGATTCGCGGCCACCGTAGCCCAATGCTCATGTTAACTGAGCCACCTATAGCCACTGTGCCATGAAGCACAAAGACAACAAATCAACCAACAACCTTAGAGTGACTTGATGTTTTACTAAAAACTTCGCTATTTCTGGTGTTACCCTGATTCTCGGCCACCGTGGCACAATGCTCATGTTAACTGAGCCACCTATAGCCACTGTGCCATGAAGCACAAAGACAACAAATCAACCAACAACCTTGAGTGACTTGATGTTTTACTAAAAACTTCACTAGTTCTGGTGTTACCCTGATTCGCGGCCACCGTAGCCCAATGCTCATGTTAACTGAGCCACCTATAGCCACTGTGCCATGAAGCACAAAGACAACAAATCAACCAACAACCTTAGAGTGACTTGATGTTTTACTAAAAACTTCGCTATTTCTGGTGTTACCCTGATTCTCGGCCACCGTGGCACAATGCTCATGTTAACTGAGCCACCTATAGCCACTGTGCCATGAAGCACAAAGACAACAAATCAACCAACAACCTTGAGTGACTTGATGTTTTACTAAAAACTTCACTAGTTCTGGTGTTACCCTGATTCGCGGCCACCGTAGCCCAATGCTCATGTTAACTGAGCCACCTATAGCCACTGTGCCATGAAGCACAAAGACAACAAATCAACCAACAACCTTAGAGTGACTTGATGTTTTACTAAAAACTTCGCTATTTCTGGTGTTACCCTGATTCTCGGCCACCGTGGCACAATGCGCGTGCTAACTGAGCCACGGTGTATTTAAATTAATTTTTTTAAGAAAAAATGTGGAAATAAACACGAAAAGTAAATTGCAAGATGGTAATTATCTGGTCTGTGATATCCGCATTCATGTAAAAAATATTGCATTTTCTCGAAATGTGGTACAAAAGTCATGGATTGCAACGTGCAGAATTTCATCATGTTTTTCTCAAAAATGTGTTTTTACTCATCAGTTCAGTTACTCTTGGAGTACATTTTATACTGTTCTCTTACATCCAGGTCCTTTCACAGCACAATAGAGGATGAAATCATTGCTGTTACTTAACCCTCCAACTTGTTGTGACGAGATATCTCGTCTATTACAATCCGACCATATTTGCTAATGACAAGCTATATCATCATCAAGGAATTGCCGATTTTTTTATGATGACGAGATATTTCGTAGGTTTAATCACCAGGAGAGTTAAATTTTGCACACAACCGTATACATGAACGATTGATTTTATTGCGTTTAAAGAGATTGAAAATTCAACACATAAATAAAAATTAACACTCTAGTTTCTCCAGTCATTATAGATACGTATATAAGCGTACAACAGGCCTCGAAATAGATTTTGTAATACAGGTGCACTTAAGTTTTTAAATTAGGCGCACAGATTATATTTAAGGTGCACATTTTAAATAACGTGATGCAAGAGCATTAATGTAAAGTAAACTACTTCATTAGTTGCGTATGTCTAGATAGGTTAGTAGTAGATAGTAAATAAAAATATTTAAACAATTTTATTTATCAGCGAAATTATTACTTACAAATATTGAGTCATCATCAGACATTGGTGAACAAAAAACACATAAAAAGTACACTATATTTTAAGAAGATGAAATCTGAATTTAAAGATAAGTAATGAAAATATTTGTTTACGGTACGGCAGTGGGCCAGATAATTCTCAGGAATTCCTACGGCTTTACACTTCATTGAAACACGAGGTGTTTACAGAAATGTGAGATGCCTATCGTTAGTGGGTGTTTAAGTAATCTAAATTATTCCTTCTCCGACTGTCGCGACAGTTGCTTCAACTGAGCCATCTGGACAAAGTTTCGAACATCAGAAAGTTCTGGTGGTAGTGGCACAAGTAAACCTTCCTCCTGTATAAACCCGTTACGGCCCCTAGTGATTTTGTTTTTGCATAGTTTGTATTTAGGAATTTTAATTACGTTCCCTTAGAGCGAGAGAGGTCGATACTAATATTTTGTTCAAACATCAAAATAACATAAAACACGTTCCCCTCACTTTTTTTAACGTTAGGTGCACAATTTTATTTTTATGTGCACAGTGCACCTGTGCACCCGGGTATTTCGAGCCCTGGCGTAAAATAAATTTCAATCCTTTTCAAGTCAGATAGCTGAAAAACATCAAAATGTTCCTTTACTACATTTATTTTTAAAAGAAGTTCACTTTGTTTCTTTTAACAATGTTAAACACATAATCCTATTTCTTCAAAAATATAAAAAAAAAGAAAAAATGCAGCATTAATATATAAAAAACCTCAAATAATCATCCCATCCCAGAGTCAATATTTGAGCTAGTTTGCTAAGGAACCTCAACTTATGTATGAAAACCTCCGCAATCAGCACATATTGATCTTCTTTATCCCGCAATCCACGGACCTGATGACTCAACTGACGTGGACTATTCCGATGTTTGTTCAGCTCTTTAGAGGCCCTCTAGTTGATTTTTGTACGAAACTCCGTGAATACTAAGAGAAACATGCGAAGAAAAGGAAACTGCTCTTTTTTGTGCAACTGCTGCGAAAGAAATTTGAGGTTTTTCTTCACAATTGATAAGACAGAAACGAGACTTGAATATTTTGCTCGACATTTGCATTGATTAAATTTTTTTAAATATCCCCCTTCTTTAAACTATGCTATATTTTAACCTTCCAGGCTATTATCTCAACAAGGCACTTCGTCTTCCCCAAAACTGACCAGATACTGAAAGACGAGATATCTCGTCATTTTCGATAAGACCTGACGAAATCTTCACCTCTCCATTATAAGAAATTAGCAATACCTTGATGACAAGATATATCTTCATTACCGACATCGGTCAGATCTGGATAGACGAAATATCTCGTCATAAGTAAAACATCACACCAGATCTTGAACTTGCAATCATAGAAAAATGGTAATATTTTAATGACGAGATATCTCATGAGTAGTAAAATTGGTCAGATCGAAATGTACGATATATCGCGTCGAAACCACTTGGACGGTTATTGGACTCTTAAGTCTTTTTTCTAAAAAAAAATATTTTTCATTTACACTAGTTCATTATAAATTTAAAAACCTTTTCAAAACATCCTACTCCTTTAAAAAAGAAATAATACAATGCCATGTAGGGATGTTTGATGACCAGTAAACAATAATAGGCATCTTTTTAAAATTACTGTCATTTTGTTAGTAGATGAAAAAATTAAGACAAATATGTATCATACCTACTATTTAACTTTTACAAATGCTTTTAAGCATCGTTAAAAGTAATTGCCTATTCGTATACTTCTAGAGGAATATATTAATGTGAATTATGTTGTGTGAATATTATAGAATATCCATCCTCTATGTTAGCTAGTTTAAATCTTTTTTGTATTATAACATACCTAAAGTAATCATTAAAATTCTGTGGCACTTCAAAATTTGTGTAATATTTTATGCCGATGTGATAAGAAAAGTTTCACAGATTTTCAATACTAATAATATTAGTTATCTACCCTTTTGACTCCGAAGTGTTTTTGTGTTCCTTTTAATACAACATAAAATTGTCATATACGTAATAACAATACTACTCGAAATAGTTTATATGGCTATTAAAACTAAGGGTTTAACTTGACATTATATGTGAACACCTTTATTACAAGTTCAAACTAAACAATTGAAATGAAATTCATTTTATACAATTTACAAGTTTTTCATCCGTATTGTACACAAATGCCATGCTTACTGTGTTTTAGAAACTAGATGCGTCCAAATGCCGTGTTTGCATGGGGTCGGTGAATGATAAATCTGTCGTGACGTCAAATAATTTGACGGTAATGTGGTGTGGAACTTTGGAGAGTGGGGTACAAGTTCAGCTGGGACCACGTCATCTGACCGTGGTTCAAAATGACAAAGCTATGTGTTGAGAATATTTCCCTTCAGGATTAATCTGAACCATCGTCAATAGCCCGTTGTCTTGCTCCAGTGCGACATTAATTTAAATACCTTATTACCTTAGTAACATAAAAAAATACCTGTATTATCTGTGAGAATAATAAGGTTTTGAATTTTTTGGATAAAAATATTATTAATGATATTCAGACCTATGATTTTAAGGACCTATTTACCAGCATACCACTGGACAAATTGAGAGATGTTTTGAACTATTATTATCATGATTTTAAAAACTTAATTGATCTGGATTTTGAGGATTGGGAGTTTTTAGTTAATTATGGTAATTTTAATAATTTTATTTTTAATGGTGAGCATATTTACACTCAAGTTAAGGGTATACCCCAAGATTCTAATTTCTCTTCCATTCTTGCTAATTTATTTCTTCATTATTTTGAAAAAAAACTTGTGCCTTCAGATATATACTGCCTTTAGATTTATTGATGATTTAATTGTTTTTAATAAGAGCAACTTTTCTAATATTTGGAAATATATCTATCCTGACGAACTTTCTTTAATTAAAACCACTCTAGATAACAATACTACTGATTTTCTAGACTTAAAAATTTATGTTTCATGTGGCAGAGTTAACACTAATGTATACGATAAAAACGCAGCAATTTTAAATTTACAGTCATTAAATTAATATTTTGGGACTCCGATATCTCTAAAAGAATATACTACAGTACGATTGCTGACCAATTGGTACGTTTCAAAAAAATTTGTAACTCTGATTCAAACTTTTTATTACCATGTAAATATCTAAAAAACACACTTCTCAATAACAAATACCCTTATTCATTCTTTAATAACATTCTTGAAAGATTTATTAATATCAACAGCTACACAACCCATGAATAATTATTTTTCGTAATTCCCTCAGTTGCTTTTCAATTTTATTTTACTATTTACAAGTATCTTTTTAAATAGGTGCTGGGGATTTTTTATTGTTTATATTTTTATTTTTCTGCTTTTTATGAACTCGTTGCAACGGAAGTATGGTGTTAGCATTTAGTTGGATTGTGTAATTGGTGGCATTTGGTGGCAATATTTAGGCTTGTTGTTGTTGATCTCCCAGCTGCGGCTGCGGGTTTGATTTCGATTTGTTTCTGCTCTGTTTTGGTAATTTGTTTTGTTTTTCTTGCTTTTTGGTGGTGTTTGGGGAGTGTATGAGCAATGTTTTCAGCCTAATGCTGCTCATATGTAAAAAACACCATTTTATGTTGTCTGGGTGAGGCTCCTCCCTGATGACGGCCAGATTCACCAAAATTTCTTCATTTTTTATAATTTTTTAAGTTTTTTGTTGCAATTTTTTTTTGGAAATTACAGTGTTTTTTAAAATTATATATCTATATATATATATATATATATATATATATATATTTATATACATATCGGCTAGAAAACGTGCAGTCTTCTCTAATGACTTCTGATCGGGGTTCAAATTTTCAAGGTGTTTAACTCGGATCTTTACCTTAGAAATGGATCCCGGACAGTTGACAATTGCCTGTTTTATTTCTCGTGCTAAGTGGATTCAGTTACCAATTTGTTATACGAACGCCACAAAGGTTAAAAAACACTGCTCTATATGGAAATTTAGTGCCAAATACTTTAAAACGTTAATCAAGTACAAAATAGATACGTAATTGATTGCGATTTAGTAAAAATATCTTTTGCTACACTGCAAATGAAAACAAACAAGTTGAAAGTTATAAATATTAACATTAAACTATTTTACGGGAGATTAATCTATTCTCTTATTATAAACCATCATATTAAACAAAAAGAATTGTCAACCATATCTAAGAGCAGCCTCATCACGTTCTTATCTTCTTGAACTATAAACAGTTTCTTCCTATCCAACTCTAGCCTGACATTCCTTAAGGAATCTTCACAACCACACAATCTCTACATACTCCTCAGTGCGTGTTCCTATCCCGTATGAATGCAGCGATTTGTTCTTCAGAAACCACACACAAAAAACCCACATCCACTCATTCACCTAAAGATAGCTCAACGAGGAGCTATGAATTTAACGACACTTCAACAAAGACGACTTCTGAATTTTTATCAGTCATAAGTGCGGTCTTCGCTCTCGATGTCTTCTAAATTTAAGTCCACCGTCTGTGGTTGGGGGAGTACTTAAGGCGCTCCTTAGACCGAAGGACAGGTTCTTGCGAGGAATTTTATGCGTAGTTGGGATCACGTTTCATTCCGTGTCTTCTTTTTATATATTCCTCCACACGCAGTGCCGCGGGTTTGGTTTTGCCATTAACCTTCCTCTGGGATTTACTATATTCGCCCTCTTTCGCAACTGCTTCTTAACAACAAAGATTCGGTGTTATTTTTCTTCGGGGAGACTTTCAGCACTTCTTTTGTGATCTACGGTGTCAGTGTGCGGTATTTCAATATGTGTATGGTATATAGATTTGAAGAATATGCGTGATTTTGTAGATTTTCTTGTCTGGAATACAGATTTCCACTTTAGATGCTGGGGATTTGATGAATTTGTAATTCATTAGGGATTTCAGTGTGAATTTAAGAGATATTATTGATTTCAAGTGATAGATACTCAGTTGGAGGTCCTGTACTACGACCGCATACAAAATAAGCATAGGACACAAAATACGATTTACGCTTGCATGCGCCATGAAACATGTCTATATGTATGCGTATTTCAGTCAGTTTGTGTCGCAGGACTAATGTTGGACGAGAGCGGGGTTTTCCTTGTTTTCTTCTTGGAGACTTTAATGACGTGTATATATATATATATATATATATATATATATATATATATATATATATATATATATATATATATATATATATATGCTTTAATAGTGGATGGTTCCCCACGAGCTGCAATTACACTAACGACCCTTCTAGGCATACTTTCAACAATGGTTTGATACGCAGCCATCGTTATTTGTGTCCATTTCTGCTGCAAGAATGTAACCAGCACATATGTAGATTTTGGACGTGCCTCCCTGGTCTATAAGGTGTTGCTCTAACCCGTCCCACAAATATTCTATGGGGTTTAGGTCGGGACACTGAGCAGGACAGGGAAGACGTTTTACATACATATCTTGATACCACTGCTTGAAAGAAGCTGCGACATGACATATAGCATTGTCGTCCTGTAGGTAACATTCGTCCATTCCATAAAATTGCCAGAACGTAGGAGTAACCTGATTGTCCAAAATGTTCATGTATATATATATATATATATATATATATATATATATATATATATATATATATATATATATATATATATATATATATATATATATATATATATATATATAACATTTTTGGAACAACGGTGACCTGAGCTGGTAGCAAACTCTCCGAATTTTCACACCACCATGTTAGGATATTTTAGGCCACGGCAGATTTAACGTTTCTCAGTCACCCCGTTCACGGCAGTGTTTGACTAGATAGAGTTTCGAAATAGCAACAGTCCGGTTGTAAATCCGATGCTCTTCAACCGACCCCACAATGGAGAACCGTGTGGCAAATTACATGATATGGGCTTGCATACTAATATGTCAGGACGAATTCGTATTTCTGCAAGTTTAGTATCATAGAACTGCTGTTGAACCGCAGTGTGGCCTACCTTATTTCTTTTTACGGAATCATTATCCACTTCTTTTGTGAACTACGGTGTCTAAGGAAGTGAAGTATATGTATATCGATATATGTTTGGTGCATATGCATCCCAAATGAAGAGTATGCTACATTCTGTTCAATTTCCTGTTTTGAATACTAATTAACATTTTAGAAACGGTTTATTTGATGGATATGTAATGAACGAGAGTTCGCATAATGGATTTAAATTTAAGATATATTAATGGATTTCGAATGATGGATATCCTGTTGAAGTCGTTTGAGGGTTTCGAACTATGTGCAAAATATAACGCTTGAGATGCGTTTATACATGTTAAGCAGGAAACCCATCATAACGTATAATTGGTTCGGCTTAGCTAAGCTTAGCACAGTTCTTCGCGCTTAAACTTGGCGGTAACCCATTAAGAAAGGATAGGTTAGGCTCGGATCTGCACACACTGACACACTTCAGCTCGGTTTATGTATAAGGGAATTTTTTAAATATTTAATTATAATATTTTATGCTTTTATGTAATATTATCATTTGCGTAGGCGAAGGTGAGTTCGCTGGCAACGAAACCGAAAACCATTTAGGCATTTTACTCTCTTTGTGTGGTGAGGAGACAGAAGTTCTTGTATTATATTCTTTTCTTAGTATGACTATTAAAAGCAATATCGTAATTCACTGGCAGCACTATTGGAACGAGGCCCCCAGTGACATCGGAGTCAAAACTTTCATCCCACACATGTATCTCCTCACCACTAAAATTATTAATAGCCATTCTATTCTTTTCCTAATTGGGTATGATACTTTCCTGCAGTATCTGTAACATTTTAAGCTTTAAACTGTTTGTGACGATACATCTCTTCCATCAAGTGTGACCAATTTTCTTAACGTAATAGCCAAGTTTGTATCACGCCATCAGAGTATCGCTGAATTTTGATAATGACTACATCCAGATTTGGTCTTTTTTCTAATAACGTGATATCTCGTGCATAAAAATGTGACTAATTTTGCTAATGAGTAATTGCTAAATTATAAGTAATTGCCAAATTTGCCAAGTTTGCATCGCGCCATCAATGTTTCGCTGAAATTGGATGATGACTAGATCCAAATTTGGTCTTCTTTTCTAACGCCTAGATATCTCGTACATCAAAGTGTGACCTATTTGACTAATGAATAATTGCTGAGTTGTAAGTAACTACTAAATTTGCCAAGTTTATATCACGCCATCAAAATATCTCTGAATTTTTATGACTAGATCCAGATTTGGTCTTTTTTCTAACGACGTTTGGCATCTTCTCCAGATAACCATTAGGAGGGAATAGTTAATAATAAAAGTTTCCAAAGGAATTTGTAAGTTCCGTAGATATTTCTATTTATGTTGTTATCTTTGACATCTCTGTGCAGGCAAAAGTTCCAGTTGATTCAAAAAGCAGTACTTGGGGATTGATCTCGGACCGTCGCCAATAGCCAGTTGTGTTGCTCAAGCGCGACGTTAATTAATTACCATCGAAGAACAGAGTGATAAATTTATAAAATGATGGTTGTGAGATTACCATCTCTAATAGCAACCGAAGCCTACAGTAGGGTGTGAGGAAAGGACGTAGGTTACTTCCTGTATGTGCACGATGTAGGATGAATGTGTTGTCCCCTGATCCGTCATGTTAAGCTCACGTTCTTGTACATAGTAACTGTTTTTATTTATTTGAAATTTCCTGTCAACTGCGCCAAATAGTTGGATTATTTTTGGTACTTTTTGATGAATCGGAATCTCATTAAAAATTATGTTTTTTTTGAGCAGCTCGTTTTTTTCTACTATATACAAGGACATTACAATTAAGTTGTAACAGTTACTATGTACATGAATGTAAGCTTCACATGCCCGGGACAGGGGACAACACATCCACCCTACCTCGAGCATAAGCAGGAAGTTATTATTTGTTCGCTCGCTTTTTCTACCTACACCCTATTGTAGTCTTTCGATTACAGCTAGGAATGGTGATTTCAGAATGGATATGAGTTTGTGGAGATGAATGGCTATAAGAATTTATATTAAAATTAACCGTGCTAGCAAAAATCGTATTATAAAAATAACGAAAATTGGCAGTTTCCCATTTCGATTTTCATTTCTTTTACCCTATAAAGTACAACTAGGATTATTAAACTTAATTAGAAATAAAATCGTTTCATAAAATTAAATTTGCTTAGGATAAGGCTCTGCGTAATATTTTTCTTGAGTAATCTATGGCATTCTTTAACAACCATAGATCCATTAAATGGTTGTATCTACGAGTTATTTAGGTATCAGAAATGTACTGATTAGATTTTGATGGACGAAATATCTCGTCATAAGAAGAAAACCGACCATGTCTTGATCTCGTCATTATAAAAACATCTTCAACATCTCGATGACGAGATTTATCGTCATTAGCACAATTTATCAGACTGTGAAGGATGATATATCTCATCAAGAGCATTTGGAGGGTTAACATATTAACACTCTGGACTTCATGAGAGTTATGAATATTATATTATTATACTACCACTCAACATTTAATATTTTGAAATATTATATTGACCCTTTCCTTAGAATAGAATTTCATTTTCCGGACAGAATTGGTACTTCAATTAGAAGGAAAAATCTTTTGAAAATATACTATTAGTCCCTTCCTTAGAGCAGAATCATTTGGAAATACTTTATTGCTACTTTCATTAGAAGATTTCCTAGGTTTTATTTGGTCATCCTTTGGGAGGGGTTATAATTATCTCTCTCTTTCTTTGTGTGTTTGTGCCTTCTTTATAATAGAATCCTTTGGAAAGATATCATTTGTCATTTTCTTATAATGGAATTTTTTAAGGATTCTCTTGGTCATTTGGGAAAGAAACCTTCAAAAAGATACTATCGAACTTTTCTTGGAAAATAATATTTTTTATTAATTCTATTGGCAATTTCAATGTCAAATTTAAAATAGTTCTACTGATCAAGAAGGTGAAAATTGTTTAGAAGTCATATATGGAATACAGCTGATAATAAAGTGAAATTATACGTGTAAATCCCTCAGGAATATATGTAATTGAATTTTTTGATTCTCCAAAATTTTTATACTAACATCACTATAAATCTTAAATTTAAAATTTTTTCCATAATAGTTTATTTTTAGCAAGAATCTCGTGATTTTAACAGTTAAATAACTAACATCGAAACTTAAATACAGATGGAACGGTTACGTTTAACATCATGAATTCTGTCAAGTAATGAAGTAGGTTAGAGGATCCAAATGCATTTGACTCGTTGAAATATTTTCAATAAACTCTAAGATCAGAAAATAATGTTCATGAACCAATATAAACAAAAGCAAAAGTTTATGAACTCTAATGGTGGCTTCACGCCAACGGCGACAAAGACAAAAAACATGTTACTTCGTTATTGCGCATGAGTATTACAAACACATTTTGTTTCACCCGGTTTGTCTCTGTCGCTGCGCTTTTAAGTCTTGGAGGTAGTTCAACTTTTGTATCTGTCACTATGCCGACAGCTAATCAGAATAAAGATTGTGACTCTCGCTACGTGCTAGAAGCTTTAAAAGCAATCGTCTTCGATGTAAAAGGAGTTTTATTAAACGCGGACGCGATCTGTCAGCCATCTTGCAGAATCAGAAGCGGACGTAAATATTTTGCTTTCGAAAATAATATTATGCCCATGCGCAAATAAATTGCTGTCGCTAGCGGTATGAAGGCTTTTTTAACAGCAACAGAGACAGGCGACAAAAGGTCGTCTGTCTCTGTTTCTGTCGCCGTCGGTGTGGAGCCACCATAACTGCCGATAAATGGAATCAGACAAGTTCTGAAATTCGAATTGTACATTTCATATTTTATTCACTTAAAAGAGATAATAGTATGCGAATTAAATCAATACAAACCGAAACAAAAGGTCTTTAGATTTCATATTGTAAATAAATTGCACCAGTCTTGTACTGGAAGTCGAACTTTGAATGTAATATTTTTATTAATTTCTCACCTTAAAGTCAGTGAGATTTCTCACAACGTTGTAGACTTGCATACTAGTAACAGAATTACTAGCACGCCGCCGCATAACAACAAAACTTTTCCCGTTGTGTTGAGAATTGACACGTTGTACTTTTCCCGTTGCTAAGCAACTGCTCTGGCTTTTTTTTTTTTAAATTAATCGTCTGCAGACTGAACAATTCTTTTTAAAAATTTTTCTTCGTTATGTGCGGTCTTGCAAAAATCTAAATCAATTTATTTAGAAAATGTGATACACAAATTTTATATTTTGGAAAATTCTCACAATGCTATAGGCACGCAGACTAATAGCAGAAAAACTTGTAAACCACCACATTACTACAAAACTTTATATCGTTGCTAAGTAACTGTTCTTGCCTTTTTTTCAATTTATCGTCAGCGAGCTGAAAAATTCTTTGGATTTTTTTTTGCTGTGTGCGTTCTTGGAATACGCTACATCGATTTATTTAGAAAATGTGAAACACGAACTTTATATTTTGGAAAGTTCTCACAACGCTTCAGACACGCAGACTAGTAGCAGAATTACTAGCGCGACGCTAGATAACAACAAACTCTTTACCGTTGCGCAAAAACTGCTCTGACTTTTTTTAAAGAATTTATCGGCATCAAAATGAATAATTCTTTGGAAGTCTTTTCTTAAGTGTGCGTTCTTGGGTAAAGCAACACTCTACGTTTATAGGGGTGACAACGGCCTTGGCGATTGTTTTGGTGCACTTCTTGTATCGAGGTACTGTAGATTAAGGCAACCTATTTGTCTTTACGGTTATTGTGGTTTTCATGGCAACCTCGGCAAACGGTAACATTCAATGAGGTATTTTCACCTTTTTTTGTTTCAATTTTATTTTGTTAGAGGATGAAAATCCATGAAAAATGTCATATATAGTATTGAAATTGGAAAAATATTCCCCGAGATATGAATTTTTAAATTTCGTTTCCGGTATTGGCAGGAAAAACAGGAATTTCGTAATGGCTGTTCTGTGACGTCACAGAGCATAGTAACCCACTGCGCCGGCGTTGCTATGGTTGCTTATAACTTGGACAAATTAATAACTGTTTATAATTTGGACAAGTTCAGTAATGATACTCAGTGTAAAAGGGCTTTATGCATTTCTAATACCTTTTCCAAACCTCTTCGAATATTTCTGTTCTGCATAATATTTTAAATTATTAATAGAACCTTTCACTTGTTTATTTTTTATGATTGCCCTTTTGTAAACAGTATTTGTACTAGTGATTTGTTGGTTCATGAAGTACTTTTAATAAACAGTTACTATCTTATTTACTGCTGCTTATGAAATAAATTTAAGAATCAATATAGACACGTGTTGATTTCATACAAGAGCGATTGCGAGTGTACAGGGAGCATAGATGAGAGATGTAAACAAATGCTCAGCTATGCGCAATGACGTCACATTAAATGGCGGCCTGTTTTTGGATCACGTGACTGTTTCGTTTTCAACAAAATAAAAATTGATTTTATAATCATTTCAAAATTTGGTGGAGTGGTCGTTCACTGTAAGATGTTTGTCGCCAGCTAATTTTTGTCGCCAAATCAAGATGGCTGCCGAATTCCATAATAGAATATAGGGTTGCCATAACAAAAACGGCAGCTGTGAAGAAAATCCGCAAAAGGTGAAGGTTACTATATTTTGCGACAAATCGCCTTCTTACCGTGAACGACAGTTCCACCCAAAATTATTTTGAAAGTTTAATTGCAATATTTAAGGATTTTTAAACTTAGAAATACTAGAAAAGTTCTTTCGTAGGCAAACCCCTCACACATGCAAATACCTCATTTTCATTTTGAATGTTCTAAAAGTTGTTCCAAAATCCGTTACAGTCGTTGATTTCATTGGTTTGTTTGAAATTTTTTTGTGCTTCCATTGGTTGTTTTGATTATAAAATATCTTTGATTGGGCATTGGTGCTTTAAAATTTTTTTTGTGATATCATTGTTTCAATTATTTGTATTTCTACAGTTGTGTAATTTTACGGTATTATGTGATTTTTCACGAAACGTTTCTGAGTTTTGATTTTTTGGTATTTGTGGAATTTTCGTTTTTTATAATTTTTTCCTGGAACAGTTATGACGTATAAATTTGTATTATTTCTTGCTTTTTTCTTTTAATAATATTTTTCCTTTTCAACATGCCAACTGTATTCAGTGTAATTGATAAGTTTTAGGGTATTCTTACCCAACATTCGCAGCTTAGTTTTTCTGCTGGTTCACAAATGTGTTTTGAAATGTATTTAATCTTACTACTTTTTATGAAAGTTTTTTAAAAGTATACTTTTCAAAACGTTCTCAAATGTGTTTTCAAGCTTTCATTTACTGATGTAAAAAGAAAAATATTTTTGAAGGAAAACAAATTTGAAATAATTTTTGCCTTGGCGACTTTGGAAGTGCGCCAAAAAAAAAAATCGCCAAGACCGTTGCCACCGCTATAAACGTAGACTGTAGCTGTACCAAATCAATTTATTTATTGAAGTTAATTTAAATATTTTTGAATTAATTAATCTTTTCAAGACACTGTCTGCTGACTAAATGTCATGACGGTTGTTCTATAACAACACATATTTGTTCGTCCTTTTATATGCTTATTTAAAATACAAGTAATATCGGTCATTCCATGATAAATCGTATACACATGATACCACACAATCATCTCAGAATTTTTTTTAAACTCGACTAACTTGTTTCCTAGCTATAATTTAGGAATTTTGAAAACTGTTAACGACCAACTCGTAATAACTTTTAAGTATATTAATTTTAAATTGGAAAAATTGGGCAATTTTTTTATAATTTTAGATTTAATAAATATCGTGGACCTAATTGTCCAATTATACTGAATGAGAACATATTTTGTAGAAAATGAACAGCCTTTCAAATGCCGTATAATAAGACTTTTTAAGATACTTTTTTAGTTTCAAGGTCATTAAATTTGTCCTCTGACCTGCAATTACAAAAATGTGTAAATATATATATTTTTAAATAATATATGTAAAAAGTTTACACTATTTTTCTTTGCTTTCTGAAAGTTACACAGTAGGACACGCATGGGATCATAGTTAAAAAAAGTATTCAAAATAAATAGTAATAATCAAAAAAAAGTGTAAACATAAAATATACCTTATATTGTAACTGTAGGTCATAAGGTCAAATTGAATTACCTTGAAATTGAACAATTGAGATAAAAAATTCTTTTTAAATTAGAAAGGCTGTTCATTTTTCATATGCATACTCATTCAGTATGATTGGACAACTAGGTCCAGTGGTACAGGATATTTAGTAAGTCTAAAATCTTGAAAAAATTGGCCAAGTGCTCAAACTAAAAAATAATGTACATAAAATAGTATTGCAATTTGGAAGATAAAAATTTCCAGTTTCCAATATATGGCTGAGAATTAAATTAGCCGAGTTTAAATAAAATCGGGGTGGTCGGGTCGAAATTGACTCTTTTCTGTTCGGTTTCACATGGAATGACCCATGTATTAATGTCCATCTGAAATCAAATCTTACCACTACAAAAATATTTTACATTGAAATAAATTTACGCACTAAAAATACTCTTTCAATGCTTTGTCAAAAATGAAAATATACGTATCAAATATTTTAATTAGACAAGTACTACCCCCGATTGTTGATACTAATAATCCTTTCCAATAAACTCGATCGAAAATATGGGATATAAATACTTACCATCTTACACAATTAAGCTCTTGAGGAGGGTGGAATTGCAAATTTAACTCACCTCGTCTGCCCCTCCAGAAATGGAGAATCATCCAATAACGATTTAATTAAAACGTTAATTAGCTTCATTACTCGCCGGCATTGAGACATTTGAGAGTTAACTATAATTAAACCCAGAATATAACGATGATTTTTCCGCATCGACACTCGAGTATTTACCTATCGTATCCTCCTGGTTTAATCCAAGTATTAAACACATCCTTAGAGTAGGTATAATCAATGATTCCTGTTTTCTTGCCTGTTTTGATACAGTCGGATTAGAAAAGATTGGAGAATTGGGTGAGTTGACATCATGCATTATTACTGAGAATACTAATTTAATTGAGTGAAATTGTCATTAAAGGATTTTATGGCAAGTTATGCAAAATGTAGGGTGCATTGTACAAGTTTGCTGTCATAGAGGCTTATAAGCGCTTTGAAGAGTTAAGTGGGTTTATAGTATACACATTAAAATTGTGATTAACATTGACCCTGAAAGTGTATTTGAGGGCGCACCTCGGAAGTTAAGTGGGAGAGTTAAACGTCTACCATTATATACACTATATCAGGGGTTCCCAACCTTTTAGTAACTGCGTACCACTTGAAATTTTTGGCGTACCACTAGTCCTATATTTAATTAGAAAAATATATCTAATGTCAGAAAAGTGCCTAATGGCTTGTTTTATTTTAATTAAAATACTAAGAAAGCTTCATATTTTATGATTAATGCACTTGTATTTCGTATTAATGATGTTTTAATAAAGAAAAATATAAAACGATTATTGAAAATTACAGTTTAATTTTGTACTCGCAGGTCTAAAAACAAATAAGTTTAAATAATTAGTACAAACTAAGCAAACAAAGATTAACCTAATCAAAAATAAATTTTTAGTGCGAAACTTGTTTGTCTTTTATTAAAATATCAATATTAGGAGCAATGGAGCATAACTTCACTCTTAAGTCCTCTTCAACACTTACTCTGTTTCTATATTTATTTTTTACACACTAAAGTTCAGAAAAAGCACTCTCATACAAGTAACTAGTAACAAATGGCATAAGAAATAGCATAACCTGGTTGTACATGCTAAAAAATCGAACAAACTTCGTAGAATATTTGGGTCGCTCGCATCATCCTTGCGTACCACCTGAAACGTTGCCGCGTACCACTGGTTGGGAATACCTGCACTATCTGAACAAAAGTATTTGGACACTGCAGAAATTCGGAGGTAGATCCATCTTTGTGTGGAGTTGTTTTTCTTAGTTAGGACTCGGCCCATTGCTTTATGTACCTGAAGCCATGAACGATCATGTACCTAGATGTTCTGGATAATTCGGCCTTGCCTACACTATGGCAATACTACGGCGATGATGGTTGCTTCTTCTAACAGGATCGAGCTCCATCTCATACTGCAAAACGTGTGCTGGGCTTGTTTCCTGAAAATGAGGCGAATTTGCTTGACAGGCCTGTTCAAAGTCCCAATCTCGACAAACTGGAGCGACGAGTACGACACCGCCACGCACGCCCATCTTCACAACAATATCTTCTCACAGCCTTGTAAGAGACATGGCAATCTATTCCTGCCCAGACTTACAGAGAACTCGTGGAAAGTTTGCCTAGACGTGTTGTAGTTGTAATACAAGCAAAGGAGGGCCTACCCATTACTAAATAGAATGATAAAGCACTTTTTCTGAAAAACATACAGTGTCCAAATACTTTTGTCTTATATACTCTGGGATTGTCTTCCAACATTCCAGTTTTTAAGCCTTTTCAGGCTGTAGAGTCAGGTATTTAATTAACCTCGTACTGGAGAAACACAACGGTCTATTGAATGACCGACGGAAAAGATCTGAGGACACCACGTAATTCTGAAATGGTCAGATGATGAGATAACACCTGAGCTAACAAACCTCCAAATTTCTACACCAAGACGGCACAAGACTGTCTTTTGCACAAGACGGTACACGGTCTTTAGCACAAGACGGTACACGGTCTTTAGCATAAGACGGTTTTGGTTGGATTTGAATTCTCAACCCTCCGGTTGCTAATCCGTTGCTCTTCTCGGGTTATCGCGGCCTTGCGTAAAGAACGGAATCACCATAAATGATTTATAATAGTATAGGGATTAATGATAACCTTTTTATGCCAAGATTATGTGACTGAAACTAGTAATAACGTGATGCTTACACTACTTTCGCTTAGCAGGTGGAAATGAACATTCAACATCTTATTGACCACCATCCATTGATTAATGATATGATTGGTCTGGGTGACATAACAGTAGCCTTTAGTAATTTCACCATTTTTGCACCATTCTATACAGGAACGCGCTTTCACACAGCTACTCTGTTACACGATGCTAAATCGCCAATCGAGGCGATAAAAGCAAAATATGCCAATCAAGTCAGTTCTTTACAGATCAATCACGCGACTACTAGTCGACATGTAGGTCACTTTTTCAAGCTTTTCTCAACAACACTTCTCAATCTACCTATATTTCATGTCTACGGGAAGCACTGTCGTCATTCAAAATTGCGTTCGATGACATAAAAATAGATAAGGATTCTGCGATGTTCAACTCTAGAATAGATCGTGGAGACCGGACCACTTTCGCTTGTTTGAAATCAAACTGTCGGGAAAAAGTTCTCACTGGAAGTTTTATCTATTTTTGCGTTATCGAACACACTAGTGAAAATGACGAGGATGCTTTCCTGCGTCTACACCCTGACTGAAAATATTTAGTTAAAAAAGCGAGTTATGGAAACGCGTTTTCTTTTGTGGCTTACTACATTCCGATTGATGGTGGACATTTCGTTTCATCTAAATGTCCATTAACGATAGTTTCATTGGTTTTTAATTTTTACTAACAGACCCATGGGCATAGTATTTGCACTAAACTTTCTTAACTGCTTATATCTATTGATAAAAGAGGCCCCAATTGCCCGATTTGGAGAGAGTTCCGGATTAACAAACGAATAGTTGGGAATTCGAATCCCACCAAAGACCGTCATGTACAAAAAAGAATGTTTACATGTTAAGTATGTCGTTGCTTCAAATGTCCACACGTTGGCGTTTTGGTGTGGAAGTTTGGAGAGTGGGATTCCAGCTTAGGTGTTGCCTCTTCATCTGACTGAATTCAAAATAACGAGGCGTTGTCCTCGGTCCTTTCTGGTTGAGATTGATCACGGATCGTCGTAAATAAGCCATTGTGTTGATTCAGTATGACGTTAACCTTTTGACTATGGCTATAGATATAACTGGCGCGATTCTTATAACGTTCAAGGTACAACTGCTGTAACGGCCGTAGTCTAAAGGTTGATTAAATTACCTACTTACTTATCTATTAATGAAAGTGTAGTTACATTGTACACATTATTTAAATCTTTATAATGTATATAGGCTTCGATATGCATATTTCATCTGTCCAAATGCAATAAGTGGATGTTGTAGCTCGATTGGAAGAGTAGAAGATTAGCAACCAGAGTGTTCCGAGTTCAAAATTCGATCTAACCAAAGATCGTTGTGCACGTGTGGGCTGATGCATGTTAAATATGGCGTTGTCTCAAATGTATTCTCGTTTGCGGGGTTTGTAAATTAGTGGGGTTGTCAGAACTAGTGAGACCTCGTCGTCTGACACGATTTCAAAATGGCAAGTGTCCCCCACTGAAGCCCATTGTGTTGTTAAAGGGCAAGGTTCGAACTCTTCTTGCTAAATGAAATAAAAATTTGTTAAAATATCAACATCATTTTATTCCAATATCCTCCAACCGGTATTCATTTCTATTTCCAATAATGTCAATGGTAAAAATTTCACTCTTCAAACATGTACCACAATTATCTTCAGGACGTCCACTTCAATTGCATCTCATTCACTTGTTCAAAGAAGATTTGAAAGGTTTTGACCTTTAACTTGGTTTGGGTTGGATAAGATCTAATTTCTACCATCCATATTTGTTATTGCCTTCTGTTATCAGACTGCTGAAGAATTTAGAACGTCAAGAGATCTTCAGTGTATTTCTAGCAATATTATGTAACTCCCTGCCACGAAGCCTGGTTGGAAGATTAATGAATTATCAACCAGAGGGTTGTAAGTTCGAATTTAACCAAATACTGTCGTGTAGAAAGGGATATTGTAACGTTAAATATGTCGTGGCCTGAAATAGAGACTCACGTCGGCGTGGAAGTTTGGAGAGTGGTGTACCCAATCAGGTGTTGCCTCGTTATCTGACCATGGTTCAAGATTACGCTGTGTCATCGAATCTCTCTCTTTGGAATTGATAACGGACAGTCAACAAAAGCCCGTTGTGTTATTTCAATATGACGTTTAATTAAAATAACTACCTACCTACCTTGCTCAAATATTCATTTTTACACTTTGCTGCAAAAATGGTGAATTGATCTCGTAGCAGTAATTTGAAGTTTTTATATACATTTGTTGGCATTCAGCAATATACAAAGAATACCAATTTCAGTGCCACATACGTTGGTGAAGTATGTGTGAAGATTAGTCAGATTTTTTAGTTTTACGGTTTTACTATCAGTTTGACTATACTTTCTTCTGTTTATCAATCTGTATTGCTCTTGTTTGTAATTGATTAATTTCAACTGGAAAAGAAATTAATCTAGTATATTTTACAGTGTATTTTTCATAGTTAATGAAGTCGATCTGACCATTTTTCTGTTTTTCTTCACAGGACCTAGTCTCCGATGATCCAGACCAGCGCAACTGGAAAGGCATTGGAATCGCCTTACTCGTCATAGCCACCGTATGCTCACTTATAATCACTGCCATTGTCTTACTCACTCCAGGTTTGTTTCTCTTTCCTCTCTTCCTTATAAATTACCTAGGAAACTTTGACCTTTAGACTACGGTCGGTACAGCAGTTGTTCCATGATCGCGCTAAGAAAGAATTTAGACAACGGCCGATGTATAAGTTGTACCTTGAAAGTTATGAGAATCACGACGAGAAAGAATTTAGACTACGGCCAGTACAGGAGTTGTAGCTTGAAAGTTATAATAATCGCTCCAAGAAAGAATCCCGCCTGTCTTATCTATTGTCGTAGCCAAAGGGTCAAATATTTTATCATTAATTCCCAAAAAATTGTGACTTTCTGTTTCAGTTTTTTAACCCTTCTTTGCATGATTTTATCTTTACTGGTGAAATAAATCAAGGTGATATAATTCATGTTCAAAATTAAAGGAAAAATGGTTTTAAAAAAAATCTTTGTAAATATATTTATAGTATAAATTTAGCAAAAAACAATAGGATGGTATCATGTGGTATTTTTTAAATTAAACTCAAACTTTTTCAGAAATTGCTTTAAAAATAACAGAAACACATGTTACAAACCTTTCTTCCACTCATTTTCACTTTTTTAGCAATAGAAACTCAAATATAATAAAGCAAAATTAAAAACGAAATCATACGTTTATTGCAACTACAACAAACAGCGGAATGACAACTTCAAGCTCGTTTTACTGATAGTGACACTTGCTTATTTTTGACAGCTATGTTTTTTTTATGCAATGGACATTAAAAAGGTATCCAGACACGATCAACTTAAAGTGAACTTGTTCTTTTATATAATTTTTGGGCATTCAATGTTATGATGGAAATTTCCACCATTATGCAAAGAAGGGTTAAGGGATTTCACCAGAAAAGTGAAATGAAACTAGACTGAGCATTGCTATTGAGATGAGCTTCAAAATTGGGATCAACAAGCAGTCTAGAAGTTGCATGACTACTCTGAAAATAATATACATGTCTGGCATATTTGGCATCTAATCGCCTCATTTGGCGGTGTAGCATCTTAGGACAGAAGTGTGAATGTTTGAAAGCGAATTTATAAGAGGACTAAAAGGTGAAATCGTTAAGGTATACTTCTGTGTCGCACGAACAATGAAATGATGAATCAATGAATCATCATCTTGTCCTTTCAGGTCGACCAATCTAGAGTCAAGTTATTACAAGTTTCGATTAACTGATTCTGGAAACGTCTTTGGAAAATGCACATGAATGACCGATTTGCCATGTTATATCTCCGTTTGGCTTAGTAACACCTTCAGACAGTATAGATATGTGAATGCTCATTTATATAAAGTAGCGACAAAAATGGTGAAATCACCAACGTCTTTAACTATGACGCACATACCAATCAGATGATGAATCAATGCACGGACGTCTTACCCAGTCCGGTGGAAAAAATTAGATAATGAATGTGTTAACGTAATTCACTCGAGACTGAGTAAAAGACAAACTCAAACACAAAACTTCAAAATTTCACTCACAAAACTTTAATTATAACATCACTTAACACTAACAGTTTTCACAGACGACCACGCCACAAGGAATGACTCAGCTACAAGGAGTGTCAGAAGACCCCCCCCCCCCTCCCCGACCCAAATCAACCCCTCCTCCAGTTAGGAGAAGACGAAAAAACCACCACAGATTGCATCAGGAAAAGTGATGACACGCATGACCTTCAAATGTTGCCTTTACCGCGTTACAATTCAAGCAGGCGTAATCAGAATGTTCGTTTCCACCCAGTGACCCGTATACAAAAGTAGTCTAAGAGTCATGTTACTGTTAGTTTTGGTCACATGATCGTGTGCATATAAAAAAGGTTACCAATGCGCTATCTCCTCTTTGGTTTCCCATAATTTTTGTTTCATAGACCTTTCACGAGGACCTCACGATCTTTATTCACATAACTCATTGCTTACCAGACTGGGATTTGTACAGCGCTGATGCGATTTGCGGCATTGCTGCACCCAGGGAAAATAGGGTGGTCTTGAGGAGCAAGAGTGAGCAATAAGATGCTAAATTGTATCCAAAAGTAATAATTTAAGTAAACACTTGTCCACTTGATAATACACACCAAATACAAGGACACCAATAATTTTGATTAAATAATAACTAATCACGGATTTGCAAATAGTAAAAATATTAATATTTTTAGTATATTTTAGGGTGATGTGTCCTTTAAGGAAGGTGCTGAAGAAAAAAATTTGCTCTAGACAAATTGGTAGTAAAACACCAGGGTCATCCTTCTCATTAATGTTTATTTTTAACTGTGTTTACTAATTTAATTGGTGTTGATTACAAATAATAGTGAGAAAACACCTAGTGTGTTCATGTTAAATTTATTTTGTGTTGCTTAGTCTTAATAAAGAGCTTTAAAATTTCAGTCCTTAGTTGTTTTATTCCGAATAAGCTATTTCAAATTCCAAAATTTTACACAACAAATATTTGGGTGGCATTCAAAAATTGTAGACAAATATTGTCTAGCTATTGTGCCAAAACAGTTCGGGAAACTATAACAAAACTAAATCTAGATTACGCACTGTATATTTCTTTTATTTTATACACTTTTTAGAAATATCTTGCTTATAAAAATTTTAATTAATCCGACAGTATTTCTATTGGCCTGTTCATTGAATATTTTTTCATGACTTAAAATCTGGACTTAAAACCGTAGGATATCCCAATATATCCACCGCTGATTTAAGGTAATATTTGTCATAAAAAAACAATATATGCTTTAATCAGCGACTTTAAATACCTCCTCGTATTGTGCACAAAAACTAATCACAAATCATATTATGAATTACGTTTTTGCCGATGTGTGGTAAAATAGGTATAATTTTGATTAATTAATATAAAAAAATGCAGCAAACCACCTTTTTTTTCAAAATGTTTGTTAAACACCTTTTGAACCAATTAATTTTTGAAATCAATTATACCCAAAATTATGTATACGAGTAATTATTTTAAAATTATTTATGAACACATTTATGTCAGAAATTCCAATCAAATCTTGCACAATATTAACTGTTTCACTATTCATAAAGCACACCATACACTTACGGTACATCGCTTAAGAATAGTTGTCTAGGATAATAAAATTTGTGAATGATAATTCATGGTATCTTACGCATTACTCAATGTCTGAAAACATCATCCACGACCTTTATTTATATCGCTAAAATTTGAGGTGATACTGATTGTAGATTGATAAAATTATGACATGATATATATTTACTTGGCTAAAAGTTCAGAACAATCGTTCAAGATCTTTATTCATACAAGTATCGAATTATCTTATAACATGACCATCAGAAATTGGCTTTTTTAAGTAATGAAGTTATTTTGTTATAGGTCAAAATGAATAAAACAACATCTTACAGTTACTGAATAATGATACAATGTGTATGTTTTCTTATAATCTGAAAACGGTTTTAAGTAATTAATTATTGATTTAATTTTTCACACGTCAATTTAAGAATGACAAAATGAACGGTACCATGGTTGTCATAGTACCATCATAAAATTATCGCCTTTTTGTACTGTTAAGTGATAAAATATTAATATCTTTTTCAGTGAAAAATGACTTTCATCAAGATAATTGGGTTTTCTGTAAACAAATTGTCATAAAAGGAAGAAAGTAAAAGAGATAACGTTTGGAAGGAAATTTTATTGACAAAATAACGATAATATAATCAGTAGTTCAATTTTAAATTCTAATTTACGCATTAAATGCATGTAACATAGGATATCATGAAGAGTATGTTATCCTGTTTTTTAAAATATCCTACACAGTATCAAGAATATTTTTTAATATTAGGTAAATTAGAACTTTTTTAACCCTTTTAAAGCTAACAATATATCTCGTCCATCAAGTTCCGGTCAATATTTTGTTAATGTCAAGATACTCGTTCATCAAGATTTAGTCAATTTTGCTTTTGGCAAGATATAATGTTGAGACATAACTCAAGAGAGAAATAAGGATCCAGGTTAAAAAATAAATTGTATCTTGCCCAGAACTGGTTGTAATTTATAACAAGTTTTCGGTATAAGCTGGATACTACAGAGTAGTCTTGGACGTGAAAATAAACCGCTAGGAGAATAAAGAGTATCAGTGATGAACATCCTAAGAAAGAAGTTATCGACATTATTTTTAAAGAACTTTACCAATTGTACCCATAACTCTGCCACATTTAATCGTAAAACCACAAATTCACCAATTTTATTTCTAAAATTTACTTTCTTGAAAAATCTATCCTCAAACAGATAAACAACTAAGCTCAGTTTGTCACAAGTATTTATGTCAACCAAATTGTGCATTCAAATATGTGCAAACAAATCGGAAACACAACATCGTAAACGCTAATAATCCTTTCCGTTATTTATTTTTCTGTATCAAAGTGATAAATTCATCATCCATAAATTGCTACCGTCATTTGATAAAAATACATGCTGGAATTTGATTTAGAAGACGTTTTTGGAAGCAATTTGCTTTCTTTTGGGTAGTGATGCCAAATTGGAATCCGCAAAAGCAAATCAAGATGTATCTCATCCAGTTCTTTAATGATCCAAAACGACATAAAGAGGATGAAAACGAATCGCTTAGAGTGCGAATTTATGAAGTAATAAACAAGTTTATTACTTTATCTAACTGAACACGAACTGATATAATGGTTTAAGTATTTTATCATGATCATCAGTTTTATGGAGATTATAAAGCTGCATTAGAAACAACGGTACTAACTTTATTGATGAAATAATGAATCGATATATAATTCTATTCCATACCTGATACAGAAATTGAATAAATATCTGTTTTATCTGAGACGGTTTGATAGCGAGTCCTTCAGAATCGATCTACAAAGGAATCGATTTTATATGGAAAGTAATAGCATTCAATATGAGTTTGAGCTTACATCAATTTAGTGATTCCATTAAGAGTATGTTATGTTAAAGCGTATGATAAATTGAAAATTTACTTCCTTTCTGTGTGTTTCGTTGGTTTATATTTAAATTATAGGAATAAGAGTACGTTCTTGTGAGTATAATTATGCCATTTTGTTAATAAGATAATACATTTATTGGCATTAAATTATATAGCTAAAAATCTGAGTAGAGTTATCATGTCGACAGTTTTCTGAAAAGTATATACTTAGAACATATAGCGTGGTTGCAGTGTGAAGGAAGATTGCCTTAGGAGGAGTCCACTTGTTGAAGAGGGCATACTCACAGAGTTATCACTATTCAAGCAAGAGAAATTGGTACTTTTCAAAGCATTTCGTAACTTTCCAAGTGGTTTCAAATTAGCATATTGCCCTTCAAGGTATTGTTTTTTTCACTAATGACGAAATATCTCGTTGAGACTAAACTAGGTTTAGTTAAAATACAAGTAGTAAAATAACAGTGCTATGTCCAAAACTGATGACAGTCGCGAACAGGATTTTCTACCAGAGGCTGGCCACTACGGGGCAGTCTTCCACAAGAAAGATAAAACACCAAGATGATTAAAGCTGCGTATAACATAAGTCAAACGTATAAAGTAATTGGTTTTAATTTTAATGCCCAAGGTCTCAGAGTGACTATGATTGAATTAGATCTTAAATAAATTTCATGGCTTAAGAACTACATATGACTAGGATTTGATTGGAATTTATATTTTATGGTATAAGGTCTCCGAGATACTAGGTTTGAATTGAATATTGTATTTTATGATGAAGGTCTCCGTAAGACTATAATTGGATTATGTATTTTATGGTGCGAGGTCTCCATGTGACTATGATTGGATTGGACGATCCGGGATCAATCCCTTAGAGCGTCTTCACACGAAGGAGATCGATCGCTCAGACCGGTCTGAAGGCGACGAAACTTACAAAGAAACCATCAGAGCACTTCACACGAGACGACTATCAGGAGACCGGTAGAGAGACTAAAAAATAGTCGCCAAGGAAGTTCAGTCGTCGGCGACTTTTTTTGTTTGAAGAAGACAGATGTTATATTGCGAGGTATAGCGTCATTCACACGAGAGAGACTATCATCTGTCGATTTTTGATTCCTAGCGATATCAGCTGCCGTTCTGAATTTGTTTTCCTTGTTTCTTCGTTTTATACTTTTCTTGTTTTGGAAAGTTTAGGTATTGATAAGTTAATTAATACTTTGCAAATGCAGCCTGCATTGTGGGACAAAACTCACGAAGATTATGCGAACAAAATAAAAAAGAAAACGCATGGAGAGCGGTGATGGTGTTTATTTATGGCGAAGAAATGCAAGAATGTGATAAACAAAAGAAAAATATGTTTAATAAGTTCTTTATTTTTTATTACAATAATTTAGCATTAATTTATGTTGACAAACTATAGTAAGAACACGTGGTATAAAAAAAATAAATGACAAATCGATAGCTTGATAATATTTTAAATAAGTTACATTCATTTCTTATAGTAATTTAACATAAATTTCTGTTAATAAACTAATACTAAGAATGCGAAGAAGTAAAAAGTAAGCGACAAAACGGTAACTTAATAATATTTTAAACAAGCTATTGCATTATTTTATTATATTTTCATATACTGCCATGGCAAATCGCCTTCACTTACAAAATACAGACCGAAATGATCTCGAAGAGCCGTTGGCTCAGGTCGTCCAGTGTAACGATTAAAAACATTATTATCGTTTTCCATCAAACCGATGTGCGTTAAGGTGTCTTCGTGCGAATAACCACTCCTTGTTTGTATGGAATTATGCAGAATTACTCATGCTTTTATTATGTCAATTGCAAATCAATATTAACGTTCAATGGTCTATAGAAAATCCTCCATTTATTATTTAAAATACCAAAAGAGCATTCAATGAACTGGCGGTCTCTAAAAAGACGGTAATTAAATATTCTTTTGTTCTGTGGTAAATTTTTTTTCCATCATACTAACCTCAATGTTAACGACAACCTTTCTGGTGATGGGATGTTGTCTCTCATATTTGTGTCCTGCTTCTTAGGCTCCGTTCACATGAGGCGCGTAAAATGCGCTTTTGGTGAGGCCATCAGGATCCCGTTCTTCAAGGTCGCTAAGACAGATACTTGAATTAGAGGAATAAATAATCATAATTTAATGGCGGGACCTCGCTAGCCTCGCCATACGCGCGTTGAAACGCATCATGTAAACGTGGCTTTAATGTACCTGCTGAAGTGTTCTCTAAAAGAAGCTACTGACACCGGAACTAATTGAAAAATTTAGTCGAGTCGTCTTCCAGTTCGCGAAACAAAACATGGTATAAACCATTCTGCACACGAAATTTATTGATAGGGTGTAACCCAATACTTCCTTTTGACATTTTTGTTTTTCTTATGATTAAAATACCATACTGCAAGCATTTCCAGCTCATTCATTGTGAAAGCAAGCAGGATTCTAAAGGACGTAAAAGTCGTGACGTCATTGTCTATTGCGCGCCCATATTCCTATAGCCCAGGCCTCGAAATATATTTTTTAATACAGGTGCACAAGCTGCACCTAAGTTTCTAAATTAGGTGCACAGGTGCGCCTAGCGGGAAAAAATTAGGTGCACAATTTTATTTTCACGTGCACAGTGCACCTGTGCACCCGGGTATTTCGAGCCCTGCTATAGCCAAAAATTCAAAAATTACAATTGAAAAATTATTTATTTAAAGAAAATCAAATGTGAGGTATCTATTTCGCTTAAAATTTTCCGCTGTTTTCAAATTCGCTGAAATTTTCAATCTATCTTTAACGATGCCGTTTTTACAAAAAAGAACTAAATAAAAGAAACAACGAGGCCGATAAAAAATTTTGTTTTGCTTCTCTTCGCTCGAATTGTTTGTTTGCAGGAAATGAATCAAAACGACTATCACAGGCGACCGTTGTGAGCGATCGATCTCCTTCGTGTGAAGGCGCCCTTAGGGAAAGACCTAAGGTCAACGCCTCGCAATTTTAAACCACGGTCAGATGACGAGGTCAAACCTGAGCTAGAATACCACTCTCCATACATCTCACCACACCAACGTGAGGACATTTGAGGCCACGACAGATTTAAAGTGCTCCAGTGTCGAATTAATAGTTGCTAATCCGTTGTTCTTCTTACTAGGCTACAGAGGTCCTCCGTTTAATTTGGATCACCCACTAGGACATTTAAGGCCTAGGCAGATTTAACGTGAACTGACCCTGTTTACACGTATAAGTTGCTTATCCTTATCCTTGCAAGGCATAAGCAACCCTCGGTTACTTATCCCTTGTTCTGCTAATTGGACTAAGGTGTCCCTGAAAGAATAATTGAAGACGAAATTCAGGATTCACAAAAACCTAAAGAAATAGGAAGTCATTGGTAAAATATTGGTTAAAATGCCTGTCTTTAAAAGATTTGGAAATAATCTAAAAGTATATATTCCTTTCGAAAAGTTTATTCATCTTTCCAGATATCCAGCCCCACAAAAAAGTTTTCAGAAAATGTAACTAATGAAATAATATTGATGGTAATGTTTACTTAAACATTGAAACCCTTATTCCATGCCTCAAGGTTTAAAGCAATCCCTAAAACAATTGAAGCTCATCACTTGAACGAAACTGTCAGACGTTGTTTACAATAGTTAATTTCGTTGGCATCATTCCAACGAAAGAAAAGCAGCCAGGCTTATAAATATAAAGTACTAAAATGTCCAAAAAGCATCCCGCTCCGTAGGTTTTCAACATACAACACAAAATCGATAGTGCACTTCCCAAACTGTGACAACTAAAATATGGTAGATGTGTAGTACATCCTTCACTAGAGAAATTGCTTTTACGTTCTAAAATCGTCGTTGTTATGTTAAATGGATTCGGATATCCGTTCACTTGTCTGGAAGGACAAAAGTTTTCTGAAATATCTATTCACCGCGTCGAAATAAATCCGAGTAAGACTATTCTTACGTCTTTATTACGTAGACGTAGAGTCGCAAACATGTTGGATGCAGTTCAGGAGGACAAGCATTAAGTTGATCAATTCTCCGAAAGTAGTAGTTTGTAATCATAGTTTTAAAGCACGCACACACACACTGAATTGGATGTCTTCCAACTGCCAAGCATTTGTTTGTTGCTTCACTTTCTCATTAGATGGGATTTTAGAAATGAAAGATATAATGAAGAATTTTTAACTCAATTATCATTGTAAAATATAAAATGCAGTCGAGTTAAATATAGTTTATTCGTGGATATTCACAGCAAAGGCATTATTAAATTTTTATAGTGCTCAGTAAAGGAATTGCTTCATTAATGGTATAGACATTAAAACTTTTGACTACGGATATAGATATATAACAAGCGCCAAGTTAATACCACTCACACAAACATTTTTGTAATGCTCAGTAAGGAAATTGTTTTTTAATGGTATAGACATTAAAATTTTGACTACGGGTATAGATATATAACAAGCGCGATTCTTATAACTTGTAAGGTACAACAGATGTACTGGCCATTGTTTAAATTTTTTCTTGGAGCGATCATGGTACAACTGCTGTACCGATCGTAGTCTAAACAAGTTAAATACCACTCACACAAATATTTTTGTAATGTTCAGTAAAGGAATTATTTTTTTAATGGTATAGACATTAAAACTTTTGACTACGGATATAGATATATAACAAGCGCGATTCTTATAACTTTTAAGGTACAACTGTTATACTGGCCATTGTTTAAATTTTTTCTTGGAGCGATCATGGTACAACTGCTGTACCGGTCGTAGTCTAAACAAGTTAAATACCACTCACACAAATATTTTTGTAATGTTCAGTAAAGGAATTATTTTTTTAATGGTATAGACATTAAAACTTTTGACTACGGATATAGATATATAACAAGCGCGATTCTTATAACTTTTAAGGTACAACTGTTATACTGGCCATTGTTTAAATTTTTTCTTGGAGCGATCATGGTACAACTGCTGTACCGGTCGTAGTCTAAACAAGTTAAATACCACTCACACAAATATTTTTGTAATATTCAGTAAAGGAATTATTTTTTTAATGGTATAGACATTAAAACTTTTGACTACGGATATAGATATATAACAAGCGCGATTCTTATAACTTTTAAGGTACAACTGTTATACTGGCCATTGTTTAAATTTTTTCTTGGAGCGATCATGGTACAACTGCTGTACCGGTCGTAGTCTAAACAAGTTAATACCACTCACACAAATATTTTTGTAATGTTCAGTAAAGGAATTATTTTTTTAATGGTATAGACATTAAAACTTTTGACTACGGATATAGATATATAACAAGCGCGATTCTTATAACTTTTAAGGTACAACTGTTATACTGGCCATTGTTTAAATTTTTTCTTGGAGCGATCATGGTACAACTGCTGTACCGGTCGTAGTCTAAACAAGTTAATACCACTCACACAAATATTTTTGTAATGTTCAGTAAAGGAATTATTTTTTTAATGGTATAGACATTAAAACTTTTGACTACGGATATAGATATATAACAAGCGCGATTCTTATAACTTTTAAGGTACAACTGTTATACTGGCCATTGTTTAAATTTTTTCTTGGAGCGATCATGGTACAACTGCTGTACCGGTCGTAGTCTAAACAAGTTAAATACCACTCACACAAATATTTTTGTAATATTCAGTAAAGGAATTATTTTTTTAATGGTATAGACATTAAAACTTTTGACTACGGATATAGATATATAACAAGCGCGATTCTTATAACTTTTAAGGTACAACTGTTATACTGGCCATTGTTTAAATTTTTTCTTGGAGCGATCATGGTACAACTGCTGTACCGGTCGTAGTCTAAACAAGTTAATACCACTCACACAAATATTTTTGTAATGTTCAGTAAAGGAATTATTTTTTTAATGGTATAGACATTAAAACTTTTGACTACGGATATAGATATATAACAAGCGCGATTCTTATAACTTTTAAGATACAACTGTTATACTGGCCATTGTTTAAATTTTTTCTTGGAGCGATCATGGTACAACTGCTGTACCGGTCGTAGTCTAAACAAGTTAATACTACTCACACAAATATTTTTGTAATGTTCAGTAAAGGAATTATTTTTTTAATGGTACAGACATTAAAACTTTTGACTACGGATATAGATATATAACAAGCGCGATTCTTATAACTTTTAAGGTACAACTGTTATACTGGCCATTGTTTAAATTTTTTCTTGGAGCGATCATGGTACAACTGCTGTACCGGTCGTAGTCTAAACAAGTTAATACCACTCACACAACTATTTTTGTAATGTTCAGTAAAGGAATTATTTTTTTAATGGTATAGACATTAAAACTTTTGACTACGGATATAGATATATAACAATCGCGATTCTTATAACTTTTAAGATACAACTGTTATACTGGCCATTGTTTAAATTTTTTCTTGGAGCGATCATGGTACAACTGCTGTACCGGTCGTAGTCTAAACAAGTTAATACTACTCACACAAATATTTTTCTAATGTTCAGTAAAGGAATTATTTTTTTAATGGTACAGACATTAAAACTTTTGACTACGGATATAGATATATAACAAGCGCGATTCTTATAACTTTTAAGGTACAACTGTTATACTGGCCATTGTTTAAATTTTTTCTTGGAGCGATCATGGTTCAACTGCTGTACCGGTCGTAGTCTAAACAAGTTAATACCACTCACACAAATATTTTTGTAATGTTCAGTAAAGGAATTATTTTTTTAATGGTATAGACATTAAAACTTTTGACTACGGATATAGATATATAACAAGCGCGATTCTTATAACTTTTAAGGTACAACTGTTATACTGGCCATTGTTTAAATTTTTTCTTGGAGCGATCATGGTACAACTGCTGTACCGGTCGTAGTCTAAACAAGTTAAATACCACTCACACAAATATTTTTGTAATATTCAGTAAAGGAATTATTTTTTTAATGGTATAGACATTAAAACTTTTGACTACGGGTATAGATATATAACAAGCGCGATTCTTATAACTTTTAAGGTACAACTGTTATACTGGCCATTGTTTAAATTTTTTCTTGGAGCGATCATGGTACAACTGCTGTACCGGTCGTAGTCTAAACAAGTTAATACCACTCACACAAATATTTTGTAATGTTCAGTAAAGGAATTATTTTTTTAATGGTATAGACATTAAAACTTTTGACTACGGATATAGATATATAACAAGCGCGATTCTTATAACTTTTAAGATACAACTGTTATACTGGCCATTGTTTAAATTTTTTCTTGGAGCGATCATGGTACAACTGCTGTACCGGTCGTAGTCTAAACAAGTTAATACCACTCACACAAATATTTTTGTAATGTTCAGTAAAGGAATTATTTTTTTAATGGTATAGACATTAAAACTTTTGACTACGGATATAGATATATAACAAGCGCGATTCTTATAACTTTTAAGGTACAACTGTTATACTGGCCATTGTTTAAATTTTTTCTTGGAGCGATCATGGTACAACTGCTGTACCGGTCGTAGTCTAAACAAGTTAAGTACCACTCACACAAATATTTTTGTAATATTCAGTAAAGGAATTATTTTTTTAATGGTATAGACATTAAAACTTTTGACTACGGATATAGATATATAACAAGCGCGATTCTTATAACTTTTAAGGTACAACTGTTATACTGGCCATTGTTTAAATTTTTTCTTGGAGCGATCATGGTACAACTGCTGTACCGGTCGTAGTCTAAACAAGTTAATACCACTCACACAAATATTTTTGTAATGTACAGTAAAGGAATTATTTTTTTAATGGTATAGACATTAAAACTTTTGACTACGGATATAGATATATAACAAGCGCGATTCTTATAACTTTTAAGATACAACTGTTATACTGGCCATTGTTTAAATTTTTTCTTGGAGCGATCATGGTACAACTGCTGTACCGGTCGTAGTCTAAACAAGTTAATACCACTCACACAAATATTTTGTAATGTTCAGTAAAGGAATTATTTTTTTAATGGTATAGACATTAAAACTTTTGACTACGGATATAGATATATAACAAGCGCGATTCTTATAACTTTTAAGATACAACTGTTATACTGGCCATTGTTTAAATTTTTTCTTGGAGCGATCATGGTACAACTGCTGTACCGGTCGTAGTCTAAACAAGTTAATACCACTCACACAAATATTTTTGTAATGTTCAGTAAAGGAATTATTTTTTTAATGGTATAGACATTAAAACTTTTGACTACGGATATAGATATATAACAAGCGCGATTCTTATAACTTTTAAGGTACAACTGTTATACTGGCCATTGTTTAAATTTTTTCTTGGAGCGATCATGGTACAACTGCTGTACCGGTCGTAGTCTAAACAAGTTAAGTACCACTCACACAAATATTTTTGTAATATTCAGTAAAGGAATTATTTTTTTAATGGTATAGACATTAAAACTTTTGACTACGGATATAGATATATAACAAGCGCGATTCTTATAACTTTTAAGGTACAACTGTTATACTGGCCATTGTTTAAATTTTTTCTTGGAGCGATCATGGTACAACTGCTGTACCGGTCGTAGTCTAAACAAGTTAATACCACTCACACAAATATTTTTGTAATGTACAGTAAAGGAATTATTTTTTTAATGGTATAGACATTAAAACTTTTGACTACGGATATAGATATATAACAAGCGCGATTCTTATAACTTTTAAGATACAACTGTTATACTGGCCATTGTTTAAATTTTTTCTTGGAGCGATCATGGTACAACTGCTGTACCGGTCGTAGTCTAAACAAGTTAATACTACTCACACAAATATTTTTCTAATGTTCAGTAAAGGAATTATTTTTTTAATGGTACAGACATTAAAACTTTTGACTACGGATATAGATATATAACAAGCGCGATTCTTATAACTTTTAAGGTACAACTGTTATACTGGCCATTGTTTAAATTTTTTCTTGGAGCGATCATGGTTCAACTGCTGTACCGGTCGTAGTCTAAACAAGTTAATACCACTCACACAAATATTTTTGTAATGTTCAGTAAAGGAATTATTTTTTTAATGGTATAGACATTAAAACTTTTGACTACGGATATAGATATATAACAAGCGCGATTCTTATAACTTTTAAGGTACAACTGTTATACTGGCCATTGTTTAAATTTTTTCTTGGAGCGATCATGGTACAACTGCTGTACCGGTCGTAGTCTAAACAAGTTAAATACCACTCACACAAATATTTTTGTAATATTCAGTAAAGGAATTATTTTTTTAATGGTATAGACATTAAAACTTTTGACTACGGATATAGATATATAACAAGCGCGATTCTTATAACTTTTAAGGTACAACTGTTATACTGGCCATTGTTTAAATTTTTTCTTGGAGCGATCATGGTACAACTGCTGTACCGGTCGTAGTCTAAACAAGTTAATACCACTCACACAAATATTTTTGTAATGTTCAGTAAAGGAATTATTTTTTTAATGGTAGAGACATTAAAACTTTTGACTACGGATATAGATATATAACAAGCGCGATTCTTATAACTTTTAAGATACAACTGTTATACTGGCCATTGTTTAAATTTTTTCTTGGAGCGATCATGGTACAATTGCTGTACCGGTCGTAGTCTAAACAAGTTAATACCACTCACACAAATATTTTTGTAATGTTCAGTAAAGGAATTATTTTTTTAATGGTATAGACATTAAAACTTTTGACTACGGATATAGATATATAACAAGCGCGATTCTTATAACTTTTAAGGTACAACTGTTATACTGGCCATTGTTTAAATTTTTTCTTGGAGCGATCATGGTACAACTGCTGTACCGGTCGTAGTCTAAACAAGTTAAGTACCACTCACACAAATATTTTTGTAATATTCAGTAAAGGAATTATTTTTTTAATGGTATAGACATTAAAACTTTTGACTACGGATATAGATATATAACAAGCGCGATTCTTATAACTTTTAAGGTACAACTGTTATACTGGCCATTGTTTAAATTTTTTCTTGGAGCGATCATGGTACAACTGCTGTACCGGTCGTAGTCTAAACAAGTTAATACCACTCACGCAAATATTTTTGTAATGTTCAGTAAAGGAATTATTTTTTTAATGGTATAGACATTAAAACTTTTGACTACGGATATAGATATATAACAAGCGCGATTCTTATAACTTTTAAGATACAACTGTTATACTGGCCATTGTTTAAATTTTTTCTTGGAGCGATCATGGTACAACTGCTGTACCGGTCGTAGTCTAAACAAGTTAATACTACTCACACAAATATTTTTCTAATGTTCAGTAAAGGAATTATTTTTTTAATGGTACAGACATTAAAACTTTTGACTACGGATATAGATATATAACAAGCGCGATTCTTATAACTTTTAAGGTACAACTGTTATACTGGCCATTGTTTAAATTTTTTCTTGGAGCGATCATGGTACAACTGCTGTACCGGTCGTAGTCTAAACAAGTTAATACCACTCACACAAATATTTTTGTAATGTTCAGTAAAGGAATTATTTTTTTAATGGTATAGACATTAAAACTTTTGACTACGGATATAGATATATAACAAGCGCGATTCTTATAACTTTTAAGATACAACTGTTATACTGGCCATTGTTTAAATTTTTTCTTGGCGCTATCATGGTACAACTGCTGTACCGGTCGTAGTCTAAACAAGTTAATACTACTCACACAAATATTTTTGTAATGTTCAGTAAAGGAATTATTTTTTTAATGGTACAGACATTAAAACTTTTGACTACGGATATAGATATATAACAAGCGCGATTCTTATAACTTTTAAGGTACAACTGTTATACTGGCCATTGTTTAAATTTTTTCTTGGAGCGATCATGGTACAACTGCTGTACCGGTCGTAGTCTAAACATGTTAATACCACTCACACAAATATTTTTGTAATGTTCAGTAAAGGAATTATTTTTTTAATGGTACAGACATTAAAACTTTTGACTACAGATATAGATATATAACAAGCGCGATTCTTATAACTTTTAAGGTACAACTGTTATACTGGCCATTGTTTAAATTTTTTCTTGGAGCGATCATGGTACAACTGCTGTACCGGTCGTAGTCTAAACAAGTTAATACCACTCACACAAATATTTTTGTAATGTTCATTAAAGGAATTATTTTTTTAATGGTATAGACATTAAAACTTTTGACTACGGATATAGATATATAACAAGCGCGATTCTTATAACTTTTAAGGTACAACTGTTATACTGGCCATTGTTTAAATTTTTTCTTGGAGCGATCATGGTACAACTGCTGTACCGGTCGTAGTCTAAACAAGTTAATACCACTCACACAAATATTTTTGTAATGTTCAGTAAAGGAATTATTTTTTTAATGGTATAGACATTAAAACTTTTGACTACGGATATAGATATATAACAAGCGCGATTCTTATAACTTTTAAGGTACAACTGTTATGCTGGCCATTGTTTAAATTTTTTCTTGGAGCGATCATGGTACAACTGCTGTACCGGTCGTAGTCTAAACAAGTTAATACCACTCACACAAATATTTTTGTAATGTTCAGTAAAGGAATTATTTTTTTAATGGTACAGACATTAAAACTTTTGACTACGGATATAGATATATAACAAGCGCGATTCTTATAACTTTTAAGGTACAACTGTTATACTGGCCATTGTTTAAATTTTTTATTGGAGCGATCATGGTAGCTGTACCGGTCGTAGTCTAAACAAGTTAATACCACTCACACAAATATTTTTGTAATGTTCAGTAAAGGAATTATTTTTTTAATGGTACAGACATTAAAACTTTTGACTACGGATATAGATATATAACAAGCGCGATTCTTATAACTTTTAAGGTACAACTGTTATACTGGCCATTGTTTAAATTTTTTCTTGGAGCGATCATGGTACAACTGCTGTACCGGTCGTAGTCTAAACAAGTTAATACCACTCACACAAATATTTTTGTAATGTTCAGTAAAGGAATTATTTTTTTAATGGTATAGACATTAAAACTTTTGACTACGGATATAGATATATAACAAGCGCGATTCTTATAACTTTTAAGGTACAACTGTTATACTGGCCATTGTTTAAATTTTTTCTTGGAGCGATCATGGTACAACTGCTGTACCGGTCGTAGTCTAAACAAGTTAAGTACCACTCACACAAATATTTTTGTAATATTCAGTAAAGGAATTATTTTTTTAATGGTATAGACATTAAAACTTTTGACTACGGATATAGATATATAACAAGCGCGATTCTTATAACTTTTAAGGTACAACTGTTATACTGGCCATTGTTTAAATTTTTTCTTGGAGCGATCATGGTACAACTGCTGTACCGGTCGTAGTCTAAACAAGTTAATACCACTCACACAAATATTTTTGTAATGTTCAGTAAAGGAATTATTTTTTTAATGGTATAGACATTAAAACTTTTGACTACGGATATAGATATATAACAAGCGCGATTCTTATAACTTTTAAGATACAACTGTTATACTGGCCATTGTTTAAATTTTTTCTTGGAGCGATCATGGTACAACTGCTGTACCGGTCGTAGTCTAAACAAGTTAATACTACTCACACAAATATTTTTCTAATGTTCAGTAAAGGAATTATTTTTTTAATGGTACAGACATTAAAACTTTTGACTAGGGATATAGATATATAACAAGCGCGATTCTTATAACTTTTAAGGTACAACTGTTATACTGGCCATTGTTTAAATTTTTTCTTGGAGCGATCATGGTTCAACTGCTGTACCGGTCGTAGTCTAAACAAGTTAATACCACTCACACAAATATTTTTGTAATGTTCAGTAAAGGAATTATTTTTTTAATGGTATAGACATTAAAACTTTTGACTACGGATATAGATATATAACAAGCGCGATTCTTATAACTTTTAAGGTACAACTGTTATACTGGCCATTGTTTAAATTTTTTCTTGGAGCGATCATGGTACAACTGCTGTACCGGTCGTAGTCTAAACAAGTTAAATACCACTCACACAAATATTTTTGTAATATTCAGTAAAGGAATTATTTTTTTAATGGTATAGACATTAAAACTTTTGACTACGGATATAGATATATAACAAGCGCGATTCTTATAACTTTTAAGGTACAACTGTTATACTGGCCATTGTTTAAATTTTTTCTTGGAGCGATCATGGTACAACTGCTGTACCGGTCGTAGTCTAAACAAGTTAATACCACTCACACAAATATTTTTGTAATGTTCAGTAAAGGAATTATTTTTTTAATGGTATAGACATTAAAACTTTTGACTACGGATATAGATATATAACAAGCGCGATTCTTATAACTTTTAAGATACAACTGTTATACTGGCCATTGTTTAAATTTTTTCTTGGAGCGATCATGGTACAACTGCTGTACCGGTCGTAGTCTAAACAAGTTAATACCACTCACACAAATATTTTTGTAATGTTCAGTAAAGGAATTATTTTTTTAATGGTATAGACATTAAAACTTTTGACTACGGATATAGATATATAACAAGCGCGATTCTTATAACTTTTAAGGTACAACTGTTATACTGGCCATTGTTTAAATTTTTTCTTGGAGCGATCATGGTACAACTGCTGTACCGGTCGTAGTCTAAACAAGTTAAGTACCACTCACACAAATATTTTTGTAATATTCAGTAAAGGAATTATTTTTTTAATGGTATAGACATTAAAACTTTTGACTACGGATATAGATATATAACAAGCGCGATTCTTATAACTTTTAAGGTACAACTGTTATACTGGCCATTGTTTAAATTTTTTCTTGGAGCGATCATGGTACAACTGCTGTACCGGTCGTAGTCTAAACAAGTTAATACCACTCACGCAAATATTTTTGTAATGTTCAGTAAAGGAATTATTTTTTTAATGGTATAGACATTAAAACTTTTGACTACGGATATAGATATATAACAAGCGCGATTCTTATAACTTTTAAGATACAACTGTTATACTGGCCATTGTTTAAATTTTTTCTTGGAGCGATCATGGTACAACTGCTGTACCGGTCGTAGTCTAAACAAGTTAATACTACTCACACAAATATTTTTCTAATGTTCAGTAAAGGAATTATTTTTTTAATGGTACAGACATTAAAACTTTTGACTACGGATATAGATATATAACAAGCGCGATTCTTATAACTTTTAAGGTACAACTGTTATACTGGCCATTGTTTAAATTTTTTCTTGGAGCGATCATGGTACAACTGCTGTACCGGTCGTAGTCTAAACAAGTTAATACCACTCACACAAATATTTTTGTAATGTTCAGTAAAGGAATTATTTTTTTAATGGTATAGACATTAAAACTTTTGACTACGGATATAGATATATAACAAGCGCGATTCTTATAACTTTTAAGATACAACTGTTATACTGGCCATTGTTTAAATTTTTTCTTGGCGCTATCATGGTACAACTGCTGTACCGGTCGTAGTCTAAACAAGTTAATACTACTCACACAAATATTTTTGTAATGTTCATTAAAGGAATTATTTTTTTAATGGTATAGACATTAAAACTTTTGACTACGGATATAGATATATAACAAGCGCGATTCTTATAACTTTTAAGGTACAACTGTTATACTGGCCATTGTTTAAATTTTTTCTTGGAGCGATCATGGTACAACTGCTGTACCGGTCGTAGTCTAAACAAGTTAATACCACTCACACAAATATTTTTGTAATGTTCAGTAAAGGAATTATTTTTTTAATGGTATAGACATTAAAACTTTTGACTACGGATATAGATATATAACAAGCGCGATTCTTATAACTTTTAAGGTACAACTGTTATACTGGCCATTGTTTAAATTTTTTCTTGGAGCGATCATGGTACAACTGCTGTACCGGTCGTAGTCTAAACAAGTTAATACCACTCACACAAATATTTTTGTAATGTTCAGTAAAGGAATTATTTTTTTAATGGTACAGACATTAAAACTTTTGACAACGGATATAGATATATAACAAGCGCGATTCTTATAACTTTTAAGGTACAATTGTTATACTGGCCATTGTTTAAATTTTTTATTGGAGCGATCATGGTAGCTGTACCGGTCGTAGTCTAAACAAGTTAATACCACTCACACAAATATTTTTGTAATGTTCAGTAAAGGAATTATTTTTTTAATGGTATAGACATTAAAACTTTTGACTACGGATATAGATATATAACAAGCGCGATTCTTATAACTTTTAAGGTACAACTGTTATACTGGCCATTGTTTAAATTTTTTCTTGGAGCGATCATGGTACAACTGCTGTACCGGTCGTAGTCTAAACAAGTTAATACCACTCACACAAATATTTTTGTAATGTTCAGTAAAGGAATTATTTTTTTAATGGTATAAACATTAAAACTTTTGACTACGGATATAGATATATAACAAGCGCGATTCTTATAACTTTTAAGATACAACTGTTATACTGGCCATTGTTTAAATTTTTTCTTGGAGCGATCATGGTACAACTGCTGTACCGGTCGTAGTCTAAACAAGTTAATACTACTCACACAAATATTTTTCTAATGTTCAGTAAAGGAATTATTTTTTTAATGGTACAGACATTAAAACTTTTGACTACGGATATAGATATATAACAAGCGCGATTCTTATAACTTTTAAGGTACAACTGTTATACTGGCCATTGTTTAAATTTTTTCTTGGAGCGATCATGGTACAACTGCTGTACCGGTCGTAGTCTAAACAAGTTAATACCACTCACACAAATATTTTTGTAATGTTCAGTAAAGGAATTATTTTTTTAATGGTATAGACATTAAAACTTTTGACTACGGATATAGATATATAACAAGCGCGATTCTTATAACTTTTAAGATACAACTGTTATACTGGCCATTGTTTAAATTTTTTCTTGGCGCGATCATGGTACAACTGCTGTACCGGTCGTAGTCTAAACAAGTTAATACTACTCACACAAATATTTTTGTAATGTTCAGTAAAGGAATTATTTTTTAATGGTACAGACATTAAAACTTTTGACTACGGATATAGATATATAACAAGCGCGATTCTTATAACTTTTAAGGTACAACTGTTATACTGGCCATTGTTTAAATTTTTTCTTGGAGCGATCATGGTACAACTGCTGTACCGGTCGTAGTCTAAACAAGTTAATACCACTCACACAAATATTTTTGTAATGTTCAGTAAAGGAATTATTTTTTTAATGGTACAGACATTAAAACTTTTGACTACAGATATAGATATATAACAAGCGCGATTCTTATAACTTTTAAGGTACAACTGTTATACTGGCCATTGTTTAAATTTTTTCTTGGAGCGATCATGGTACAACTGCTGTACCGGTCGTAGTCTAAACAAGTTAATACTACTCACACAAATATTTTTCTAATGTTCATTAAAGGAATTATTTTTTTAATGGTATAGACATTAAAACTTTTGACTACGGATATAGATATATAACAAGCGCGATTCTTATAACTTTTAAGGTACAACTGTTATACTGGCCATTGTTTAAATTTTTTCTTGGAGCGATCTTGGTACAACTGCTGTACCGGTCGTAGTCTAAACAAGTTAATACCACTCACACAAATATTTTTGTAATGTTCAGTAAAGGAATTATTTTTTTAATGGTATAGACATTAAAACTTTTGACTACGGATATAGATATATAACAAGCGCGATTCTTATAACTTTTAAGGTACAACTGTTATACTGGCCATTGTTTAAATTTTTTCTTGGAGCGATCATGGTACAACTGCTGTACCGGTCGTAGTCTAAACAAGTTAATACCACTCACACAAATATTTTTGTAATGTTCAGTAAAGGAATTATTTTTTTAATGGTACAGACATTAAAACTTTTGACTACGGATATAGATATATAACAAGCGCGATTCTTATAACTTTTAAGGTACAACTGTTATACTGGCCATTGTTTAAATTTTTTCTTGGAGCGATCATGGTACAACTGCTGTACCGGTCGTAGTCTAAACAAGTTAATACCACTCACACAAATATTTTTGTAATGTTCAGTAAAGGAATTATTTTTTTAATGGTATAGACATTAAAACTTTTGACTACGGATATAGATATATAACAAGCGCGATTCTTATAACTTTAAGGTACAACTGTTATACTGGCCATTGTTTAAATTTTTTCTTGGAGCGATCATGGTACAACTGCTGTACCGGTCGTAGTCTAAACAAGTTAATACCACTCACACAAATATTTTTGTAATGTTCAGTAAAGGAATTATTTTTTTAATGGTATAGACATTAAAACTTTTGACTACGGATATAGATATATAACAAGCGCGATTCTTATAACTTTTAAGGTACAACTGTTATACTGGCCATTGTTTAAATTTTTTCTTGGAGCGATCATGGTACAACTGCTGTACCGGTCGTAGTCTAAACAAGTTAATACCACTCACACAAATATTTTTGTAATGTTCAGTAAAGGAATTATTTTTTTAATGGTATAGACATTAAAACTTTTGACTACGGATATAGATATATAACAAGCGCGATTCTTATAACTTTAAGGTACAACTGTTATACTGGCCATTGTTTAAATTTTTTCTTGGAGCGATCATGGTACAACTGCTGTACCGGTCGTAGTCTAAACAAGTTAATACCACTCACACAAATATTTTTGTAATGTTCAGTAAAGGAATTATTTTTTTAATGGTATAGACATTAAAACTTTTGACTACGGATATAGATATATAACAAGCGCGATTCTTATAACTTTTAAGGTACAACTGTTATACTGGCCATTGTTTAAATTTTTTCTTGGAGCGATCATGGTACAACTGCTGTACCGGTCGTAGTCTAAACAAGTTAATACCACTCACACAAATATTTTTGTAATGTTCAGTAAAGGAATTATTTTTTTAATGGTATAGACATTAAAACTTTTGACTACGGATATAGATATATAACAAGCGCGATTCTTATAACTTTTAAGGTGCAACTGTTATACTGGCCATTGTTTAAATTTTTTCTTGGAGCGATCATGGTACAACTGCTGTACCGGTCGTAGTCTAAACAAGTTAATACCACTCACACAAATATTTTTGTAATGTTCAGTAAAGGAATTATTTTTTTAATGGTACAGACATTAAAACTTTTGACTACGGATATAGATATATAACAAGCGCGATTCTTATAACTTTTAAGGTACAACTGTTATACTGGCCATTGTTTAAATTTTTTATTGGAGCGATCATGGTAGCTGTACCGGTCGTAGTCTAAACAAGTTAACACCACTCACACAAATATTTATGTAATGTTCAGTGAAGGAATTATTTTTTTAATGGTACAGACATTAAAACTTTTGACTACGGATATAGATATATAACAAGCGCGATTCTTATAACTTTTAAGGTAAAACTGTTATACTGGCCATTGTTTAAATTTTTTCTTGGAGCGATCGTGGTACAACTGCTGTACCGGTCGTAGTCTAAACAAGTTAATACCACTCACACAAATATTTTTGTAATGTTCAGTAAAGGAATTATTTTTTTAATGGTATAGACATTAAAACTTTTGACTACGGATATAGATATATAACAAGCGCGATTCTTATAACTTTTAAGGTACAACTGTTATACTGGCCATTGTTTAAATTTTTTCTTGGAGCGATCATGGTACAACTGCTGTACCGGTCGTAGTCTAAACAAGTTAATACTACTCACACAAATATTTTTGTAATGTTCAGTAAAGGAATTATTTTTTTAATGGTACAGACATTAAAACTTTTGACTACGGATATAGATATATAACAAGCGCGATTCTTATAACTTTTAAGGTACAACTGTTATACTGGCCATTGTTTAAATTTTTTCTTGGAGCGATCATGGTACAACTGCTGTACCGGTCGTAGTCTAAACAAGTTAATACCACTCACACAAATATTTTTGTAATGTTCAGTAAAGGAATTATTTTTTTAATGGTATAGACATTAAAACTTTTGACTACGGATATAGATATATAACAAGCGCGATTCTTATAACTTTTAAGGTACAACTGTTATACTGGCCATTGTTTAAATTTTTTCTTGGAGCGATCATGGTACAACTGCTGTACCGGTCGTAGTCTAAACAAGTTAATACCACTCACACATATATTTTTGTAATGTTCAGTAAAGGAATTATTTTTTTAATAGTACAGACATTAAAACTTTTGACTACGGATATAGATATATAACAAGCGCGATTCTTATAACTTTTAAGGTACAACTGTTATACTGGCCATTGTTTAAATTTTTTCTTGGAGCGATCATGGTACAACTGCTGTACCGGTCGTAGTCTAAACAAGTTAATACCACTCACACAAATATTTTTGTAATGTTCAGTAAAGGAATTATTTTTTTAATGGTTCAGACATTAAAACTTTTGACTACGGATATAGATATATAACAAGCGCGATTCTTATAACTTTTAAGGTACAACTGTTATACTGGCCATTGTTTAAATTTTTTATTGGAGCGATCATGGTAGCTGTACCGGTCGTAGTCTAAACAAGTTAACACCACTCACACAAATATTTTTGTAATGTTCAGTGAAGGAATTATTTTTTTAATGGTACAGACATTAAAACTTTTGACTACGGATATAGATATATAACAAGCGCGATTCTTATAACTTTTAAGGTAAAACTGTTATACTGGCCATTGTTTAAATTTTTTCTTGGAGCGATCATGGTACAACTGCTGTACCGGTCGTAGTCTAAACAAGTTAATACCACTCACACAAATATTTTTGTGATGTTCAGTAAAGGAATTATTTTTTTAATGGTATAGACATTAAAACTTTTGACTACGGATATAGATATATAACAAGCGCGATTCTTATAACTTTTAAGGTACAACTGTTATACTGGCCATTGTTTAAATTTTTTCTTGGAGCGATCATGGTACAACTGCTGTACCGGTCGTAGTCTAAACAAGTTAATACCACTCACACAAATATTTTTGTAATGTTCAGTAAAGGAATTATTTTTTTAATGGTATAGACATTAAAACTTTTGACTACGGATATAGATATATAACAAGCGCGATTCTTATAACTTTTAAGGTACAACTGTTATACTGGCCATTGTTTAAATTTTTTCTTGGAGCGATCATGGTACAACTGCTGTACCGGTCGTAGTCTAAACAAGTTAATACCACTCACACAAATATTTTTGTAATGTTCAGTAAAGGAATTATTTTTTTAATGGTATAGACATTAAAACTTTTGACTACGGATATAGATATATAACAAGCGCGATTCTTATAACTTTTAAGGTACAACTGTTATACTGGCCATTGTTTAAATTTTTTCTTGGAGCGATCATGGTACAACTGCTGTACCGGTCGTAGTCTAAACAAGTTAATACCACTCACACAAATATTTTTGTAATGTTCAGTAAAGGAATTATTTTTTTAATGGTACAGACATTAAAACTTTTGACTACGGATATAGATATATAACAAGCGCGATTCTTATAACTTTTAAGGTACAACTGTTATACTGGCCATTGTTTAAATTTTTTCTTGGAGCGATCATGGTACAACTGCTGTACCGGTCGTAGTCTAAACAAGTTAAATACCACTCACACAAATATTTTTGTAATGTTCAGTAAAGGAATTATTTTTTTAATGGTATAGACATTAAAACTTTTGACTACGGATATAGATATATAACAAGCGCGATTCTTATAACTTTTAAGGTACAACTGTTATACTGGCCATTGTTTAAATTTTTTCTTGGAGCGATCATGGTACAACTGCTGTACCGGTCGTAGTCTAAACAAGTTAATACCACTCACACAAATATTTTTGTAATGTTCAGTAAAGGAATTATTTTTTTAATGGTATAGACATTAAAACTTTTGACTACGGATATAGATATATAACAAGCGCGATTCTTATAACTTTTAAGGTACAACTGTTATACTGGCCATTGTTTAAATTTTTTCTTGGAGCGATCATGGTACAACTGCTGTACCGGTCGTAGTCTAAACAAGTTAATACCACTCACACAAATATTTTTGTAATGTTCAGTAAAGGAATTATTTTTTTAATGGTACAGACATTAAAACTTTTGACTACGGATATAGATATATAACAAGCGCGATTCTTATAACTTTTAAGGTACAACTGTTATACTGGCCATTGTTTAAACTTTTTATTGGAGCGATCATGGTAGCTGTACCGGTCGTAGTCTAAACAAGTTAACACCACTCACACAAATATTTTTGTAATGTTCAGTGAAGGAATTATTTTTTTAATGGTACAGACATTAAAACTTTTGACTACGGATATAGATATATAACAAGCGCGATTCTTATAACTTTTAAGGTAAAACTGTTATACTGGCCATTGTTTAAATTTTTTCTTGGAGCGATCGTGGTACAACTGCTGTACCGGTCGTAGTCTAAACAAGTTAATACCACTCACACAAATATTTTTGTAATGTTCAGTAAAGGAATTATTTTTTTAATGGTATGGACATTAAAACTTTTGACTACGGATATAGATATATAACAAGCGCGATTCTTATAACTTTTAAGGTACAACTGTTATACTGGCCATTGTTTAAATTTTTTCTTGGAGCGATCATGGTACAACTGCTGTACCGGTCGTAGTCTAAACAAGTTAATACTACTCACACAAATATTTTTGTAATGTTCAGTAAAGGAATTATTTTTTTAATGGTACAGACATTAAAACTTTTGACTACGGATATAGATATATAACAAGCGCGATTCTTATAACTTTTAAGGTACAACTGTTATACTGGCCATTGTTTAAATTTTTTCTTGGAGCGATCATGGTACAACTGCTGTACCGGTCGTAGTCTAAACAAGTTAATACCACTCACACAAATATTTTTGTAATGTTTAGTAAAGGAATTATTTTTTTAATGGTACAGACATTAAAACTTTTGACTACGGATATAGATATATAACAAGCGCGATTCTTATAACTTTTAAGGTAAAACTGTTATACTGGCCATTGTTTAAATTTTTTCTTGGAGCGATCGTGGTACAACTGCTGTACCGGTCGTAGTCTAAACAAGTTAATACCACTCACACAAATATTTTTGTAATGTTCAGTAAAGGAATTATTTTTTTAATGGTATAGACATTAAAACTTTTGACTACGGATATAGATATATAACAAGCGCGATTCTTATAACTTTTAAGGTACAACTGTTATACTGGCCATTGTTTAAATTTTTTCTTGGAGCGATCATGGTACAACTGCTGTACCGGTCGTAGTCTAAACAAGTTAATACCACTCACACAAATATTTTTGTAATGTTCAGTAAAGGAATTATTTTTTTAATAGTACAGACATTAAAACTTTTGACTACGGATATAGATATATAACAAGCGCGATTCTTATAACTTTTAAGGTACAACTGTTATACTGGCCATTGTTTAAATTTTTTCTTGGAGCGATCATGGTACAACTGCTGTACCGGTCGTAGTCTAAACAAGTTAATACCACTCACACAAATATTTTTGTAATGTTCAGTAAAGGAATTATTTTTTTAATGGTTCAGACATTAAAACTTTTGACTACGGATATAGATATATAACAAGCGCGATTCTTATAACTTTTAAGGTACAACTGTTATACTGGCCATTGTTTAAATTTTTTATTGGAGCGATCATGGTAGCTGTACCGGTCGTAGTCTAAACAAGTTAACACCACTCACACAAATATTTTTGTAATGTTCAGTGAAGGAATTATTTTTTTAATGGTACAGACATTAAAACTTTTGACTACGGATATAGATATATAACAAGCGCGATTCTTATAACTTTTAAGGTAAAACTGTTATACTGGCCATTGTTTAAATTTTTTCTTGGAGCGATCGTGGTACAACTGCTGTACCGGTCGTAGTCTAAACAAGTTAATACCACTCACACAAATATTTTTGTAATGTTCAGTAAAGGAATTATTTTTTTAATGGTATAGACATTAAAACTTTTGACTACGGATATAGATATATAACAAGCGCGATTCTTATAACTTTTAAGGTACAACTGTTATACTGGCCATTGTTTAAATTTTTTCTTGGAGCGATCATGGTACAACTGCTGTACCGGTCGTAGTCTAAACAAGTTAATACCACTCACACAAATATTTTTGTAATGTTCAGTAAAGGAATTATTTTTTTAATGGTACAGACATTAAAACTTTTGACTACGGATATAGATATATAACAAGCGCGATTCTTATAACTTTTAAGGTAAAACTGTTATACTGGCCATTGTTTAAATTTTTTCTTGGAGCGATCATGGTACAACTGCTGTACCGGTCGTAGTCTAAACAAGTTAATACCACTCACACAAATATTTTTGTAATGTTTAGTAAAGGAATTATTTTTTTAATGGTACAGACATTAAAACTTTTGACTACGGATATAGATATATAACAAGCGCGATTCTTATAACTTTTAAGGTAAAACTGTTATACTGGCCATTGTTTAAATTTTTTCTTGGAGCGATCGTGGTACAACTGCTGTACCGGTCGTAGTCTAAACAAGTTAATACCACTCACACAAATATTTTTGTAATGTTCAGTAAAGGAATTATTTTTTTAATGGTATAGACATTAAAACTTTTGACTACGGATATAGATATATAACAAGCGCGATTCTTATAACTTTTAAGGTACAACTGTTATACTGGCCATTGTTTAAATTTTTTCTTGGAGCGATCATGGTACAACTGCTGTACCGGTCGTAGTCTAAACAAGTTAATACCACTCACACAAATATTTTTGTAATGTTCAGTAATGGAATTATTTTTTTAATAGTACAGACATTAAAACTTTTGACTACGGATATAGATATATAACAAGCGCGATTCTTATAACTTTTAAGGTACAACTGTTATACTGGCCATTGTTTAAATTTTTTCTTGGAGCGATCATGGTACAACTGCTGTACCGGTCGTAGTCTAAACAAGTTAATACCACTCACACAAATATTTTTGTAATGTTCAGTAAAGGAATTATTTTTTTAATGGTTCAGACATTAAAACTTTTGACTACGGATATAGATATATAACAAGCGCGATTCTTATAACTTTTAAGGTACAACTGTTATACTGGCCATTGTTTAAATTTTTTATTGGAGCGATCATGGTAGCTGTACCGGTCGTAGTCTAAACAAGTTAACACCACTCACACAAATATTTTTGTAATGTTCAGTGAAGGAATTATTTTTTTAATGGTACAGACATTAAAACTTTTGACTACGGATATAGATATATAACAAGCGCGATTCTTATAACTTTTAAGGTAAAACTGTTATACTGGCCATTGTTTAAATTTTTTCTTGGAGCGATCGTGGTACAACTGCTGTACCGGTCGTAGTCTAAACAAGTTAATACCACTCACACAAATATTTTTGTAATGTTCAGTAAAGGAATTATTTTTTTAATGGTATAGACATTAAAACTTTTGACTACGGATATAGATATATAACAAGCGCGATTCTTATAACTTTTAAGGTACAACTGTTATACTGGCCATTGTTTAAATTTTTTCTTGGAGCGATCATGGTACAACTGCTGTACCGGTCGTAGTCTAAACAAGTTAATACCACTCACACAAATATTTTTGTAATGTTCAGTAAAGGAATTATTTTTTTAATGGTACAGACATTAAAACTTTTGACTACGGATATAGATATATAACAAGCGCGATTCTTATAACTTTTAAGGTAAAACTGTTATACTGGCCATTGTTTAAATTTTTTCTTGGAGCGATCGTGGTACAACTGCTGTACCGGTCGTAGTCTAAACAAGTTAATACCACTCACACAAATATTTTTGTAATGTTCAGTAAAGGAATTATTTTTTTAATGGTATAGACATTAAAACTTTTGACTACGGATATAGATATATAACAAGCGCGATTCTTATAACTTTTAAGGTACAACTGTTATACTGGCCATTGTTTAAATTTTTTCTTGGAGCGATCATGGTACAACTGCTGTACCGGTCGTAGTCTAAACAAGTTAATACCACTCACACAAATATTTTTGTAATGTTCAGTAAAGGAATTATTTTTTTAATGGTACAGACATTAAAACTTTTGACTACGGATATAGATATATAACAAGCGCGATTCTTATAACTTTTAAGGTACAACTGTTATACTGGCCATTGTTTAAATTTTTTCTTGGAGCGATCATGGTACAACTGCTGTACCGGTCGTAGTCTAAACAAGTTAATACCACTCACACAAATATTTTTGTAATGTTCAGTAAAGGAATTATTTTTTTAATGGTATAGACATTAAAACTTTTGACTACGGATATAGATATATAACAAGCGCGATTCTTATAACTTTTAAGGTACAACTGTTATACTGGCCATTGTTTAAATTTTTTCTTGGAGCGATCATGGTACAACTGCTGTACCGGTCGTAGTCTAAACAAGTTAATACCACTCACACAAATATTTTTGTAATGTTCAGTAAAGGAATTATTTTTTTAATGGTATAGACATTAAAACTTTTGAATACGGATATAGATATATAACAAGCGCGATTCTTATAACTTTTAAGGTACAACTGTTATACTGGCCATTGTTTAAATTTTTTCTTGGAGCGATCATGGTACAACTGCTGTACCGGTCGTAGTCTAAACAAGTTAATACCACTCACACAAATATTTTTGTAATGTTCAGTAAAGGAATTATTTTTTTAATAGTACAGACATTAAAACTGTTGACTACGGATATAGATATATAACAAGCGCGATTCTTATAACTTTTAAGGTACAACTGTTATACTGGCCATTGTTTAAATTTTTTCTTGGAGCGATCATGGTACAACTGCTGTACCGGTCGTAGTCTAAACAAGTTAATACCACTCACACAAATATTTTTGTAATGTTCAGTAAAGGAATTATTTTTTTAATGGTTCAGACATTAAAACTTTTGACTACGGATATAGATATATAACAAGCGCGATTCTTATAACTTTTAAGGTACAACTGTTATACTGGCCATTGTTTAAATTTTTTATTGGAGCGATCATGGTAGCTGTACCGGTCGTAGTCTAAACAAGTTAACACCACTCACACAAATATTTTTGTAATGTTCAGTGAAGGAATTATTTTTTTAATGGTACAGACATTAAAACTTTTGACTACGGATATAGATATATAACAAGCGCGATTCTTATAACTTTTAAGGTAAAACTGTTATACTGGCCATTGTTTAAATTTTTTCTTGGAGCGATCGTGGTACAACTGCTGTACCGGTCGTAGTCTAAACAAGTTAATACCACTCACACAAATATTTTTGTAATGTTCAGTAAAGGAATTATTTTTTTAATGGTATAGACATTAAAACTTTTGACTACGGATATAGATATATAACAAGCGCGATTCTTATAACTTTTAAGGTACAACTGTTATACTGGCCATTGTTTAAATTTTTTCTTGGAGCGATCATGGTACAACTGCTGTACCGGTCGTAGTCTAAACAAGTTAATACCACTCACACAAATATTTTTGTAATGTTCAGTAAAGGAATTATTTTTTTAATGGTACAGACATTAAAACTTTTGACTACGGATATAGATATATAACAAGCGCGATTCTTATAACTTTTAAGGTAAAACTGTTATACTGGCCATTGTTTAAATTTTTTCTTGGAGCGATCGTGGTACAACTGCTGTACCGGTCGTAGTCTAAACAAGTTAATACCACTCACACAAATATTTTTGTAATGTTCAGTAAAGGAATTATTTTTTTAATGGTATAGACATTAAAACTTTTGACTACGGATATAGATATATAATAAGCGCGATTCTTATAACTTTTAAGGTACAACTGTTATACTGGCCATTGTTTAAATTTTTTCTTGGAGCGATCATGGTACAACTGCTGTACCGGTCGTAGTCTAAACAAGTTAATACCACTCACACAAATATTTTTGTAATGTTCAGTAAAGGAATTATTTTTTTAATGGTACAGACATTAAAACTTTTGACTACGGATATAGATATATAACAAGCGCGATTCTTATAACTTTTAAGGTACAACTGTTATACTGGCCATTGTTTAAATTTTTTCTTGGAGCGATCATGGTACAACTGCTGTACCGGTCGTAGTCTAAACAAGTTAATACCACTCACACAAATATTTTTGTAATGTTCAGTAAAGGAATTATTTTTTTAATGGTATAGACATTAAAACTTTTGACTACGGATATAGATATATAACAAGCGCGATTCTTATAACTTTTAAGGTACAACTGTTATACTGGCCATTGTTTAAATTTTTTCTTGGAGCGATCATGGTACAACTGCTGTACCGGTCGTAGTCTAAACAAGTTAATACCACTCACACAAATATTTTTGTAATGTTCAGTAAAGGAATTATTTTTTTAATGGTATAGACATTAAAACTTTTGACTACGGATATAGATATATAACAAGCGCGATTCTTATAACTTTTAAGGTACAACTGTTATACTGGCCATTGTTTAAATTTTTTCTTGGAGCGATCATGGTACAACTGCTGTACCGGTCGTAGTCTAAACAAGTTAATACCACTCACACAAATATTTTTGTAATGTTCAGTAAAGGAATTATTTTTTTAATGGTATAGACATTAAAACTTTTGACTACGGATATAGATATATAACAAGCGCGATTCTTATAACTTTTAAGGTACAACTGTTATACTGGCCATTGTTTAAATTTTTTCTTGGAGCGATCATGGTACAACTGCTGTACCGGTCGTAGTCTAAACAAGTTAATACCACTCACACAAATATTTTTGTAATGTTCAGTAAAGGAATTATTTTTTTTAATGGTACAGACATTAAAACTTTTGACTACGGATATAGATATATAACAAGCGCGATTCTTATAACTTTTAAGGTAAAACTGTTATACTGGCCATTGTTTAAATTTTTTATTGGAGCGATCATGGTAGCTGTACCGGTCGTAGTCTAAACAAGTTAACACCACTCACACAAATATTTTTGTAATGTTCAGTGAAGGAATTAATTTTTTAATGGTACAGACATTAAAACTTTTGACTACGGATATAGATATATAACAAGCGCGATTCTTATAACTTTTAAGGTAAAACTGTTATACTGGCCATTGTTTAAATTTTTTCTTGGAGCGATCGTGGTACAACTGCTGTACCGGTCGTAGTCTAAACAAGTTAATACCACTCACACAAATATTTTTGTAATGTTCAGTAAAGGAATTATTTTTTTAATGGTATAGACATTAAAACTTTTGACTACGGATATAGATATATAACAAGCGCGATTCTTATAACTTTTAAGGTACAACTGTTATACTGGCCATTGTTTAAATTTTTTCTTGGAGCGATCATGGTACAACTGCTGTACCGGTCGTAGTCTAAACAAGTTAATACTACTCACACAAATATTTTTGTAATGTTCAGTAAAGGAATTATTTTTTTAATGGTACAGACATTAAACTTTTGACTACGGATATAGATATATAACAAGCGCGATTCTTATAACTTTTAAGGTACAACTGTTATACTGGCCATTGTTTAAATTTTTTCTTGGAGCGATCATGGTAAAACTGCTGTACCGGTCGTAGTCTAAACAAGTTAATACCACTCACACAAATATTTTTGTAATGTTCAGTAAAGGAATTATTTTTTTAATGGTATAGACATTAAAACTTTTGACTACGGATATAGATATATAACAAGCGCGATTCTTATAACTTTTAAGGTACAACTGTTATACTGGCCATTGTTTAAATTTTTTATTGGAGCGATCATGGTAGCTGTACCGGTCGTAGTCTAAACAAGTTAACACCACTCACACAAATATTTTTGTAATGTTCAGTGAAGGAATTATTTTTTTAATGGTACAGACATTAAAACTTTTGACTACGGATATAGATATATAACAAGCGCGATTCTTATAACTTTTAAGGTAAAACTGTTATACTGGCCATTGTTTAAATTTTTTCTTGGAGCGATCGTGGTACAACTGCTGTACCGGTCGTAGTCTAAACAAGTTAATACCACTCACACAAATATTTTTGTAATGTTCAGTAAAGGAATTATTTTTTTAATGGTATAGACATTAAAACTTTTGACTACGGATATAGATATATAACAAGCGCGATTCTTATAACTTTTAAGGTACAACTGTTATACTGGCCATTGTTTAAATTTTTTCTTGGAGCGATCATGGTACAACTGCTGTACCGGTCGTAGTCTAAACAAGTTAATACCACTCACACAAATATTTTTGTAATGTTCAGTAAAGGAATTATTTTTTTAATGGTACAGACATTAAAACTTTTGACTACGGATATAGATATATAACAAGCGCGATTCTTATAACTTTTAAGGTAAAACTGTTATACTGGCCATTGTTTAAATTTTTTCTTGGAGCGATCGTGGTACAACTGCTGTACCGGTCGTAGTCTAAACAAGTTAATACCACTCACACAAATATTTTTGTAATGTTCAGTAAAGGAATTATTTTTTTAATGGTATAGACATTAAAACTTTTGACTACGGATATAGATATATAACAAGCGCGATTCTTATAACTTTTAAGGTACAACTGTTATACTGGCCATTGTTTAAATTTTTTCTTGGAGCGATCATGGTACAACTGCTGTACCGGTCGTAGTCTAAACAAGTTAATACCACTCACACAAATATTTTTGTAATGTTCAGTAAAGGAATTATTTTTTTAATGGTACAGACATTAAAACTTTTGACTACGGATATAGATATATAACAAGCGCGATTCTTATAACTTTTAAGGTACAACTGTTATACTGGCCATTGTTTAAATTTTTTATTGGAGCGATCATGGCAGCTGAACCGGTCGTAGTCTAAACAAGTTAACACCACTCACACAAATATTTTTGTAATGTTCAGTGAAGGAATTATTTTTTTAATGGTACAGACATTAAAACTTTTGACTACGGATATAGATATATAACAAGCGCGATTCTTATAACTTTTAAGGTACAACTGTTATACTGGCCATTGTTTAAATTTTTTCTTGGAGCGATCATGGTACAACTGGTGTACCGGTCGTAGTCTAAACAAGTTAATACCACTCACACAAATATTTTTGTAATGTTCAGTAAAGGAATTATTTTTTTAATGGTATAGACATTAAAACTTTTGACTACGGATATAGATATATAACAAGCGCGATTCTTATAACTTTTAAGGTACAACTGTTATACTGGCCATTGTTTAAATTTTTTCTTGGAGCGATCATGGTACAACTGCTGTACCGGTCGTAGTCTAAACAAGTTAATACCACTCACACAAATATTTTTGTAATGTTCAGTAAAGGAATTATTTTTTTAATGGTATAGACATTAAAACTTTTGACTACGGATATAGATATATAACAAGCGCGATTCTTATAACTTTTAAGGTACAACTGTTATACTGGCCATTGTTTAAATATTTTCTTGGAGCGATCATGGTACAACTGCTGTACCGGTCGTAGTCTAAACAAGTTAATACCACTCACACAAATATTTTTGTAATGTTCAGTAAAGGAATTATTTTTTTAATGGTATAGACATTAAAACTTTTGACTACGGATATAGATATATAACAAGCGCGATTCTTATAACTTTTAAGGTACAACTGTTATACTGGCCATTGTTTAAATTTTTTCTTGGAGCGATCATGGTACAACTGCTGTACCGGTCGTAGTCTAAACAAGTTAATACCACTCACACAAATATTTTTGTAATGTTCAGTAAAGGAATTATTTTTTTTAATGGTACAGACATTAAAACTTTTGACTACGGATATAGATATATAACAAGCGCGATTCTTATAACTTTTAAGGTACAACTGTTATACTGGCCATTGTTTAAATTTTTTATTGGAGCGATCATGGTAGCTGTACCGGTCGTAGTCTAAACAAGTTAACACCACTCACACAAATATTTTTGTAATGTTCAGTGAAGGAATTAATTTTTTAATGGTACAGACATTAAAACTTTTGACTACGGATATAGATATATAACAAGCGCGATTCTTATAACTTTTAAGGTAAAACTGTTATACTGGCCATTGTTTAAATTTTTTCTTGGAGCGATCGTGGTACAACTGCTGTACCGGTCGTAGTCTAAACAAGTTAATACCACTCACACAAATATTTTTGTAATGTTCAGTAAAGGAATTATTTTTTTAATGGTATAGACATTAAAACTTTTGACTACGGATATAGATATATAACAAGCGCGATTCTTATAACTTTTAAGGTACAACTGTTATACTGGCCATTGTTTAAATTTTTTCTTGGAGCGATCATGGTACAACTGCTGTACCGGTCGTAGTCTAAACAAGTTAATACTACTCACACAAATATTTTTGTAATGTTCAGTAAAGGAATTATTTTTTTAATGGTACAGACATTAAAACTTTTGACTACGGATATAGATATATAACAAGCGCGATTCTTATAACTTTTAAGGTACAACTGTTATACTGGCCATTGTTTAAATTTTTTCTTGGAGCGATCATGGTACAACTGCTGTACCGGTCGTAGTCTAAACAAGTTAATACCACTCACACAAATATTTTTGTAATGTTCAGTAAAGGAATTATTTTTTTAATGGTATAGACATTAAAACTTTTGACTACGGATATAGATATATAACAAGCGCGATTCTTATAACTTTTAAGGTACAACTGTTATACTGGCCATTGTTTAAATTTTTTCTTGGAGCGATCATGGTACAACTGCTGTACCGGTCGTAGTCTAAACAAGTTAATACCACTCACACAAATATTTTTGTAATGTTCAGTAAAGGAATTATTTTTTTAATAGTACAGACATTAAAACTTTTGACTACGGATATAGATATATAACAAGCGCGATTCTTATAACTTTTAAGGTACAACTGTTATACTGGCCATTGTTTAAATTTTTTCTTGAAGCGATCATGGTACAACTGCTGTACCGGTCGTAGTCTAAACAAGTTAATACCACTCACACAAAAATTTTTGTAACGATCAGTAAAGGAATTGTTTTATTAATGGTATAGACATTAAAACTTTTGACTACGGATATAGATATATAACAAGCGTGATTCTTATAACTTTTAAAATACAACTGATGTACTGGCCATTGTTTAATTTTTTTTCTTGAAGCGATCTTAGTACAACACTGCTGTACCGGTCGTAGTCTGGATGTATTTATTTCTTATCTGCCAGTGAAACGTTCATCGTAGATGTGTACATCCATCACTTGAATCTGCTTGTGCTTGGATCAACTTTTGACACATATGATCCTCCAAGTTTCCAACCAACCTAAATAACCTCACAGCATGGTTATTACCACATACAGATTTGAAACACGTAAAATGAATTCAATGGCATGTATTGTACGATGTCAATTAAGTCGAAGAAAATTTCTTCTACATGGAAATACACATATCAGTAAATACATAGTAAAATAATTATTTCATTAATGGTACCATGCATATTGAATACTGTTAAACATTACTGATTGTTTATCTTCGTGTCAAATACTGCCCTGTAGTGGCCAATCTATGGTGCAAAAACATATTCCAAATTGTCACCAGTTCCATGCGAGTAATTCTTTCCTTCTTTGATCTTCATTATCCTTGAAAAAATAGGACTTTTCCTTCGACGAGATATCTCATCCTTAGCAAAAGTGGCCAGATCTTGAACGAAATATTGCTTCCTTCTGACCTGGACGGTTTTCTAAAGGTGATGCATTATCAAAACAAAACTATTCTATTACTTCCATAGGAAATGAAAAAATATAGCAAAATAAATTTGCCTTTGCCTAAAACTGGTGATCTAGTTTGAAACACTTGAGGATAGACAATACAGGGCAGTTTTCTACGCGAATGAAAACCATCAAAAGGGTTAAATGTATATGAACTACTACGTAAAGGCCATATTTTATCCTAACCTACTGTAGCAATATAATTCCGAATCGATCGTCTTACCAAGATATGGATGATATGCCCTTTTTACCCATATGAACAAAGTGGAACAGTTGAGACAAATTATCTAAACAAATAAATTCGTTATAAGTAAAATTTGATAAACCATCACTTATTTTGTTTGAATAATTTCTTACTAGTTTAAATTATTATCATATTGAAATATTTCGTGTTTATTTTGGCAGGCTTCCCAATAAATACAGTTTTCTGACCGTGGTTCAAAATTACGTGGTGTTGCCCGGGGAACTTTCCCTTGGGGGACTGATCCAGGACCATCGTCAATAGTCAGTTGTGTTGCTCCAGTACGACGTTAATTAAAAAAAACACCTACTCAATAAATACAAACCAACACACATATTTATTTGTAAAAAACATTCACCACACTCAAACATATGTACTCTTGAGTCTAAATTATGTTCATAGAATTATTACCTTCAATTGCAAGAGTGCAGCCAAATATTTATAATAGCATTCCTATTGTGGAAATACTTCTACCCCAGAAAGCAAATAATCGATCAGGATTTCTTTGTGGGAAGCATCAAAACATAAATATTTCATACCAGCTTTTGAAAATACTAGAATTGCTGAGGTAGGCACTCAGGCGCTAACAACCTTAATGCATTCCATGTTGCCATAGTTTTGAATGATTGTGTCATTACTAGTAAAGCGACGTTGTTATGTTTCAAAGAAGCAGAAATCATCGACAGTTCCAAAAACGTGACGGTCCAAATTTCTATGTTTCAGATGGATAAAATCAACCACAGCTATTTTATTTTCTCGTGTGATGTGTTTTATTAGTTTCTTGTAAGCAAATAAAAATTAGGTTATAAACCGGGACATGAACGAGTGTATTTGGTAAAATATATCTCCGCAGTTTGATGATAAAAAAGAAAAAATTCATTTTGTGTCAAAACCGAACGTATATATACATATACATATACATATATATATATATATATATATAAATAAATAAATAAATAAATATATATATATATATATATATATATATATATATATATATATAAATATATATATATATATATATATATATATATATATATATATATATATATATATATATATATATATATATATATATATATATATATATATATAAATATATATATATATAAATATAAATATATATATATATATAAAAATATAAATATATATATATATAAAAATATAAATATAAATATATATATATATATATATATATATATATATATATATATATATATATATATATATATATATATATATAGTTGAGCATTTTATAAACCGGCATTATTGTTCAGTAAAATCAATTAGCATAACAGCGCAGATTATGGTTGATATGGAAATGTTTGATTTCCAATTATTCTTTTACAACACTGAACTCATCTTTTCTATAGGTTAGATATTTTCTATAAATTATTCTCACGGTATCTCCAAAGAGCTTCGTAACAAATTACAATTATCATCGTTACATCTCATTATTTAAACTTATGTATTTGTAAAATTAAAAGTATTTAATTCAACGTTAACATGTTAATGAGCAGAAATTTTATCTCTACTACATAGCTTATTTGAGTTATCTCGTCATTAAAAAAACTAACCAGATCTTGATCTAAGCATCATCGCAACATTGCAATGTCTTGAAGACGTAGTTTGATGAACGAGATATTTTGGCAAAACAAATTGGAGAGTAAAATAGAAAAACTATTTTGTCCAAAATCTAGTTTATGAAATAAGATACTTATTTTTTATTCCTTACTTTAAATAGGCTCTTTTGGAATAATTATAATTTTTCAATTAGAACAAACTTTGCGCTGTAAGAACATTTTATCTTTATTATTCAACACCAGTCACAGATTAGAGACCTCTGTTGCCTTCCTATAATGGACTTTATAAATCACGGATCACTGATTATACGCCTGGGAGTTTAAAAGCTTCGTTATATCCCCTCCCTTTGTATCATTACATCCCTAACTACTAATCCCACACTATGCGCAATCTAAAATAATAATGGATTTTCCAAAGTAAAACGAAAACACACATCGCATATTCATGATCCTTAATTCCCATGGAAATAATCGAAAGTCGTTGAAATAACCGATTCAAAAGATCGAGTATATGACCTCGGATCATTCACAAACGTCTCGATATTATTATTTCATTGATTTATTATTCTTTGGCTGAAACAGTTTGCATAAGTAAACCTTCGAGTTCAGGTAGCATGCCTTAGAAGGATGAATTTCGCATTTAGCAGCAGAGAAAATGGATTTTTAAGTGTTGCCAACGATCGATGAATAAATAAACCCATTGATTTTTCCATTTCTGAATGCGTGAGCCCGGATTTTGTCATTCATGAAAGTTTCTTTTGTTGCCCGGTCATTTTATTTCCCGCTGGCAGGGCTATGTCTTCAAGATAAATATTAGCACAAGAGAGATGTCTTCAGAAGGAATAGGTTATTTGTTTTCTGGGATTTCTGGAAGTGAAATGTTCCATTGCGCTGTTACTATTACTATTCCTACCTTAGGGTCTGGGTGTTAAACAAAAGTGCCTTTTAGGGTAAATATTAAATATGTTATTCCTAGATGGGTCGTGGTTTCACATTCCTTTGCTGTTTCTAGCACATTGTTGTGGTAAGTCGCATTTCAGAACTTGTGCATCTTCATAGAAAGGAAGATTGGTAAGCCTCAAATAATTTAACAAAATGTCCAATAAGCAAAAGACGAGTAAATAGTACATTGTTTGGAAATTCAAGAGTTGCACTTTTTCAAATATTTTCCCGTTCTATCTTTTGTCTTGGAGTTAACAAAAGTACCTTTTAGAGAAAGGTGTGTTATTTTTCGATAAGGTCGTGGTTTCACATTCCTTTGCAGTATTTTTGTGTATGTGACCGCAGTGGTAGACTACATTTCAGAAATTAGATATGTTATATTTTGATAAAGAAATATTGACAACTGGAAGTACCAAATAAATTAACATCGACTGTTCAGTAACCACACAAGAGTAGTAAATAATGAATTTTACCGTTGTGTGTACTTTGGGAATTCTGGAAGCAAACTTTTCAATAATTTTCTTGTCCTATATTTGAGTTTTGTAGTTGAACATAAGTACCTTTAATAGTAAGTATTAAGTATGCTATTTTTTGATGGAGTCGTAGTTTCACATTACTTTGCAGTTATTTTATTTTGCTACATTTCAGAAAATACGTATGCTATACGTATGGAAATATTGATAGCTGAAAATCCCACACATTACATCGCGTGTTGCAATAAGCAAAAACCTAGTAAATGCTGCATTTCACCATTGATTGTTCTTTAAGAGTCCAAAAAGCGTAAATCTTGAATGATTTTGCTTTCTACCTTTGGGTTTTGGAGTTAAACAAATATCATTTTAGAGAAAATATCAAATATCTTATTTTTCGATAGAATTAGCCTTCATTTTAAGTCAACCACAGCATCGTAGTACTTTCAGAACTTGTACATCTTTGATGAGATAGAAATTCATATCTGAAAGACACAAAGAATTTAACATTAAGTTCAGTAATATTCAGTAATTAAGTAAGTAAATAAACTAGTAAATACTACACTTCATCTTTCTATTCTATACCATCCATTCTATTTCTGTTGTTTCTCTGATAGATTCTGTGAATATCTTCTAACCTTTGAATGTTCTAGTTAATTCAATTCTATCATTTTCAGTGCTCAAAAGTCCATGAATCAGCAATCTTCGTATTCAAGGGACAAAATATCATGTTTTTTCAAATGTTTTTTCTTATTTTGATGTTTTTACTTTTTTAAATTCAATTTTGGATAATTTTTACACATAACATACATTAAATAGAATTTGCATAGGGTGTAATGTTTAGGTTTATTGCGCTATAGATATTTTTTGGAACACGTGGGTTTATAATAAGACCGTAAAAGATGTTGAGAATTCTGTAAATGTGAATCGAGCGAACTTTTTTTATACTAAACCTCCTTGTTAGTTAACAAACTGAGTTTTATCCGAGTAAATTAAAGTACGCGTAGTAGGATTAAATAAAAAGCGACTAAGTTATTAATATAATCTAATGTAATATCCCCAGTGTTTTCGTAAGTAACATTTCAGAATTTGTTTATGTTTGGGGAATTGACGATTGATAACTGAAAGTCCCAAAGAATTAAAAAAAATTACAACTAAACAAAACACAAGTAAATACTAAACTTTATTTTAAGCCGTAGTATTGCCAGTTAAATCTCTTTCTATAGCTCTTCTGATTTATTCTCTGGATACTTGTCTTGTCGTTTCATTTTTCTGAGGTAATATTTTCCAACTGACAATCTAAAAATATATTTTTGAATTATACATAAGCTTGATATAAATATACTGTTCATAAGTTTCACATATATTCAGAAACTGAATTTTCTCATTCTTAAAAGTAGTATTCTTTTGTAGTGCGCCAACCAATGTCTTCCAATAGAAACCTACGTGAAACAATTCGGATTTTCAGAATACAATGTACCTACATAGTCATCTATACACTTCTGTATGCAATTACCGTACTCATGTTTTTTCAGTGTACATGTACCCTACATTTTGATTCATACTCATATAAACTTTTCTACCTTTTGAAGTGATCCCACCAATTTCTTCAATTAGAAATCTACATTAAAAAATTCATGCTTTTATGCACTGTAGGCATTACAAAAATAAACTTTTCTACCCTTTTGTAGTGCACCAATCTATGTTTTCATTTAGAATCCTACTACAATTAAGATTTTTGCTATGCGGTATACCTGCATATATACCTTACATTTTAATCTATGCACAAATAAATTTTTCTACCCTTTTGTAGTGCTCCAACCTATCTCTCTTCACTTAGAAACCTGCATCCAAATAATTCCAATTTTCTTCATGCAGTGTACCTGCATATATACCTTTCATTTTCATCCACACACGAAAAAACTTTTCTACCCGTATGTAGTGATCCCACTTCTATATCTCTTAACCTAGAAACCTAGATCAAACAATGCCGATTTTCATTATGCAGTGTACCTGCACATGTACCCTACATTTTCATCCACACGCAAATGATTTTTATACACTTTTATATTGCTCCAACCTATTTTTTCATCTAGAAACCTACACCAAACAAATCAGATTTTCACTTTGCAGTGAACATGCATATAAACCCTACATTTTCATCTATAACCTGCTTCATTTTTTTGCGCATAAAATGAATATTCGTCACGCCGAAGTGTCTCTCATACCCCAGAATACCCCCGATAATGTTCCATGAACGAGCTAAAAATACCCGTGCATAACCTTCAAAATTCCGACATCCAGTAGCATTATCTGCCAAATTGTTTATTGATTGGCCGGCGAAAGGCACTCTTCGGTCCCTACTATTGGCTAATTGAATTTCCCAAGTGTGTTCCGATTGGACTGGTGTTCAGACGGAATTCTACTGGGAGTAACAGCCCAATTGGCTAGATTAACGTCTGTACCATTTGGTCAGCCGTGCGAAGCAGCGTCCGGCCATAAGGGTACGACTCGCTTGAGACACTTGGCAGGGGAATTTGTTGTCTTATAAATAGGAATATTCAGGGACCAAACGGGTTGATGGCGAAACGCAGGGTTAGGTATTTTAATTAACAACCTGGAACAACATAACGGACTATTGCCAATGGTCTGGGATAGTTCCCCAAGGGAAAGAACCGAGGGTAACGCCACGCAATTTTTAACCACGATCAACTGACGTGGTAACACCTGAGCTGGCACCCTACTATCCAAAATTCTACATCACAACAACATGAGGACATTTGAAGCCACGACAGATTTTACTTGCAACAGCCCCTTTTATACATGACGGATTTCGGTCGGATTCAAACTCGCAACCGTCCGGCGAAATGCAGGGGATCTTAACTGAGGTGAATTAAATTGAACAGCCGAGGGAAAGATCCAAGGACGAAGCCTCGTAAGTTTGAACCAGATATTAGAGAAGCGTGCTACGAGAAAATTGAGCAAACGCGTGACAAAAATAGACGGAGAAACTCATATTAAAAACCAATTTAGAATTCCAAAGAAAAATTACTCGGTTAAACTCGTATTAAAAACCAATTTTGGATTTCCAAAGAAAATTACTCGGTGCATGTTTTTTCCTACAACATCATCATTCCCATCAAAACATAACCGATCATTTCGACAATCAAGAGACATTTCGACTGTCCAAAGAAATAGGCTATAAAAGGATAGATTCGTTTATTTATAACGTTGGTCTTAATTCTTTATTTCATTGCTTATGATACTGAGCAAAGATGGTGCAGTGAACACATCCACCGCATCAACAATTAATTTACAATATTTTTCTATATATATCAGTGCAACTTGCCTCCACCATGACTCTTCCAAAACATCAATACAATTAATTTACAATATTATTCTATACATACCAGTACAACATGTCCATCGTGAAGTAAGTTTTATTAAACAAAATTACGCCGTTATTTAATTGGTGACGGGTGGACGTGAGGTGTACACGAGCAAGGAAACACTGATGCTTCTAACACATACGAAGTGCACTCAAGATTGATGCTCCGCAGTGAACACACTTTAATTTCCTATGCAATTCCTACTAGGGATGCGACATCGATGTCGATGTTTTCAGAACATCGATGTTTTTAACATTGATGTATTGGAGTCGATATTTTTGTAACATTGAAGTTTATACTTGTCTATGTTTTATTTTTAAATAAAAAAAGTATCGTTACAAACATTTTAAAACATTTTAGAAATGGGGAAAAATGTTTAAAAACACTAAATTTTAGAAACATCGATGGTTTTGGGGCGATGTATTATCAACATCGATGTTTTAATTTTGAACATTGATGTTTCAAAAGATCGATGTTTTGCTACCGATGTCGCATGAATAGTTACTAAACCAGTCTTAAGAAATGGGGAAAAAAGTTTAAATACACTGAATTTTAAAAAAATCGATGATTTGGGGATGATGCTTTATCAACATCCAAGGTTTAATTATGAACATCGAAGTTTCAAAACATCAATGTTTTGCTGTCGATGTAGCATCACTAGTTGCTAAACCAGTTTTAAGAACTGAGGGCAAAAGTTTAAATGCACTGAATTTTAAAAACGTCGATGTTTTTGGTTCGATGTATTATCAACATCGATGTTTTAATTTTGAACATCGATGTTTTGCTGTCGATGTCGCATCACTAATGCCTATCGCATTGAACAACTGTCTGAAGTGCCTGTGATAATACAATCCTTCTATTCCTATTACAGCTTCATTATTCGTATCCACTCAGCCTTCTTTTCATTCGATTGCTAAGAGCAACACAGAACAGTCTACGCTCACAGTAAATTTCTTGACTTCGTAATCGGAAGTACACCTTTAATATCATTACAGATCTCACGGCTTGACGCAACTGGCAATCTGCCTACGAGGGGTAAAATCTATCGAATTGAGCCCTTAATGAATTCTGAAGTGGAAGTAGTACCGTAGTGAACTTAGCCACAGCTTTAAAAATTAAATTAAATATTGTAGCATTCATTGCACGCTCTATCCGGGCTAAAATACCTGAACTTAAAAAACAATAAATTCATTAGAAAAATGTTTTTTATTCTTAATGCGGGCTACAGTGGAGAAAATAGTCAAATAAAAAAAATGCAAGTACAAAATTTGAAAATTGGAATACAGAAATTGGCCAGATGTTGCTGGACACGATATTTCGTCAATAACAAAATTAGTCAGATGTTGCTGACAAGATATTTCGTCAATAACAAAATTGATCAGATGTTGCTGGACAAGATATTTCGTCAATAACAAAATTGATCAAATGTTGCTGGACAAGATATTCCGTCAATAACAAAATTGGCCAGATGTTGCTGGACAAGATATTTCGTCAAAAACTAAATTGGTCAGATGTTGCTGGGCAAGATATTTCGTCAATGACAAAATTGGTCAGATGTTGCTGGACAAGATATTTCGTCAATAACAAAATTGATCAGATGTTGCCGGACAAGATATTTCGTCAATTACAAAATTGGTCAGATGTTGCTGGACAAGATATTTCGTCAATAACAAAATTGATCAGATGTTGCTGGACAAGATATTTCGTCAATAACAAAATTGGTCAGATGTTGCTGGACAAGATATTTTGTCAATAACAAAATTGATCAGATGTTGCCGGACAAGATATTTCGTCAATAACAAAATTGGTCAGATGTTGCTGGACAAGATATTTCGTCAATGACAAAATTGACCAGATGTTGCTGGACAAGAAATCGCGTCATTTGCGAAATTAGTCAGAAATGATGAGGTGTATAGTAATCAGCAAAACTGATGCGAAATCGATGGGTGAGATATTTCGTCAAAACCTGCTGTAAGGTTTACAATATCAACATGTTCCGTTTGAAAGTAGCCGAAGGCAAAAGTTTAATATCACTGAAATTGCAATACAGTTGCACAATAGTAGAACTAAACTCCGTTCGATGAAAAAATTCATATTTTTGAAAAGTTTGCTCGAAAATATATCTGCGACACTTTCAATTGCTTTTGATAAAACACATTATTCTGTAACTACTTTGAAAGTAATTCAAGTTTAATACATGCGCCTGGATAGTAAAGAATATTTCCATGCTTAAACTTATCGATTCTGACATCCTTTACCTACATATCTAGTGACAAATATATTGGAATTTTATACTTTTATGACCGGATACTTTTACGAGGGAGTTCGCTTTTATGGCCATTTATCTAATCTTTGCTTCTCTGTGTAGGGTTCGGTGAAAGCTCGAGTTAAAAAATAAAATGTAAATAACATTTTTTTTTTAATAAAAACAATTTGTCATCGTAAAATTTTCCGGAGGAAAAATTATTTATTTTTACAGATTCTGCCATGATTGTTTCATACACTGAATACTATTCTCTAATAGTGTTGAATATTTACCTGGCATGAGTTTAGTAGGTTATATATACTATGGATCTACAGGGTGTTTCAGAAAGGACTCCCTAATTTTGAAATGACTTAACTACGAAACCGTGATAGATAGAAATATGAAACAAGTAGTACATTTAATGAGCAGGATAGTAATTTTAAGCATGTTTTATTTATAATACATATATAGTATATAAATTATTGTTTTTAGTAAAAGAAGAATTTTCACTTCGTCGATATTTTGCAAAATGTTCTTCCTTTAAAATATATATAGTCGGTATCGTCTGCAAACTTTAATCAAATATTTTGAAGACTTATATAAACACGTGGCAACAATCAGCGATTTATTTAATTTTATCGTGTGACAATAAACTTGTTTTTCATAACAGAATAATTTTCCAAAATGTCGAATGTAATTAAGCAAAGAACACACATTAAATTTTGTTTCCGCAATGGAATTTCAGCTACAAACACATTTGAAATGTTTCAGAAAGCTTTTACGGACGACTGTTTATCAAAAAACACAGTATTTGATTGGTATAAAAAGTTTAAAGAAGGTATAGAATCCGTCGTTGATGATTCGCCATCTGTTAGACCATCCACTTCGACTAATGATCAACATGTCAATCAGGTCAGAGAATTGGTGCTTAGTGATCATCGTTTTACAATAAGACACATTATTGAACAAGTTCTTTTATGATTCGTCGAAACGAGTAGTCGAAAACGACCAGAATTGTGGCGAGATAGATTATGGGTTTTCCCAACAATAATGCCCCTTCTCATAATACCATTATTATCCACGATTTTTTCACAAAGTATTCAACAAATACGACTCCACAAGCGACATATTCACCTGATATGGTACCGTGTGACCTTTTATAATCTTCACGGGTGCAACTCCCTCTTCGTGGCCACCATTTTGTGTCCATTAATACAGTAAAAAAGAAAATTCGATACGAACCCTGAAGGGGTTTCTGAAAAGATGACTTTAAGGCATGTTTAGGGGATTGGAAAAAACGAAAGCTGAAGTGCATTTAAGTCGTAGGAGATTACTTTGAAGGAAATGTAATAAATTCTGACCAATAAATTAATATCTTTTGTTTAATGACAGCAATCCGGGAACTTTTTTATCACAGTAGTAGATCGTAATATTGCAGTTCTTAAAATAAAGCCATCCTGCAAAATTTTGTGTCATTTCATTTCCATCTTTTTTCTGAATGAATTCAATTGCAGTTAATTTAATATTCTCAATTCGATTATCATGTCATCGGCTCAGAGCTAAAACTCTTTAGCAAACATTTTCATTAGACGCAAACAAGTTATAAGATTAGTTTGGCACTGTCGTATTGTAATATGTTTAAAACCTACACCACTATCAAAATGCAGGAGACATTTTTATTTTTCGACCCAAAATCTAATGGCTTGTCTTTAAATAGCTCTCCTACCTCAACTCATGATTTTATACTTTAAGTTTACGATGTATTATAATGAGGCATATTAACTTATACATTGAATATAAGAAAATTGCATTTGATCACTTGAAAAATAAATTTAAGAAAATAATTTTGTTATAAAGGGTGTTGACAACTGTAAAAAGACAAGTATTTTATATTTTATCAAACAAAATTAACTCGACTCATCCACTCCTATTTAAAAGTTTAACTATTTTAATGTAACAAACTTATTGGTAAAAAAGAAAGGACTTATAATGATAATATAAATAATTTTTATATTAGACATAATTCGAAAGTATATTATTGGTAAAACTTACAATTTACAACAAACAAACAAACTTATTGGTAAAAAAGAAAGGATTTATAATGATGATAGAAATAATTTTTATATTAGACATAATTCGAAAGTATATTATTGGTAAAACTTACAATTTACAACAAACAAACAAACTTATTGGTAAAAAAGAAAGGACTTATAATGATAATAGAAATAATTTTTAGATTAGACATAATTCGAAAGTATATTATTGGTAAAACTTACAATTTACAACAAACAAACAAACTTATTGGTAAAAAAGAAAGGACTTATAATGATAATAGAAATAATTTTTATATTAGACATAATTCGAAAGTATATTATTGGTAAAACTTACAATTTACAACAAACAAACAAAATTATTGGTAAAAAAGAAAGGACTTATAATGATAATAGAAATAATTTTTATATTAGACATAATTCGAAAGTATATTATTGGTAAAACTTACAATTTACAACAAACAAACAAACTTATTGGTAAAAAAGAAAGGACTTATAATGATAATAGAAATAATTTTTATATTAGACATAATTCGAAAGTATATTATTGGTAAAACTTACAATTTACAACAAACAAACAAACTTATTGGTAAAAAAGAAAGGACTTATAATGATAATAGAAATAATTTTTATATTAGACATAATTCGAAAGTATATTATTGGTAAAACTTACAATTTACAACAAACAAACTTATTGGTAAAAAAGAAAGGACTTATAATGATAATAGAAATAATTTTTAGATTAGACATAATTCGAAAGTATATTATTGGTAAAACTTACAATTTACAACAAACAAACAAACTTATTGGTAAAAAAGAAAGGATTTATAATGATAATAGAAATAATTTTTAGATTAGACATAATTCGAAAGTATATTATTGGTAAAACTTACAATTTACAACAAACAAACAAACTTATTGGTAAAAAAGAAAGGACTTATAATGATAATAGAAATAATTTTTAGATTAGACATAATTCGAAAGTATATTATTGGTAAAACTTACAATTTACAACAAACAAACAAACTTATTGGTAAAAAAGAAAGGACTTATAATGATAATAGAAATAATTTTTATATTAGACATAATTCGAAAGTATATTATTGGTAAAACTTACAATTTACAACAAACAAACAAACTTATTGGTAAAAAAGAAAGGATTTATAATGATAATAGAAATAATTTTTAGATTAGACATAATTCGAAAGTATATTATTGGTAAAACTTACAATTTACAACAAACAAACAAACTTATTGGTAAAAAAGAAAGGATTTATAATGATAATAGAAATAATTTTTAGATTAGACATAATTCGAAAGTATATTATTGGTAAAACTTACAATTTACAACAAACAAACAAACTTATTGGTAAAAAAGAAAGGACTTATAATGATAATAGAAATAATTTTTATATTAGACATAATTCGAAAGTATATTATTGGTAAAACTTACAATTTACAACAAACAAACTTATTGGTAAAAAAGAAAGGACTTATAATGATAATAGAAATAATTTTTAGATTAGACATAATTCGAAAGTATATTATTGGTAAAACTTACAATTTACAACAAACAAACAAACTTATTGGTAAAAAAGAAAGGATTTATAATGATAATAGAAATAATTTTTAGATTAGACATAATTCGAAAGTATATTATTGGTAAAACTTACAATTTACAACAAACAAACAAACTTATTGGTAAAAAAGAAAGGACTTATAATGATAATAGAAATAATTTTTAGATTAGACATAATTCGAAAGTATATTATTGGTAAAACTTACAATTTACAACAAACAAACAAACTTATTGGTAAAAAAGAAAGGACTTATAATGATAATAGAAATAATTTTTAGATTAGACATAATTCGAAAGTATATTGTATTCAGAAATTTTTCAATTATTTTATGCTCCATCTCAAACTTTATAAGTAGCTAAAATATTAATAACAATATAAATGCATAGTTTAAAAATTGTAAATTAATATTTTAAAGATATATGTTTTGAGTAATTAAACCATACAAAAAAAAAGTATACTACAAATAACCCAACAACTTTGTAATACTCATATCACATACGTTATTCAAACTTCAATTAAAGCTATTCCAAAACACGTTTAACTAGGGTTGAATTTATTAAGTTCTATCCTAATTACAAAGACAGTTTGTCACTGGAACCTCAAAAATGTGTCATCTTTCTTGATGCAATTTCCGTAAATTCCGCTTATAAAGTAGGTTCAACGCAGTGTGCACCGTGAAACTGAAAGTTATTGCATTAAATCGGTATCGATTTTCCGAAAATTGATATCTTCCCACCCATAAACCATTTTATCGGGACTTGAATTTAATAATGTGAAGCTGTAAGTATAACGCTGGTAAAGCATTTAATATACGGTCATAAATTCGAGAATATTAGCATATTTAATTACAAATTTATATATATATTTTTTATAATTTTTGTTGTACATCTTGGGTTGTTGAAGGGGTAAGTACACACTAGAAAACACGAAAATCGACCATAATATTAATATTTGTTTTATTAATTCAAAATATTTTCCAATTTCTTAGCTTTCAAACAATGTGTGGCAAGATCTTACAAATATTCAAAATAGTCTTCTAGTTACAGGGTTTTTTGTTAGGTCACCATGAACAGATATGTTTACAAAACTTTAAACTCGATTTCTCAAGAACTTCGTTTATTGCCATAGGATGCTTTGTTCCAAATGTGATAACTCCACAATAAATTCCCCTATTATAATTTTTTTTGGCATCATTATGATTTATATAATACAGTAAATGTTTTGAATCTCAATGAGAGTATTTAGTCAAGAAATGGATTTTTAAATGTTGAAATTCTTGAAAATATGATAATTTTTTTACGCTTCCTTGATTAAAAAATTGTAAAACAAAAATAGTTCTAGCAACTTGATGGAGGTTGAAACCATGAAGAATAAGATTAAAAATATTCTCCAACAGGGGAAATCGTCTTTCTGAACAAATTAGAATTTGAGGTATCACGTTTCAAAAAACATGTGAATTTGCTAATTATACCTTACTTGTATAGTTAATTATTTGCACAATTTGATTTTTTCTCCCTGAAATGATTTTAAGAATGCACCAATTACGTGTGGTAAAAAAGCTGGATTTTTAAAGTCAAAACTTTATAAAAAACCTTCTAGTGTATACGTAAACCTTAAATATTTGATGTATCTAGAACTTGGACGACACATTTTTGCTAAGGCTAGTTAATCCAAACTTGCTAAGCAATCTTCAATAACTCGCTACTCCAACTATGCTCGCTCTCCCTGATCTATAGCGTCAAAATATACCAAAAAATTATGTGTTTGACTTTTTTTGTTTTTTATTGCTACTAGGTGGTACAAATAAAAAGTTTAGGGTCTAGGGGGTAATTAGTACTAAAAGTCTAGAGGGTACCAATTAGTTTACTCGTCCACCCCCTGCTCGCTATCGCTCGTCAAACCCCGATGATTGCTACGCAATCTCTATATATAATTCTCTTACGTGACGTTATTTGTTATCGTGTTTTGGCAACACTGTGCGATTGTTTGTTTACCACGAAGTTTCACGCCTTAGTTGAATTTATAGCGTTATAGGGTAAAGTTTTATTGAAAAAAATGAATATTAATCATGCTGTTGCAGGTTACAAACAATATGCTGGGTATTCGATTTCCAAAGCAGCGCTCACATTTCGAGTCAAAATTTGCTCAAAGTTCTGGGCATTTTCATTTGAATTCCGAATTGTTCGAGTTCTGATTCCAGAGGTACTGTATGAAATTTATGTAGTACAACAAATTTATGTATGAAAAATATTTTTTTGGAATATATTTTGTAATCAATGTCTTCATTATGCGAGCGAAGCGAGCAAGGTTCGCGCAGCGAACCAATGAGGATTGCAAAGAAATCCTCCGGGGGTTGGCGAGCGATAGCGAGCAGAGGGCTGGCCCCTTAGTCATATTTAGTTTGCTTTGCGAACTATACTTTCAACAATGAGGGAGGTGGGATTGCTTCACAATCCATCCCATATGGATTGCTGCTGGATTGATCCCGGACCTGTAGTACGACATTAATTGAAGGTTCCCTTCCCATTGCGATATGTATCGCATGCGCCCGAGTAACGGAAAATTGCCTACTTTTTTTGTGAGATAAGCTGATTCGCATATAAAACGACCCCAGTATTTTAGCTTTAGAAAACGTTCCAAAAATTCTCGGCTCATATACGGAAATATAGTATAAATAAAAACAAAATGTTTTAAAAAATGTCAAGAATAAAACACCTTATTTCCATATAAAAAAAGGAAATATTTTAGCACAACATATTGTTAAAATTCAGAAGAAATCTCAACACAATTTTAAACGTTTTAGCTTCTCCGTGTTGTTTGTTGTAATAGTACTTCTTAATATTTTCATATTCAACTGTTGATATGGAAACGGCGACCCAATTAGCCGGTTCTTCTATGAACATTGCAAACTCTAAAGCGCGTGTTTTTAAATTTTATGAATGAATTATTTAAAAAATATAAATGTGTTTATCGTCTGCGCGTGCTCTAAATTCATTAGACCGTTGAATTACAAGATTCGCTAAAATGTGAGTCGCTGTTACCAATCACAAAAGCGATTAAACCTGAAAAATATTGCAAAAATATTTTTTTATAGTAAAAAGATAAGTTGTATTGGGTTGTTTATTCAACGGCACACTGTAGCAACACAGTCCACTATTGGCAAGAGTCAGGGATCAATACCGAAGGGAAAGATCCGAGGTCAACGCCTCGGCATTTTGAACCACTGACAGCGGACTCGGTCAACACCTAAGCTGACATCCCACGCCAAACTTCTATAATCTTCCAACCTGAGGACATCACAGGACACGACAGATTTAACGTGCACCAGTCCTAGTGCACAGGGCGATCTTTAGCTGAACCTAGTTTTAAACTCTCTTGTTGCTAATATGATGCTCCTCCAATTTAGTATAAAAAATGACGAATCGCCTTCGAGTAAGTATGAAATAGAAATAGGCGTTCCAAGAGTAATCTTGACAATAGGACTGAATGTACTTTTAGCCATTGTATGTTATTGGAAATACAAATTAGCACCATTAAAAGTAAACGAAATGCTGTTACATATATTTGAGGTAGGTATTTTTACTAACGTCACACTGGAGCAACACAACGTATTTAATACTAGGGGGCCAGCCCCCTGCTCGCTAAAGCTCGCCAACCCCCGGAGGATTGTTTTGCAATCCTCATTGGTTCACTGCGCGAACCTATGCTCGCTTTGCTCGCATCAATGAAGACATGTGTCCTAGCAGAAAGGATTGTTTATAAAATATGATATTCCAAAAATATATTTTTAAAATCTCTCTCTAAATTTGCTATATTACAGAAAATATATATACAGTACACTGAAATCAGAATTCAAATGAAAAATTTGAACAAATTTTGAGTCGAAATGTGAGCGCTGCTTTGGAAATTGAATACCCAACATGTTGTTTGTGTGTACATTTCCAGCATTCTTGAGTCACCCACATTTTTTCATTGAGTTTGTTTTCGAAAGTTATAGTGCAAGAGTCTTATTGAACTGATTGTTGAACTGAACTATAATCCTTACCTGATCCTTACTGAACTATAATTGTTGGCCCTGAAAAGGACCGTTTATTAAATGGCCCTGAAATGATCCTCCGCTTTCTTTGATTTCTAATTATAAACTGCAACAGATCAACTAAAACTCATTTTCTTTTTCAATAAAATTTCATCCGATAACGCTATAAATTCAATTGAGGAGCGAGGCCTCGTGGTAAACAATCGTACAATGTTGCTAAAACGCGATAACAAATAGCGTCTTTTTTGCGTGCCGCGTAAGAGTATTATATATATAGATATTTAAATAATTATTTTTTATTTAGAAGTAATAAATCCCTTTATGTAAGTATAGGGGCAATATTCGCATAATAGATGGTTTGAAATCAAATGTGTGTGAAGGGGAGAAACAATCACTTTTTACACATTTCTTGTCCATTCCCGTTATACTTCACTATCAATAAATGAGTTACTCAGAAGTCAATACGGTTTTAAGTCCATTTTTTGATATGTTCTGATTTTATTATAAATTTTAATGAAATAAGTAACATTTATTTGTTTTAAGGATTTCCTCTTTGCTTAGTATTTCTTGGTCTGAAAGCCGTTCTTTTTATAGCTTCTGAATGTGTTGTACAATTTTAGAATCCATTGTGAATAATTTTACTTTTCTTCAATATTTTTTTACATAAACTTTGAAATAAAAACTAAACTATTCTTCTTTCGATATGCGTTGGGAACACTGACGCCGCGTTCGTAAGCAAGTCTGAAAAAAGTGTAATCCAGAAAATAATCCGTCATGTGACCTCCGTTTCACCGGTTCTGAAGTTGCATTTGCGAACGCTTCCATACATTATAACATAAACTTACGAAACGCATAACAATCTCGAACATTCTATTTTTCCATAAATTTCTTACGCTTTTATTTTCATATCCTGCATACATCTTGTATTGTAAAGCCAACCCTTTGAAAAAAGACCTTACACACTTTTCTAATCAAATTAGTAAACCAAAAATTTAAAAAACCCCAATATATTAAAAAAACATTAATTTTCCATATTAATTTTTATTAAATTGCCATAATAAATAATAATTAATATATGCCATAATAAATAATAAATAATAATAATTAATTAAATTGCCATATTAATTTTCTCAAATTTTGTTACCTGGACAACGCATTGGCTTATGAGCGACTCATTAATATAATAAACAATCGTGGTAGTTGTATTGATTAGGTTTCTTGCCACTGGGGGATTTTGATGTACCAGATATCTCTCCATTAAAAGAAAACCGACCAGACCTTGATCTCGTCATCATAAAACATAACGGCAATATTTTGATGATAATATATCCTGCCATTTGCCTTATTGGTCAGATCTTGATGCACATGATATGTCGTGGTAACCCTTGGTATTGAAAAGCTTAGCACTGATGCTAAGCAAGGATCTTTTAGCTGTAATTCGCGTGGGAGTTTGGAGAGTGGGTAGCCAGTTCAGGTATTACATCGTCATCTGACCGCGTTTCAAAATTAGAGGTTTGGAAATGAATGGCATGGTCATGAATATTAAGAAAAATAAAGTATGAAATATCAGAGAAGCCATCAATTTTAAATTTACTTTTTCTAGTTTACACTAAGTTAGAAATCAATGCATAAAGAAAATATGAGGAGATATATATCGCACCCCGGCAAGAAAAGTGACGCAACCCAAAATGGCAGAATTTGAGAAACATCATCTTAAAGGATACTATAAAACTTATATTGAAATAATATAAGCTTCTTTTAAATTTTAGGTAGCTATTTATGGTGGTAACTTCTATTATATTCTTTAGAATAGTAATATAACACGCTGGGGTAACTCATACATATTTTTCAATGACATAACATCAAGATTTTTATTTTTTGACTTGTGTCACTTTTATTGCCGTCGTGCGATATGTTCAGTATCAACAAGTGCCGGATAGCTTTTGAACAAGTGAAAGGATGACATTGAAGCAGCCATTCAAAATCTGGTTGCGTTAACATGACTGATGTGAGCTTTTTGCCATGCATTTTATTGAAAATAATAATTAATACCAATAAAAATGTACGAATTACTGTCTTGTAATTTTGAATACTTTTATTTTATTTGGATGCACGTTATGGGTATAGATGGATTGGAATTAGATATGAAATATGAGTAACGACACTTTGCTATCAATATGCATGATCAATTAAAACAGCTTATTACAAATTCTATGCGAGTATGGTAGTTATAGTTTATTTCGAAGCGTTTGTTATTCAATTTTATTCCAAACTCTCCTGGTGATATATCTTCGTTTCGAAAATCTCCCTGAATAGGCGAGCTTGTGCAAAAAAGTGTTCCAAAGTGTCACCAGCTCAAGGCAACGAAATATTTGTGGTTTGTCTACTGTTATCTTTAATTCTCCCTTGGAATAATAGGTCAGTTTTTACTTGACAAGGTATCTCGTCATCAGCAAAATACGAGGTATCACGTCAAAACGCAAGGACTGGTCATAAACTTATCCAATGCTTAATTTCCGATACGGTTTACCTGAACTTCAAGATACCAACAGACATAAAAGTTCATTTACCTCAAATAAATTAGCAAATATAGTATCCCATCGACGTCGAATACCCATATGCTCATTTTCTTACAACTTTCGTTCAATGGTAATAGATATTTCAATGAAACTACTCATCACTTACAAACAAGAAAGAACATCCCCACCAGACAATCTATCTTCTCAAGCACCACATTTATTAATTAGCGAAAATTGACGAGATTCCTCGTCTAAATACTTGGAGAGTTGATCATACCTTAATCCAATACTTAATTCCCTATTCAGTTTACTTGAAATCAAGGTACCAACAATGAATTCAAATAAATTAGCAATTACAATGTCCCATCCACGTCCAATAACAAAATGCTTATTTTTCTACAACTTTCATCGCATCCTAGAAGACATTTCAATGAAATCTCTCGCCTGTTACGATTAAAAAGAAACATTCCCACCAGGCAATCTATTTCATCGCACGCACATTTATTTATCCCTGGATAAATAAACTAAGCCGACTTCAAACGCGCAAGAGAGCCAGCCACTCGGAAATCAGACCCCATATCTTTTCTTCGCGGAACTGAAGTGAAGGGGCGAGGGTGGAGCTGGAACCATCAGGGAAGGAGCTGGCAGCAACAAAAAAGCCAGGTAGTTGCTTTCAAGTACCGTCTGTTCGGCGTTTAGGCGCCTTCGTCCAATCAGGACTGCCGGATAAGATCCGCGGACTGGTATGAGTTGGGAGATACGTGATTCCATCTTGTTTTGGTGGTGGAGAATCGATACTATTGGAGTATAAACACGGTGCCTGGCAATACAGGGAGATTGCTTTTGTCACTGAGATATGCTGCGTGTATCACATACACAGGAAGCGAAGTTGCCGAATCAGGAGATTGAAAATGTAATCAAAGAAAATAGACTCGGATACTTTCGGCTTGGGTATTCATGCTTGGATGGGAGCTATAGATCGCTTGTAATTCCCATATTTTGGGATTGAATAGAATGCGAAAATTGTTGCGTTGCGAGAAAATTCTATTCATATTGTTTTCGTAAAAGGAGGGTGTTTCTGAAGACATATATGTCTCATTTGGAACACTTACACGAAACACGTATCGCAGTAGGAACACAGTACCTATACCCACATTTAGATGGAAATAAATGTCTTATACAGTTGTTTACGAATACTATGATTTCCGTATTGCAATCGACATTAAATGTATGTTTTAGTCAGTAAGTAGTAAGGAGTAGTGACGAATCATGGTATTGAAAATGTAACGAAAGGAAATAGACACGGATACTTTTAGCTTTGGTCTTCATACTTGGTGGAAGCTTAGATCGCTTATAATTCCAATATTTGGACAGAATAGACTGCGAACATTGTTGCGATGCGAGAAAATTCTATTCATATTGTTTTCGTTAAAAGAGGGTGTTTCTGAAGTGATATATGTCTCTTTTGGAACACATACACAAAACACGTATCGCAGTAGGAACATACTACCTATACCCACATTTAGATTGAAATAAATGTCTTATACAGGTGTTTACGAATGTACTACATAATGTTCTGTAGTACAATCGACATTAAATGTATGTTTTAGTCAGTAAGTACTAAGGAGTTGTGCCGAATCAGGATATTGAAAATGTAATGAAAGAAAATATACAAGGATACTTTTAGCTTTGGTCTTCATACTTGGTGGGAGTTTAGACAGCTTATAATTCCAATATTTGGACAGAATAGACTGCGAAAAAAGCGTTCACTTTGCGAGAAAATTCGATCAATAATGATTTGGTTAAAAACGGTATTTCTGAATTGACGTCAATTTCGGAATACGTACACGAAACACAACACTTTATACACTCATATTTAGATTGAAATAAAAGCCTCGCATACAAGTTGTTTGTGAATGCTATGGTTTTCTTTTTGCAATCTAGCATAAATGTCTATTTTAGTCAGTATTAAGATGTTGCTGAATCGGGTTCAAAATGTAATCAAAGACAATAGACTTGGATACTTTTGGCTTGGGACTTCATGCTTGGGTGGGAGCTGTAGATCGCTTATAGTTCCCATATTTGGATAGTAGAGACTTCGAAAATTGCGTCCACTTTGCGAGAAAATTCGATGAATATTGTCTCGGTAATAGAAGGGAGAGCTACCAACCACATCAGGGGGTCTGCGAATATTTTACTTCTGCTGTCCAAATGCTCGATCATGATACATTTAAGGATTATCTCAAAACCTATTGTTGAAAATTAAGATTAATAAAGGAACTGTGTAAAAAATATATTACTTTAAGTTTATTGGCAACACTAAAACACAAAAAATTACAATGTAACTGTGGACAGAAGTAATATAAATAACACAAGTAAGTAATACACTGTTCCAACTTATATATCTGGATCAACAATGCGAATTTGTCTTAACCCGGCAAAGCCTGAATTAATTATTTTTTTCCAATATCAATTTCTTTCTAGTATATTGTTGATAAGATGCTATTTATGTAGGAAAAGCCTTTTTTTGTTGTAAAATTTCAATAATATTCTCAAAAATGCATGGTACCGCTAGGCTTTTGAGGGAGCAAATTGTAAGTAATGCAGTTTCTTATTGATATTGACTCAAGCGGTTTAAATGTATTTTTACCAGTTTATGATTTGAAATTAATACAAAAATACAAATGTATGGCATAGAAGAACACATTTGGATAAACATACAATAGTAAAAAAAATATCCTAAGAGAAAAATAAAAAATGTTTACTATCCAGAAAGCACAAGACAAATAGTAATACCAATAATATTACCAACAATACTGGCATTTTTTTTTATGAAATATAATCAATAACTTTATTGCATGGTCTATTTGCAATGTTATTATGTTTGAGAGAAAGTCTAAAAAATACAAAGCCCTATGTCACATTTTACGCACATTTGTGTGAACTCGACTATTGTAGTTTATAGCAGCACATCTTGAACCCAACTTCTTTTGAATTTATTTGTATCAGTCTTATTGATTCTCTTTGCTAGTTTTTTTCGTTAGCAGAGTTTTCCAGACCCTCTCTCTTCTGAATCTAAATCTAAATAATCTTTCCTGTGGGTTTTTTCCGTGATGTTTCTACATTTACACTTAACTGACGACCAGATAAATAATCTGTAAGTTCCTCATCTTCTTCTGCCCAGTCTTCATCTGTGATACTACTGCAACATCAGGAGATTCAATACAGACATCTTCTAAGTCCGACTCTTAGTTTAATTCAACAAATAACAGAAGAGCTTCTTCTAGTGTTAAATATTTCTGAAAAATGAAACTGTATTTCAAAATAATAAAATATACACATGATTTAAATATACACATAAAAACTGCCATAAGAAATAATATGTTCAAAAATATAGTCAAAGACACATTTTAATTTCATAATTGCATTTTAAGGGGGTCCGGGACACATTGAAATTTTTTTTTATTAATTAATTTAGAATTTAGAATTTTTTTTGTACTGATTATCCATCTAACTAAGAAGCGAAATCACAACACAAAATTTTCCCAAAAGTTTTTTAAAAATTTTAAATTAAAATTTTTTGAAAAAAAGAAAGGTCATTTTAAATTGCTAAAACTCAAAATATTCTCTATGAATTTTCAAAATTCTTGCAGCAAATTATTCACAAATTTATAAATTTTAATTTTGATTCAGCAATTTAAAAAATATTAATTTAATAAAAAATATTTGAATGAAAATGTTTGAAAATTTTGAGGTACTTATTTTTTTTAAAGTCATATTTTGAAAAATAAATATTTGTTTCAAATTTGCTGAATCAAAATTAAAGTATAATGTTTGAAAAAGATATATTCCAAATTTCAACCCTTAAACTTTATTGGTTTTCGACTTATAGCAATTTTAATACAGGAAATCTTGAAAAAATGTATCATGGAGAAAAACGCATTTAAAGTTTTAAAGACAGGTGTTGTTGCCATGACAACAACTGCCAAAAGTGTTAAATTTTCAAAACAACGCACCACAAATATTATTATACTAGCAAAATACCCGACCTTACTCGATTTGAATTGGTTTACTCTAGATTGAAGAGATAATCAAAATATATAATGACTTACGTTTTTTGTAGAATAAAATTTTTTTTAACACCTTTCGCCATCTTTATATTTTCTACAACTTATTTTGGACACAAATCCTACACTGCATATCCATTCATGTAATACATTTCACATACATCGCACAATTGCTGTATGACAAAGCTACAAAATGACGAAAGGTGATACTAAGGTTACTACTATAAAAGACGATTTATAGGAAGATTTGGAATTCCCTTTCTTAAGTTCTTTTCATGTTCAACTCAATTAATTAAAATTACGATTTACGGCGAGTGCTCTCGCACTCATAGTCAACAAAACAACATTTATTTACTTGTGGCACTCTTGCCTCCGGTATGCGACATTGTGAAATTTTGCAATCTTCTGTCATTATTACAACGAATTTTTTAATGTTGGAAAAAGTTCCAGTTTGGATTAATAAACCTTATTATTTTTTCAATAACGGCATTATTCTTTAAATAACGGCATTATTCTTTAAATAACGGCATTATTCTTTAAATAACGGCATTATTCTTTCAATAATGGCAATAATGCCAATAATAACTACACTTAAAATTTACTGAAAATTTATACTGATTTACCTAACATTTTTAAGTCTAATACTTTGTGGTGGTGTTGCGTGTGATGAGAAGGAAAACACATGTATTAAAATAATAAATATTTAAAACAGGAAACAGCGAAATAAAACAAAATTAAAGATGTCGCAAAAAATTGTTCTAAAGATATTAATTTGTGATTCAATTTTATCTCTTGATCTCGCACAGTTGCCACAACTTACAACTAAAAGTGTACAAAATTTAGAAAGGTGAAATTGATTCAGAGCGAAAGAATCAGAAAAAATATCTCTGCTCTCGCGATCTTGTTCATTCTCGTTTCGTTGAAAAATATCGTCTGTCCCAAATATTCGGAAATCGTTTTCATTGCGCAAAGAATAAAAATAAGAGTCGAAATAAATGAAGTATCAGAGCTAAAATTTCACCATAAAATTTTTTTTTTGAAAAATAATTGGTTTTCAGCATTACTGGTAAAGCAAATAAAAGTAGTCGTAATACTCAAACTACATTCCAATTTTTCGAAAACTATCAAATTGTGGATGATTTAAGTATACTTACTCAGGTGTTTTAGCATGAAACTCTTCTAAATATACCAATAAAAAAAATGTTTAATATTGCATTCACTAAACTAATAAATAATGTATTAAATAAAACACATTGTATTCAAATATCTGGAATATAATTCATGTGATGTCTACACAAACACACAAACACAAAATCGAGCATAGAACAGAAAGACGGACAGACAGACTTTCGCAACCAATGCCACTCACTAAATGAAGATAAGTACTCACTGTATGCAAATTTCCATGAAAATATCTTAAACCGCGTGGACGTGTATAGGGCACAACATACAGACAGACAGACGGACAGACAGACGGACAGACATACAGACAGACACCAAACGAGAAAAAGGCATTAGAAGGGTCCAAAACGGATAGAAAACTTGAAATGGGTCGAAAATATTGAATGTACAAACAAACACTCCATTCTTATTTCTATAGATTTCTAGTTCTAATTAAGATAGAAACATGATTTAGACGTCATTTTAAGCAGAAAAACACAGAGAACTTCTTAAAATAATAAAAAATATTTCGAAAATTTGACGATTTTTGTGTCCCGGACCCCCTTAACCTACAACTCCTTCCCCATTTTAAACTTTTGGCTTTGTTATTTTTATGAAATCAGCAATAGAATTTTTTTATAGTTTTTTTTATGGAAAATTTTTTATGTAATTATTTTATACACATTTATTTTTTAACTATTCTGTTATATATAATAAAAAAATTAATTATAAACTTTTAAAACATTTTTGTATTTTCTAGAGCAAAAATCAATAAAAATCTAAGCAGTGACAAAAAGATAGCGTAAAAGCCAAGTGGTACCATACGGTACCAGTAACAATCCAATACAAAAAAGTTGTATATAATATTATTATATTTTTTTGAAACATTGTGCACGTAATATCTAGACATAAACGATAAATATTGTATCAAACTTTCATTTCTATATGTCTCAGTAAAGAGAGAACGGTTGTACTTACTTTTTCGATGCGTCATTTTGTCATAGCACAAAAATGTTCTTGTTTCTTTCGCTCAAAGTAAAAATCTGACGCGTCGTTCACTAAAATTATTGCCTAGACAGGATTTTTCAATCTCTTGTGTGGTGCCATCTACTAACAAACAAACAAAATATTTGTATTATAACGAAGAAAATTGTAATATTTTAAACCTTTATTTCTGGTACCATATGGTACCGCTAGGCTTTCCCGGGTTAATAATAAACATATTTTAACTCACCGAATTATGTGCAAAAATCGGAGTCGCCGTTATCGATTTCGATTTATGATCAACAAAACAAGCAGGCCAGTTTTTCAGTGCGACTTTCTTCAAAACTAAAAAGGCTTAACATCACGAATCGTTCGTTTTCGCCTGCATTTTCTATATATTTTCTTATCCTCATTATTATTCTGACAACAGTCTGAATTCTCATTGGTTGATCATTCAAATAAAAATACGCTAGTGTCATCTAGTGGTTAGACAAACTGAACATAGTCTGCTCTCTCATTTCCAGGTAAGTTATGTCCACTGGGCTTGGACACGTCGGCGTGGTGTGTAAGTTTGGAGAGTGGGGACAAATCAGGTGTGACCTCGTCATCTGACCATGGTTCAAAATAACGTGGTATTGTCCTTGGATCTTTTCTTTCGGGGTTTAATCTCGGACCGTTACCAACAGCCCGTTGTGTTACCCCAGTGTGTCGTTAATTCCAAATACCATCTTATTCTTATTATCAGAACAAGAATCTAAATTATCATCGGTAGATCATTGCATTAAATTACATAGCGCCATCTAGTGGCTAGACAGACATTGAACCCGTAATTTGTTTAGCATTTAGAGTAAATGGCGTCGATCCATTGACAATGGAATATCAATTCGAAATTCATTCTTTGCATTTCTTATTGGAGAAATTCTGAAATCGAATATGTGAATGAGATGCAATCGGAGTAGGCATTCAGAGGCTGATTATGATAATATGAATAAAGTGTGGACCTTTCACCATCCGCTTTAGTGGAATTAACACTATTGAAAGAATATCTTTGAAAAATGTAAAAATTATTTTATAATTATGACTAAATGTATTTCATTTGGATGCATGGAATATGCATATTGTATTAAGCACAATGGGCTTATATAGGGTAGAAATGAAAGTAACAGCACTTCCATTTACGGTCCTGCTGGTTTATCTTCACGTCGGAAACTGCCTTATTTCAGCCTTTGGTGCAAAAACCTTTTCCAAACAGTCACCAGTTCTAGGCAAGAGACAAGATTATTTCCTACTTGGTCCATCATACCCCTCGAAGTAATATGGACGGATTAAGGTTACAGTGGGTGTAAGCTACTTTTCCAAGAAAAAAATAGACTTAGAACTTCCATTGCTAGATGTTGCCAGTTGAATGAAGCTCTGACTTACTTCCTATTTTTGTTATCAGATTGACGTATCTATATCTGGTTACAGATTTTGTAATCTGTACTCTCTAATTATATTTATTTAAATTTAGTTACATTATATCTGGTTTCTGTGCCAGTTGGTTTTTTTTCTAGAAAAAGTGACTTACACCACTGAAACTGTAAGCCGTCCATATAGCAGTTTTTCTCGACAGGACATCTCGTTCCTAAGCAAAATTGACCAGATCTTAGACTAGTTATTCCATTGATACGCTTAAAGGGTTAAAATATAAAAGAAATTAAGAAACTTTAGTGCAGATGCTATCGTGAATTCGCCAGTAATAACCTTTTCCCAAAAGCTCTTATTAGATATATATCTTTTCCAATCTCAACTGGGATTCTCGCCATCTTAGTTGGAAAGCAACACAAAAAGATTTAGCATTGAATTAATTTCTATATGCACTGGTTTGTTTTAACGTTGGATGGCATAAAAATTCCGATTACAAGACCTCATATATGTCAAAAATGAGTAATCTGACACCTTTAACAATGCTGGGGAATTTTATCATCAGTTTGATTTTAAACTAGCTAAAATGGTCTAATCTCCGTGGTACTCTTTCTCGAGTTAAACATGACAGAGAATCCTTATCTATTTTCGCCTTATCTGAATAAGGATACTAGTGCTTCCCCCTTTTACACAGCCTGGGAGAATTTAATTAGAAAATTGAGTGGCGTAAACGAGGTTCAGATTAAAACTCGAATTGTATTCTTTTTTATTTAGGTGTTAATGTGATATTGGATGTTTTGTCACTGTTTTATCATATTTTTAATCTGTATTAGTAATGTTTTGAAGCTCTTAGACTTTTGAAGCTTTGACTTAGCGTGTTTCCTTTTGAGACGTAAATACGTCTTTCTAAAGTCGGAACAACGCTGAAGTTGTTCCGACTTTAGAAATGCATGAAAATACGAAATAGGTATGTATGAAAAGTCTGATGGTACAGATATGCATAATTTAGTGGCAAAAATTGTTTTTGGTGAAATTTCAAGTCTTAAAGGGGAAAATTGTAAGCGTTAGGGGGAAAATTATCGGGAACAGTTTGAAAACATCGTTTAAAAAGCTGCTTATCCTGAAATAAATGTTTAAAAAATAAACCATTAGCCACTCCCTCACCTATAAACTGACTACAAAAAGTACGCCTAAGACTCCCCAATAGAGTTGCCACCAAAGTAATACTTATAGCAAAGCTGTACCAGTCTGGCCTTACAAAAAAGCGTTACAATCGCTTTGTCTTATAATTTCAGAACTAAAAAAATATCCAGAGTGTTAATACAATGTCGTGTAGACGAAGAACGTTAAAACCTGTCATGACATTCCAATCGATTGCGCAGGTGCACAGAGGGTGGGAAGGGGATACGTAGTAAGTCGAAATTCTACGGTTCTGGGCGAGCTATCGGCCAGTTTTACTTCGAGTTGCATGAAGTGAGGACTATGTAAGTGGTACAATTCTAAAGCTACCGTACTAAGCTAAAATTAATATTGAACAACAATTAATATCAAACGGTACATTATACGTTAAAATTATAAATTAATTGTTGAATATTCATACTATAAACAATCTTTTAAACTTGATTCACTCCACATTCCAACATCAGGCTCAAGTTTTCAGGTCAAAATTACGGTTTTTGTTCTCGACACAACCGTAGTAAAAAATAAGCATCGATTAAAATATGTTTTAATATCATTTCTCTATTCCTTTAAAATAAGATAAAAAATATCGATTCATCCCTACGCTCTAACTGGATATATTTAAAGAGCATATGAGGTCTGTTAGGAATGTAATGAGACCAGCCAAATACGCACACACATCAGCAGTGGGCGACTTTATCGACATATTTTGATTGTCACCTGAGACGTGTGTATATATTTGACCTTCAATGCAAGTTTGAAATCGATGTGATTAGAACGTGCTGTACAGTATACGATTCCGTAAGTGCTTGCAGAGGTCACTAGTGACGAAAATGGAACGGTGAAACATCGAACAGCGTTATGCGTAACAGTGTGGAAAATGAACCAAGGTGTGGACAGACTTCATCGGTTTAAACTGAGGAAAATGTGACAAAAGTGAAGGCTCTCGTGAGGTCTGATCGATGTTTGACGCTGATATTTATTAGCAGTGAGCTTAATTAGAAACACCAAACTGTTTGTTAAATTTTGACTCGGGATTTGACCATGCGCAGAGTCTGCGTGAAGTTGGATCCAAAAAATGTCACCTCAGAACAAATGGAGAACCGAAAGACTATGGAATTGTCTTGGAAAGACGATGGAAAGTTCCTTGACGCTGTCGTCACGGGTGACGAGTCGTAGATATTCGAGTACAATCCCGAAACGAAGCGGCAATGTTAAGAGTGGCACACCCGAAACAGTCTCCCTATCCGAAGATATCAAGAATGAGCAACTCCAAGATCAAATCGATGTTTATTTGTTTCGACCGCCGTGGCATTGTCCATATAGAGTTTATTCCACAAGGACAACCAATCAACATTTATACATGCAAGTTCTTGAAGGAAAAGGGTTGTTCGTGTTCGTCCTGAAATTGCAGATCGTTGGATGCATCATTACCATGCCCTTGTCACATGGTAATATCACCGAGTCCTTGACGAATAAGAACATTCCAGTGGGCTTCCGCAGCCTCCCTACTCTCCAGATTTGAGTCCATGTGACTCCTTGTTTGTGAGCTAAGCAAGGTTTCGATTGAAGAGGTATAAGGCATAAGAGAGGCATGACAAGCTCTGTCACCGAGAACTTGACAACTAAGAACATTTCAGTGGCTCCACAGACTCCCTACTCTCCAGATTTGATTCATTGTGGCTCCTTGTTTGTGAGTTAAGCAAGGTTACGGTTAAAGTGTTACATCCAAGTCCAAGATCAAATCGATGTTGATTTGTTTCGATCGCCACGGCATTGTCTATAAAGAGTTTATTCCACAAGGACAGTCAATCAACATTTCTACAAGCAAGTTCTTGAAGGAAAATGGTTGTTCCTGTTAATCCTGAAATTGCAGCTCGTTGCATGCACCATGACAATGCTCTTGTCACATGGCAAGCTCTGTCACCGAGAACTTGACGAATAAGAACATTTTAGTGGTTCCACAGACTCCCTACTCTCCAGATTTGATTCATTGTAGCTCCTTGTTTGTGAACTAAGCAAGGTTTCGATTGAAGAGTTACAGCATTGCTTGGAAGAGTGAGAGTAACGTTAACATCGATGCGTGGTTTCCGAAGGGACCTATTTTGAAGGAGATAATGTAGAATTGTAGAGAATTTATAAATGCATACTTCCAGTTAGGCATTATGATTACTTTCCTAACACACCTAGTATTGTATTTATTAGGAAAGAACCTGTGCTTTTATGTGTTTATTCACCAGTAGAATTTTAAATAGAACGTTAAAGAACATTATGGAATTTTAAATAGAACGTTAAAGAACATTATGGAATTTTAAATAGAACGTTAAAGAACATAATGGAATTCAAATTTCGACCACGATTAAATTGGGATTTATTTTGTGACAGACATATTTGCAGACACATTGCAATAAATCAATATCGATGAATGAAACTATACGATGATTACAGACAGATAAATTCAGAGTCTGTGTTTATACACAGCAAAAAGAGAAACTATCACAAATGAATGCATTGTAGAATAATCGGAAAAAGCCAATGAGAGAATGAATAAATACCAGCTTCGAGATGTATGCTCGAAATTAATAGATTATTTTATTTTCGTTGTTTTAGCTAGAAATTGAGCAAACAGACCGTTTAAATGCTTAACAATAATTGAATAACTTAATAATTCTAGGCATCATGGTGAATGCGGCGAGAATTTATGCAAAATTAATTAAAGCAATGAAACATATTTTGGTTCAATAATTGCAATGCACTACACTTTAGAGTTTACGTTAGAAAGGGGGTGGTTACAATTGTAAACGATTTAATTAAATTGGGACTGTTTGGAATGCTTAATATATATATATATATATATATATATATATATATATATATATATATATATATATATATATATATACACCGGGCATTAAATTATTCTTAGGGTTTTGCTTATGCTATACTTAATTTTAAGTAAATTGTTCTACGTTCATTTTTTAACTCAAACACATACATCAACCATTCCCAAAATTGTAGGTAGGGCACGGTTGACACGTTGGAAGAGTAACATATTAGTAACCAAGTTTTAAACTCGATCCAACCTAAGACTGTCATGTATAGGGGGCTCGTGCACGTTAAATCTATCATGGTCTCAAATGTTCTAATGTTGGAGTGGTGTAGAATTTTGGAAAATGGGGGGGTCAGCTCATGTGCTCTTCTCGTCATTTGACCCTTTTCAAAATTACGAGGCGTTGTCCTTGAATCTTTCCCTTCGGTATTGATCCCGGGATGTTACCATTAGCGCGTTGTGTTGCTCCAGTTCGACTTTTATTCACTACCTGCCTTCCCGCACTGAAATAATTAATACCTAAAGCCCAAGGTTTGTTAAGAACTAGTGCCTATTCGAACAGACGCCGACCAACTGGTCTGGTGGTTAAGGTGTTAGCCTCTAAATAGGAAGGTTCCTGGCTCGAATCCGAGTCAGTGCATGGATGTTTGTAAGCGTATGGTGTAGAGGCGGCTGGTGCATCTTAAAAATGCCGAGGCCGAAAGTCCCTATATTGGGTTGATGTATAAGTTAGAAGAGTTGAGTTCCAGCTGAGGCGTTGCTTCGTGATCTGAATGTGGTTTCAAATTACGTGGTGTTGTCATCGGATCTTTTCCTTATGGGATTAATCTCGGACACATAAATAGCCAGTTGTCTTGCTCTAGTACGACGTTAATTAAAATTGCCTCACCTTATCTTACCCTTCGGTATTGATCCCGAATTGTCACCAACCGCGTTGTTTTGCTCCAGTTCGACGTTTATTCACTACCTACCTTCCAACACTGAAATAATTAATACGTAAAGCCCAAGGTTTGTTAAAAACTAGTGCCTATTCGAACAGACGCCGACCAACTGGTCTGGTAGTTAAGGTGCTAGCCTCTAAATCGGAAAGTTTCTGGTTCGAATGAGAGTCACTGCATGGATGTTTGTAAGCGTATAGGGTAGAGGCGGCTGGTGCATCTTAAATCTGCCGTGGCCGAAAGTCCCCACATTGGGTTGGTGTGGAAGTTAAAAGAGTTGATTGCCAGCTCAGGCGTTGCTTCTTCATCTGACTGTGGTTTTAAATTACGTGGTGTTGTCCTATGATCTTTTCCTTAGGGGATTAATCTCGGAATAGTATATAATCAGTTGTGTTGCTCTAGTACGACGTCAATTAAAATTACCTTACCTTACATTAGCCTTCTGTATTGTTCCCGAATTCTCACCAACAGCGCGTTGTTTTGCTCCAGTTCAACGTTTATTCACGACTTTCATCCCCGCACTGAAAGAATCAATATCTAAAGTTCAACGTTTATTAAGAACTAATCACCATTCTAACACTTAATTCCATTTAAAATTTGCTAAATATTTCATTTGTAAATTAATCAGAGGGAAATATTCCAGTTCACTTCTAGATTATGAGGGAAGTTGTTGTTGTTTCTTATGCCTACACTGGCAGACCAAAGGAGTGCCAGGCCCGTCGAAGACGGCAAGAGGCGAGGGGGGTGCGGCTTCCATGCAAGTGAGCCCCATTGGGAGGAAGTCCGACTTAGCTCGAATTTTTAGCCAACAGATGGCAGCACATCGACACGTCTCGTTTTGGAGAGGTCACATTTTCACGACATTCAATCATACTCAGGCACACGGTTGTAATTTTGATCCAAACCAGAGACCAACTAATCCCTGGTTTGGCAACTCGATGCCCTACTGACCAGGCCACCCGGCCCTATGAGTGAAGTAACACACCTTAAACCGTTTCACCACCCGAGTCATTTGCCTTCAACCGAGCGCACCAATGTCTTATTGCGTGCAACACCGGTTGAAAGTCTCTATCTCAGAGTATGTACTATACCACTGTTCCCAATCTAACTTCGCCATCTACTGATTCTGAACGCCGATGCTACTCTTAAAAGCAAGACATATTTTATTTACAACGCTTCATGAAAACCCCCTCTTGCAACATTAAATAAGCAGCATTTACGTGAACGCAGCGCGCATTTAAAGATCCGAATCCAACTCCCCCAAGTCTACATGAACCCAATGAAACATACCTGTAAGTACACCATAGAATGCATGTCCGAGTTTTTCCTTACGCTTCGTTATTTAAACATAACAGAACGTGACTCTTAAGCCTTAACCAAACACTGCCTTTCCATCCCTAGGGAATTCCAGAACGCATTGTTTCTGAAGACCTCATACTGGGGAGAAATATTGCCAGAATAAGCGACGTGTCCGATCCAGAGCATGTTTTAGCCATCATGGGAACAATTCCTGTTTCCACTGTTTTCATTCCTACTGCGCTGGAATAAGGAAATGGGCTTTCCGAGGATATATCCCCGCGCAGGAATAACATAAAACCCGCATACATAAAAAGGGTTTTGCTGGGAGAAGTTTTATTAAGAGGACATCATGTGGTCGTGGATTAGCTTGTGGGATGGCGTTATTGCGGAAGAATGTTGTGAGCGGTGAGGAATAGATCGAGTGTAAGTGATAGGGTGAGGCACGTGGGAATCAAAATGAGATCGATTTTTTTTTTCTTGACAATTTTTGGTTTGTTTTAATTATTTAATCTCGTTTTCGAAACCAAAATTTATTAGAGAGTAAAATTTTAACAATTAAGGAACCTAAACGAGATAATTAATTTAAATTCATAGATGCAGTTAGAAATTACCAGGTTTTGTTCTACAATCTTGTAATTGACCTTCATTAGTACCCCGTTGTGGATGAATGCGATGTTATTTAATAACTCTAACTAGATATACACTACTATACCCTACAATAATGGACCGGACGCCAGCGGATTTGCATAAAATCCAACAACTTGTTTGGTGGTGTTTTTCGTGGTATGGCTTGGGACTTTTCCATGTTTGTTCCTAGTCAATCCTAGTTCCTAGTCCTGTTCGTGCAGGACGTCGACGCCTGCACGAACAGGACACTCAGGTTCTTCCTATGCTCTGGCAATTTTAGGGAATGGACGAATGTTACTTCCAGGACGACAAAGCTCCATGTCATGTTGCAGCCTCTGTCAAGAAGTGGTATCAATATATGGATGTATAACGTCTTTCCTAGCCTGTCCAGAGTCTCGACCGAAACCCCATAGAACACTTGTGGTACGAATTAGAGCGACGCTTACGGTCCAGGGAACCATGTCCGAAATCTATAGCTCAGCTGGTGACATGCAGCAGGAATGGATACAAATACCCTTAGCTGTGTATCAAAACCTTGTTTAAAGTATGTCCAGAAGGGTTGCTAGTGTAATTGCAGCACGTGGGGGACCATCCCCCTATAAATCATATATTATTTCCCTTATACCATCACATCTTGCTTCCTGGTCCATTATTGTAGGTTAGTGTGACTCGGTATGTGAGTTTAGTGGGTGTAACCCTTTTCGGATTATGATGAATATATAACCTTTAATCTCTGGGATAGGAGTGCAGATAAGTATCCTAATAACGTCACACTAGAACAACACAATGGCTGTGGCCTGGAGTCAAACACGAAGAAAAGCTCCGAAGATAACACCACGTAATTTTGAACCACGGTCAGATGACGAGGTAACACCTGAGCTGGCTCTCTACTCACAAAACTTCCGCGCAATGCCAACGTGAGGACATTTGACGCCACGACAGATTTAACGTGCATCAGCCCCTTTGTACACGACGGTCTTTGGTGGAATTCGAACAGGCAAACCTCCAGTTGCCAATCCGCTACTCTACCAAGCGGGGGCCGTCTTCATATTAAATTGGATGACAGCTCCGAAAATTTAAATACGAATCCCCATCTTTTATCACAAATTTGGATTTTACACATAATTTCAGGGGGATATAAAAAAATTTCATCATTTTTATTGGATTTTTCACCGATTTGTAAGTGTTTCAAAATTAGATTTCCTAATGTTAAATTGGTGCTTCACGTTTTTTGTTATATTTGCTGCAAACATTAATTTTTCTTGGAAATTGTTTTTTCATCCTTTGCTACCCAAACACTCAAACACAATTTATAAACATTTTAATCATCAAAAAAAATTTACTACATTTTATCAATTATGAAATTAATATTCATAAAAATTATGAATAGAAACATTGGCAAATTTTGACACCATGTGATTCAACTGTTACTGAAACATTGGAATTCCAAATTCTCCAGGTAATTACGTTCATAATTAGTAGCGCAGTGAGATTGTTTGAAAAATTGGATTATTATTATCGTTTTATGAGAATTGTTTACAAAATGAAAACAGAAAATTCTGCCAACAGATTCTGGGATTCAGTCAGAATGGATTCTAACTTTGTCACCACCTTAATGTACTCCATACCAATGCGAACAGGTCATTGACTACAACGGCCAATACACGTCTTCATTAATATATATGCTACCACTAAAGTGCAGAAATTAGTTATTCTACAGATTATCTAGGTAATGTGCAGATTAACTAGGGTAATCAGTTAAAGTACCGAAAATTGTTTCATTTCTCAAATTAACTAGGTAACCTGCAAATTACCAAGAGAATCTGCACATTATCTACTAGGTACTCGTTAAAGTGAAAATAAGATATTTGCTGGAACAACAGAAACGTTACTGTACGCTTAAATTAACATAAGGTTATTCATTTATTTTTCGATATCTAAAGCATCAAGTTAATACAATCAAACAATCAACAAATTAGATGATCGAATCAACTAAAAACCTATAATAGAAAGAATCAAACGGTTTAAAATATTATTACAATTAAAGAAATAAATTTTCAAATTATGTGATAAAATTATGCTTGCTTATTAGTGCAATCTAAAGATTGGTGACACTTTGAATTACATAGCAATTGGTTTTTGCGACAAGCACACCTTTTTGTGGTACATTTAGATTTACAGTCGCAGTGCAGGGAGAGGGGGAAGGTGTAGTGACAGGAAATGAGATAAACAGGCGAAACCAAACTCAATAGAAATAGTGGGAAAGGAAAGAGGGACAGGGAAAGTGATAGAAACACACTTTTGAACTTGAACGATACGGAAGCCATAATGTGCACATTACCTAGGTTAAATGCGGAAAACTCTTGATTCCGCACGTTAACGGAGCAGATCAGTTAATCTGCAGATTAGCTATGTAATGTGCACATTACCTAGGTTAAATGCTGAAAACTCTTGATTCCGCACGTTAACGGAGCAGATCAGTTAATCTGCAGATTAGCTATGTAATGTGCACATTACCTAGGTTAAATGCGGGAAACTCTTGATTCCGCACGTTAACGGAGCAGATCAGTTAATCTGCAGATTAGCTATGTAATGTGTACATTAACGGCTTTCGAGCTTTATCTGTAACATCTGCTATGTGATTGCATTTCGTACATCCCCATTGGTTTTTGTGGATTTTCTCGGTCAAGTCTACGCCGTTTTACATTATGTTTTCATCAAATCCGCCTGTACTTTTGTGTAGAATCCAAATTTGTGATAAAAAATGGGGGTTCGTATTGAAATTATCGGAGCAAACACCCAATTTAATATGAAGACGGCCCCCTTAGACAAATTTTTAGTATTGATATTTGTAGAAAAAATTAATCCCTATCGATTGCTACCTTCCGTTTTGTTCTGCGTGTATATTGTGTAATTGCGATCGGGTGAGCCTTTTTTTTACGGCTATACCTTAAAAAATGAGGTGGTTTAGGTAATGGTAATTTTAGTTAACGTCGTACTAGAGCAACACAACGGGCTATTGACGACGGTCCGGAATCAGTCCCTTAAAGGAAAGATTCGAGGACAACAACTCGTAATTTTGAACCACGGTCAGATGACGAAGCAACACCTGAGCTGGCACCCCACTCTCCAAACTTCCACGCCAACCCAACGTGAGGACTTTCGGCCACGACAGATTTAAGGTGCACCAGCCGCCTCTACACCATACGTTTACAAACACCCATGCCCGGACCCGGATTCGAACCAGGAACCTTCCGATCTAGAGGCTAACACCTTAACCACTATACCGGTTGGTCGAGGTTGTTTAGGTAAAATACGGTAATTTTAATTAACGTAGTACTAAAGCAATACAACGGGCTATTGACGACGGTCCGGGAACAATCTCCCAAGGGAAAGTTTCGAGGACAACACCACGTAATTTTGAACCACGGTCAATTGACGAATGAGGGGATTAGAAGTGTTTAGTATTCCAGTATATTTACTGTACAATCTTGTACATCATTCATTCCAATCCGTTTAAGGGGTTAACACGCATATATTTGTTATGTAATCTGTAGTCTTCCTCACCACGAAAGAATACTTTCGATGTATTGAACTTGGTCTATATTTCTCTCTTTTCTTATGTCTGACGCAGCTTATCCATTTCTGGTTCTTGCAAATTAAAACCCAAATAAACAAACCGACCTCACTCTCTTCAAGTCTTGGTACTGCTGGAAGTCCGTGATCTGTATAAAGGGTAGAAAACTGAATAAGCGTTAGCAACACAGCGGGCTATTGGAGATTGTCCGAGATCATTCCCGAAAAGAAAGATCTGATAGGTAGGCAGGAACTTTTGATTAACGTCGTACTGTTGTAGAACAATGGGCTATTATCAATGCTCCTGGATCGATCCCTAAAGACAAAATCCGAGAAGAACATCACGTAATTTTAAACGATGATAAGATTCAGAGGTCACGCCTATGCTGGCACCACGTAATTTTAAACCATGGTCAGATGCCGAGGTCACCACCTAAACTGACACCACTCCGAAAAACTTGACACCACGCCAAAGAGAGAAATATAGTAAAGTCCAAAATCCGGAATCCTTTGGATCTCGACCATTTCGGATTTCGGACTTTTCCAGATTTAGCACTATTTGCATTTTCTGTCAAAAAAAACAACTTAACTTAACCTCCTCAGCGTGAATTTTGCGTTTGCAATAGTAAAATAGCAGATATATAAATAGGAATAACTTTTTAAAAGAAAAAAAATCCTTTTTAATGTAATGCAAGAAATTTTACTTGCATCTCTTCTCATTTTTCTGTGGGGTTTTTACTCTGAAATGTCCGTTAGTTTGCGTTGTTTCATCAATTAGGTCCAGCTTTACCTCCTTGTTCTTTAAAAAAAGTCGGAATAAGGAAAAAAAGTGAGAAAAAACATTAAACGCTGGTTAGATTTCGGTTATTTCCGGATTTCAAACGTCCGGATTTAGGACTTTGTACAATATCAGAAGATTACACCACATAATTTTGAACCACGGATCAGATGACGATAACAGCACCTTCGCTGCATCCCTAAAATATTATTAGACCTCATAGAAATCAACCCAAAACCTCAGCGCGAACCAATTCCGAGTCACCTTTAACCACGAAATTTTAATCCATCAACTTCCTCGGATCTTTCCTGTTAGGATTTATCCTGAACCTTCGTCAATATCCAGATTGTGTTGCTCCAGTACGACGTTAATTAAAATAAATACTCACCCTCAACTTCCCTCCCACTTGAATAATTTAATAGGCAATTTAAAAACTTGGCCTCCATTTTCTTCAAGGCACTTGACGCGCATTTCCTCTTAATTACAACGCAAACCAAAGCCATCTCCCGAGCTCGGAGCCGTGCAAACTCAATTACAGACAGTGACAGCGACAGATATCTTTAAACGCCATTAATCTATTCCTCATTCCGCATCACTCAGGCCCTGTCAGAGCCCAAACGCTAATTGCGATTGTTTTTCCGAGTCGGGAACTCCCGTCTACGACCCTCCGTAATGTATCTTTTTGAAAGGAACGCTCAAGAAAAACGCCATTCATTACTGAAACTTGCAGGCGCTAAATTGAGCACATCAGAAAAGCGTTTCTGGAATCGCCAGACATGAGTACGTCTCGTTAACAGAGGGCGAGAGTTTATTTCCGTGCTTTCGGGTATTGACGTTGTCAGTGTAATTGCTCGTGCCCGTGAGATGAAAGAGTGGTTATTATCCGCTGTATTTTAACATCCGAGTTGGTAGCATTCAATAGTTTCAAGTCGTTCAGTATGTGGAACGGATGGACGAGGTTGATTTACAAAGTCGGATACTTCTTACTATTAAGCTATTCGTAAAATTTGTAAATGAAAATATAGACTTTATTGATGTTGTCAGTGTGTGTGTGTAATTGATCGTGCTGCGAGATGTGTACTTGAAAGAGTGGTTTTTATCCGCTGTATTTTAACATCCGAGTTGGTAGCATTCAATAGTTTCAAGTTGTTCAGTATGTGGCACGGTTGGACGAGGTTCATTTACTAAATTAGGTACTTCTTACTATTAGGCTATTCGTAAAATTTGTAGATGAAAAAGAAATAGACTTTTTTGACGTTGTCAATGTAATTTATCGTGCTGCGAGATGTGTTTTTGAAAAAGTGGTTTTTATCCGCTGTATTTTAACATCCGAGTTGGTAGCATTCAATAGTTTCAAGTCGCTCAGTATGTGGAACGGATGGACGAGGTTGATTTACAAAGTCGGATACTTCTTACTATTAAGCTATTCGTAAAATTTGTAAATGAAAATATAGACTTTATTGATGTTGTCAGTGTGTGTGTGTAATTGATCGTGCTGCGAGATGTGTATTTGAAAGAGTGGTTTTTATCCGCTGTATTTTAACATCCGAGTTGGTAGCATTCAATAGTTTCAAGTCGCTCAGTATGTGGCACGGTTGGACGAGGTTGATTTACAAAGTCCGATACTTTTTACTATTTAGCTATTCGTAAAATTTGTAGATGAAAAAGAAATAGACTTTTTTGACGTTGTCAATGTAATTTAGCGTGCTGCGAGATGTGTTTTTGAAAGAGTGGTTTTTATCCGCTGTATTTTAACATCCGGAGTCGGTAGTATTCAATAGTTTCAAGTTGTTCAGTATGTGGCACGGTTGGACGAGGTTGATTTACTAAATTAGATACTTCTTACTATTAGGCTATTCGTAAAATTTGTAAATGAAAAAGAAATAGACTTTATTAACGTTGTCGGTGTAATTGTTCGTGCTGCGAGATGTGTACTTGAAAGAGTGGTTTTTATCCGCTGTATTTTAACATCCGAGTTGGTAGCATTCAATAGTTTCAAGTCGCTCAGTATGTGGAACGGATGGACGAGGTTGATTTACAAAGTCGGATACTTCTTACTATTAAGCTATTCGTAAAATTTGTAAATGAAAATATAGACTTTATTGATGTTGTCAGTGTGTGTGTGTGTGTGTAATTGATCGTGCTGCGAGATGTGTATTTGAAAGAGTGGTTTTTATCCGCTGTATTTTAACATCCGAATTGGTAGCATTCAATAGTTTCAAGTCGCTCAGTATGTGGCACGGTTGGACGAGGTTGATTTACAAAGTCCGATACTTCTTACTATTTAGCTATTCGTAAAATTTGTAGATGAAAAAGAAATAGACCTTTTTGACGTTGTCAATGTAATTTATCGTGCTGCGAGATGTGTTTTTGAAAGAGTGGTTTTTATCCGCTGTATTTTAACATCCGGAGTCGGTAGTATTCAATAGTTTCAAGTTGTTCAGTATGTGGTACGATTGGACGAGGTTGATTTACTAAATTAGATACTTCTTACTATTAGGCTATTCGTAAAATTTGTAAATGAAAAAGAAATAGACTTTATTAACGTTGTCGGTGTAATTGTTCGTGCTGCGAGATGTGTGTACTTTAAAGAGTGGTTTTTATCCGCTGTATTTTAACATCCGAGTTGGTAGTATTCAATAGTTTCAAGTCGCTCAGTATGTGGCACGGTTGGACGAGGTTGATTTACAAAGTCGGATACTTCTTTCTATTTAGCTATTCGTAAAATTTGTAGATGAAAAAGAAATAGACTTTATTGACGTTGTCAGTGTAATTTATCGTGCTGCGAGATGTGTTTTTGAAAGAATGGTTTTTATCCGCTGTATTTTAACATCCGGAGTCGGTAGTATTCAATAGTTTCAAGTTGTTCAGTATGTGGCACGGTTGGACGAGGTTGATTTACTAAATTAGATACTTCTTACTATTAGGCTATTCGTAAAATTTGTAAATGAAAAAGAAATAGACTTTATTAACGTTGTCGGTGTAATTGTTCGTGCTGCGAGATGTGTACTTGAAAGAGTGGTTTTTATCCGCTGTATTTTAACATCCGAGTTGGTAGTATTCAATAGTTTCAAGTCGCTCAGTATGTGGCACGGTTGGACGAGGTTGATTTACAAAGTCGGATACTTCTTACTATTTAGCTATTCGTAAAATTTGTAGATGAAAAAGAAATAGACTTTATTGACGTTGTCAGTGTAATTTATCGTGCTGCGAGATGTGTTTTTGAAAGAGTGGTTTTTATCCGTTGTATTTTAACATCCGGAGTTGGTAGCATTCAATAGTTTCAAGTCGCTCAGTATGTGGCACGGTTGGACGAGGTTGATTTACTAAATTAGATACTTCTACTATTAGGTTATTCGTAAAATTTTTAAATGAAAAAGAAATAGACTTTATTGACGTTGTCGGTGTAATTGTTCGTGCTGCGAGATGTGTACTTGAAAGAGTGGTTTTTATCCGCTGTATTTTAACATCCGAGTTGGTAGTATTCAATAGTTTCAAGTCGCTCAGTATGTGGCACGGTTGGACGAGGTTGATTTACAGAGTCCGATACTTCTTACTATTTAGCTATTCGTAAAATTTGTAGATGAAAAATAAATAGACTTTATTTGATTTTGATTTTGATTTTAGTTGATTTACTAAATTAGATACTTCTTACTATTTAGCTATTCGTAAAATTTGTAGATGAAAAAGAAATAGACTTTATTGACGTTGTCAGTGTAATTTATCGTGCTGCGAGATGTGTTTTTGAAAGAGTGGTTTTTATCCGTTGTATTTTAACATCCGGAGTTGGTAGCATTCAATAGTTTCAAGTCGTTCAGTATGTGGCACGGTTGGACGAGGTTGATTTACAGAGTCCGATACTTCTTACTATTTAGCTATTCGTAAAATTTGTAGATGAAAAAGAAATAGACTTTATTTGATTTTAGTTGATTTACTAAATTAAATACTTCTTACTATTAGGCTATTCGTAAAATTTGTAAATGAAAAAGAAATAGACTTTATTAACGTTGTCGGTGTAATTGTTCGTGCTGCGAGATGTGTACTTGAAAGAGTGGTTGTTATCCGCTGTATTTTAACATCCGAGTTGGTAGTATTCAATAGTTTCAAGTCGCTCAGTATGTGGCACGGTTGGACGAGGTTGATTTACAGAGTCCGATACTTCTTACTATTTAGCTATTCGTAAAATTTGTAGATGAAAAAGAAATAGACTTTATTGACGTTGTCAATGTAATTTATCGTGCTGCGAGATGTGTTTTTGAAAGAGTGGTTTTTATCCTCTGTATTTTAACATCCGGAGTCGGTAGTATTCAATAGTTTCAAATTTTTCAGTATGTGACACGTATGGAGAGGTTTATTTACTAAATTAGATACTTCTACTATTAGGCTATTCGTAAAATTTGTAAATGAAAAATAAATAGACTTTATTGACGTTGTCGGTGTAATTATTCGTGCTGCGAGTTGTGTACTTGAAAAAGTGGTTTTTATCCGCTGCATTTTAGCATCCGACTTGGTAGTATTCAATAGTTTCAAGTCGTTCAGTATGTGGCACGAATGAACGAGGGTGATTTACAAAGTCGGATACTTCTTACTATTAAGCTATTCGTAAAATTTGTAAATTTAAAAAAAAATCGACTTCATGTTTAAGCTAATTTGCTAAAGCTAGGTACAAACGTTATATACGACTAGATACAATTTGTATAGTATATTTGAGCCAACGAGCGATGTTTTCAGTTTTGGTTTTTTAACATCTTAGTTGGTTATGTTCAATAGTTTCAAATCGTTCAGAATTGGCACGGATGGATGAGGTTTGTTTACTAGGTCCGATACTGTTTTACTAAATTCCCTCTTTTGTTACAATCAGATTAAGTAACTTCGTAGACGTGAAATTGATAAGCAATCATCGCAAAATTACCAAATGCCAAAAATACGAAAGCGGAATTTTTTTTCTTAAGCTAATTTGATCAAATCAGATACGAACATTATAAAACACGGTTTATATAATTCCAGAATATGTACCTGGTATATATTTGAACCATTGACATTTCTTTCCAGTTTATGTATTTTAACATCCATGATGGTAATGTTCAAGTTTCAAGTCGTTCAACACGTGACACGGATGTATTGATTTACTAGGGCTAATACTTCTTTTTTTAATATCTTTTGTTGAAATCAGAATGGCAATGTTAGATAGAAAGAAATTTAAAAGCTATTCGTAAATTCTTAAAAGTAAAAAAAGATTCTAAAAGGCAAAAAATTTTATATTTACGTTAGTTTTCAAAACATATTTTCGATAGATTTAAATAGTTTGCTAAATATTTTAATTTACTAAGACATGTATTATTTTTCAGAGATTCTTCCTTTGTTTAAATCAGACTAAGTGACTTTCTTGAATAGTAAGAAATTATAAACTATTCGTAAAGTTTGGAAAATAAAAAAAATGAAATTTTATTTCTAAATTTTTGTTTTTATAAAGGTTTTCCTAAATTTATACATCAGAACTAATTTTTGATATTATTAATATGGTATATGTAACCTGTATATTGGAATATAGATTTCTTTTCCAGTTTTTGTATTTAATATTCACGTTGGTATAATTCCATGATTTCAAGTCGTACAGAATGCGATACGGATAAACGAGATTAATTTACCAAGTCCGATACAGCGCCGCTATACCCCGGTTGAAAAAGCAGTGGATTAGCAAACGGAGGGTTTCGAGTTCGTAACTCGATTCAACCAAAGACCATCTGGTCCGTGGGGGATGATGCACGTTGAAACAGTCATGGCCTCAAATGTCCTCACATTGGCCTAGTGTGGAAGTTTAGAGAGAGTGGGGTGCAAGCTCAGGTGTTCGTCTCGTTCGTACCGCGGTTCAAAATGATGAGTTGTCCTCGTCATCTGTCCGGGGTACAAAATGATGAGGTGTTGTTCTCGGATCTTTCCCATTAGAATGGATCCCGGATGGTTGCTAATACCTATTATGTTTCTTTAATTCAACAACTTTCTAAGTTTGATACTGTATCTTTAAAAGTTTCTGCTTTTCTGAAAATTAGACTGAGTTGATTTGTTGAATCGAAAGAAAGTTATAATCTATTCGTAAAATTTCGTAAGGCTAAAACAAATCCAAAAGCAGAAATTTCGTGTCAAAGCTAAATTTTCTAACATTATATGCGAAAACTATAACTAGTTACTATAGTAAATTCCACCTGGTATATATATTTGGAGAGTGGGATGCCAGCTCAGGTGTTGCTTCGTCACCTGACCGTGGTTCAAAACTACGAGGTGTTGTCCTCGAATCTTTCCCTTTAGGTATTGATCACGGACCGTCGTCAATAGTCGTGTTGCTCTAGTACGACGTTAATTAAAAAAGTACCAATTAGCCACTTAGTATATCTAAACAAGTGATCATTCCTTTCTGTTTTTGCTTCGACGACCAACCGGAATAAAGGGTTAAGGCGTTAGCCTCTAGATCGGAAGGTTCCTGGTTAGAATCCGGTTCCGGGCATGGATGTTTGTAAACGTATGGTGTAGAGGCGGCTGGTGCACCTTAAATCTGTCGTGGCCGAAAGTCCTCACGTTGGGTTGGCGTGGAAGTTTGGAGAGTGGGGTGCCAGCTCAGGTGTTGCTTCGTCATCTGACCGTGGTTCAAAATTACAAGGTGTTGTCCTCGGATCTTTCCCTTAAGGGACTGATCCCGGACCGTCGTCAATAGCCCGTTGTGTTGCTCTAGTAGGACGTTAACTAAAATTATCAATTACCAAATTACCAACTTTTAGACTTTTGAACTTTTTGAAATTAGAACTTTTGTAGACTAATCTATATATATATATATATATATATATATATTTATTTGTCTTCTGTGGCACATAAAAAATATGTTATTTTTTTATCGCGTTTTGGCAACACTGTACGATTGTTTGTTTACCACGTAGCCTCGCGTCTCAAGTAAATTTATAGCGTTATCGGATGAAATGTTATTGAAAAAAAAAATGAATATTTAGTCGAGCTGTTCCAACTTATCCAAACAACATGCTGGGTATTCGATTTCCAAAGCAACGCTTAATTTCGAGTCAAAATTTGCTCAAAGTTTTCATTGAATTCCAAGTTGTTCGAGTTCTGATTCCAGAGGTACTGTATAACTTTTCTGTTGCACAACAAATTTATATTTGAAAAATACTTTTTTGTGGAATATCATATTTGTAAACAATTCCTTCTGCTAGGACACATGTCTTTATTGATGCGAGCGAACCAATGAGGATTGCAAAGCAATCCTACGGGGTTTGGTGAGCGTCAGCGAGGAGGAGGCGAGCTTCATATTGTATATTCTAGCTGTATATTGCATATTTAAAAGGTAGCTATTTCAATCCACGTAGCACTGTAGCAACACAACGGCTACTGGCGATGGTTTAGAAACAAACCCGATGGGAAAGATCTGAGCATAACACGTAATTTTAAATCACGGTGAGATCACAAGGTCACACCTGAGCTCGCACCCCACTCTAACTTCCACACCACGCCAACTTGAGGACAGTTGAAGGCACGACAGATTTAACATGCACCAGCCTACTTTGAACACGACTGTCTTTGGTTAGATTTGAACTCACAACTCTCCGATTTCTAATCTGTTACTCTTCTAATCAGAGCCCGCATATTTAAAAACTGCTTTCATTCGCCTTTTGACTTCTTTGTAGGAAATATTTTGGTATCGTATTTTACTCAACTATGTCGTTTGGCTGGTAGATATTTTAATTAACAGAGCACTGGAGCAATCCAACGCTATTGACGATGGCCCGGGATCAAATACACACCATGGAGGCATGCGATTAATTTACGGCCTGATACTCCTTTCCTAAGTATATTTTGTTAAAACTAGACCAAGAGACATTGTTCATTAGATAGAAAATGAATTTACATTACATTTTTATGATCTTTAAATTTAAAAAAGAATACAAAAGCGAAGTTTTAGGCTTACCTGTTTTATTAAAATAATTTTTGAAAACTTAGCAGAAAAAATAATTTTTAATTACTATCCGTTCTAAAACATTTGTAACCTCTTTTTACTTTAAGTTAAGTTCAGTTTCATGATTGAAATTTTGTTAGTGTTACTATAATTGAAGCTATGAAAGCAAGAGTGGCCTAACCCACCGACATACTCAATGGAGAAAACCCCGATTTTCTTGCTCCCATTTTTATATACTTTGACTTATCTACAATTTCATATGAGGTTCTGAAAACTTATTTATTAGTGATCAATAATAAGTTACTTTGTAATTTTAATAGACTTGACCTAGCGCATTTGAAATAAAGTAAAATATCTTTATAAGAGGTAATAATAAAATTTTCGGATCTTTTGGATTAGGCCACTGTTTCTCTGATAGTCTCAATTGTATATGCAACTTTAATCTTTTCGCTGCGGCTGGTAGAGAATTATTACCATGAATTTTTTTTTTTACACCAGCGGCATGGTATTGATCTGTGTACGGTGGACGTTATCCCCTTTTAAAGGGGGGGGGGGAGGGGTCTAGGACTCAAAATATGAAAAAAATCCTATTTTTTTTTAATTATCTTAAAAAATAATTTTGATATTTCTGAATAAAATGACACCTAACTTTTGTTCCTTCTAGAACCGGAAATATTCAGTCTTCAGCAATCGTGTATAAATATAATAGTTTTTTTTGTATAATTTTTTTAACTTTGTATATTATGTGTTTTATGTAATTAAAAAAAAATATTTTTTGTAATTTTTTCTAGTTTTTTTAACCAAAAACCACGAAGACAGTTTATAGAATGAACTCTTAGAAGTTAATTAATACAAAAATGAAGGGATTTGTAGTAAAATATTTTGATATATATCAATTTTTCCCAACGTCAAAATTTTTTTCAGTTTTTAATTTTAACAAAAAAAATTTATGTTTTGAAAATATAAAATAATTATTATAATTACAAAATACAATGTCTACAGAAAAAATTTCAGAACAAAAAATTTTAAATTGAAGTTTTTAAAAATTTGAGTCCCGGACTCCCCTTAAGTGACCGATAGACTCGATCACCATTTACGAGCGACTGACCTTCTAGATGATCCCTGCTTTTGTTCGGTACCCTGCACTGTCGACCGTGAGGTGTGAACGCTTTGGGGAAAAGGCAGAAGGTCGCTCCTGTGAAATCTATACCCACGCCACACAATACTATAGAAGGAAAGCGTCAGTCGCAAATGCTACTCAAGGCTCTATCGCTCAAGTTAGGTAATTAAAAAAATCCAAGCACCGCAGCGTAAAGGTTAAAGCTGTCCAAAACGTAAGTTTTAAGACCCTCCTGAAGTGTTTTACAATTTGTGGGATGCGCCCACTAGAATACCCTTGTCCATCAGGAATTACCAAAATAATCGTTTTTGAAAACAATTCTTTCAGACACCCCACCGCCAAAAAAAAAAAAAAAAAAAAAACTTGAAAACAAAATTTTAATCCTCCGAGCATTTTAGTATCTAAAAGTAGTTACTTGTATGAAAACATGATATTTTTTATCCTTCGACAATCCTCATCCCTTTTGCAATAAGTCTCCGTCTGGAAGTCCAATATAATCTTGAAACAGAAATAAAATATGAAACTTTATCAGACAGTACTAAATGCAATTTAAAAACAAGAGTAATGAAAGCTTATATGGCGAAATACAGTTTTTGTTGTACTTACAAGAGTGATTAAATTTATGAAAAGAGGATATCTATTTAAAAGGAAGACTTTAAAATTGTTTGATGGTGTGGGTGCAGAGCATAAAACACTGTAAATTCTATGGTTAAGCCCTTTCTTTGCAAAATACTTAAAGATTTATTACTGTAAGAACATAATGGCTGTTTTCATATTTGACTGTTATGATAAAATGGCATTAAGGTTCTGCTCTGTAAATTATAATCAATGCACAACATCAGTTATCTGTTTGTACCAGATGGTTATAATACACTACGCACCGAAAATTCGAGACACTGGGACTTGTTTTTAGCAGTCAAACATGTTTTAGCTTGTGTTGGCAAGGTACATTTCTGATCGCTTTGGGATAACATTCTGACTCAGCTTTAAAAATCTAGAAGCAACATGCATTACCGAAGTAAATAAACACGATGAACTTCAATTACACTATACTTCTACTGAAATACACGAGATATCAGTAGAAGTAAATGAAAAGATTAACTTAAAAATGTCTTGCAGATAAACTGTCGTGGAAAATAAACGAACCACCCCCATTATTTAGAGCACTAATCATGGTAGAGAAAATTTGCAGGTATCATTCAATAGGAATTAAAGTCCTCTACAAATTAAAATGCAAAAAGTTTTGCATATAGGTACATATTCAAATCAAATTTTGCACAATCAAAATTTCTAATAGAAACACTGCGTTTTGATGTCTTGATCAAATTCTGCATCGTTAAATTAATCAAAATATGAAATTACATGACTTTACTATCTTTAAAGCCGGAGATATTCAATGTTAAAGTTGCTATACAATTTAAGGTTAATCTCCACATTTAAAAACGCTATTCGTAGATCGAGATCCATAAAAGTCTAAGAAACTTATTTAACCTTTAGAAGTTCCAATCTTTCTGTACACATAACTTCCAAACGGTAACACCTAATAACATGAAATTTGGTACCTGAAGTTAAATTTTGATATCAATTCAAAATTGTGTGTCGAAATAAGAGTTCCCGTTGAAAGGTATGAAATTGGTGCTCTATTTAATATTGAAATGGCCCCTTATGCCTACATTATTAATTTGTATTTATAGAAGACGTCAGTTCTTGGCAAACGATATCTTTTAATTTGCTCTTCTGTTAAAGTTCCTCGAATGAAAGGGGGGGGGGGTTTCGTTTTTTCTCAGCACCTGTTATTAAATAGACGGGACTTAAACAATATATTCTTAGGTATCTTGTTCTACTCGATATAACTTTCTATACCTTTCATAACTATTCGTTAGCTTCTGAATTAATTTAACTGCGCAACCCCTTGAAATGGATCTACCTATTATACTCTTCTAATTATACAAAATCCCCTGTTGATATACTAACTCGAAGATACATTTTCAGTGACAGGACTTTGGCGTTTAGTTCAGATTCTTCTAATTTCACGTCGCAACATCACCCGCTAGAGAATTTATTTTTAATAAAAACTGGCACCGTTCAAATTAGCTTTCTTCAACAGCGAAAGACAAACCTGATTTATTATGCAGAGGAAATTCATACTGCTCAGACTAAATCGACACCCACAAGACGTGAATAGAAGAAAGTACTTCAGTTGATAACAATACGATAACAATACTCCGGAATACACGGAATGGAATTAAAATTTCTCGAAGAGATTTGATATGAATCCAATTGTGTCGTCAGTAAGTGGCTTAAGTGAATATTTGTATATCCGCGAAACAGAAGGATTTCATATCTTAAAGTGAACAAAAGATACCGATGCGAGCTTTTCATTTCATAACAAGTAATAGATTTTGATTTCACAAGAGAGAATGCTACGGTAGTAAAATACGGAAGACATACTCCAATAATGACATACATTCCAAATAGTATGTAAAAATTGGTTTATAGGGGCTTAATAATGCCGGTTGCAGGATTACTTCATTTTCAAAATTTACATGTTTTGGAATAATAATATAATACAAATGGAATAATTATTTTTCGTTTATGAATATTTGTTATCTAAGTAATAAATTTTTCTGATAGTACTGGAAAGGTGTAAATATATAAGGTGATATCTTTGTTGTTGTTGTTGTTTCTTATGCCTACACTGGCAGACCAGAGGAGTGCCAGGCCCGTCGAAGACGGCAAGAGGCGAGGGGGGTGCGCCTTCCATGTTATTGAGCCCCATTGGGAGGAAGTCCGACTTTGCTCGATATACATGACACATCCGTTTTGACAGGAAGGTCCCTTTCATACATCCATTCACTCACACATATCGTAATTTAGATTCCAATCAGAGGCCGATAACCCCCTGATCAGGTACCCCCAGAGGTATTGATTTGGTATGGGAACATGGGGGACATTGTGACCACGACCTATTTAACGTACCCCAGTCACCATTAGTGAACACGACGGTCTTTAGCCAGGTCGATGCGCCGATCTCGAAATCATCAGAATTGTAGGCTCCGCCGAGGACAGAACCCACAACCCTTCTGATGCGAGCCCGACGCTCTACTGACTGAGCTACCGCGGCTCTGATATCTTTTCTCGCATCCAATAGGGTGTTGCTTCAGTTAATATTTAGTCCAGCTATTTGCGAAAAATGTGATGCATGAATAGAATTGGTGTGCTTTAAGGGTAGTGAATTTGCTTAAATTGTGTAACAATTTCGTAAAAACGGTTTAGATTTCAACGTTTGATCAGTGTTTTCATAAATAATCTCATGGATACAGTTATTTGATTTTAAGCCTTTTTATTACAATAGTGCAAAATAAACTACCTTAAACATATCCTTTTTTAAAACCGATTTATTTCATCATTTTATTTGTAAATGAATCAAAATTAAGTATACTTACTTGTCAGATCAGCAAATAATATATTTTTCGGTAGGTAGGAATTTTAATTAACGTCGCACTGAAGAAACACGATGAACCATTGGGGACGATCTCGGATTAAAACCTCGAAAGGATACCATCCATAGACAACACCACGTAATTTTCAAAAACTGTTGGATGATGAGGTCACACGTGAACTGAAAATAACTCCACTCTCCAAAGTTTCTCACCACACCAACCAACATTTAAGGTCGTGACAAATTGAACGTGCACCAGCTCCCTTTGTACAATACAGGTTTTGGTTGGATTCAAACTCGCAACCCTTTTTAACTCCACAAAACTCTGTAACTGTGAACTAGGTTAAGAAAACTCCCTTTCCTATCTCTAATATTTGTCTATATTTTTTTATCTGATTGTTTAACAGGTCGCGGTAGCACAGTTGGAAAATATATAGATTAGTAACGGCTGGTGTACGTTAAACTGCCGTGATGTCAAATATTCGCACGTTCGCGTACTATGCAAGTTTTGAGACTTGGGTGGCAGCTCAGGATTTGTTTTCATGATCTGAATGTGGTTCAAAATAACGAGTTGTTGTCGTTGAATCTTTCCCTTCGGGATTGATCCCGAACCGTGGCCAATAGCCCGTTGTGTCCTACTAGTGCGATGTTAATTCACGACCCATCTTGATTGTTTAGCAAGGTAGAGTCAAAAGTTTCCAAAATGTCATTTAAAGAAAATATACTACTGTGATCAAAAAGTACCTGTAATGCTGTCATAAAACAAAAATTATCACTTTATTGGTCAAAGTTTAGTACATATCCCTCAAGTAATCTCCTCCGACCTTCAATGCACTTCTGCTAACGTTTTTTCAATCCTCAAAACATACCTAAACCATCAACTGTTGTCATGGGTCTCACAGACTCCGAGTCATTTTTGACAGGTGGTTTCCACCCCTTAAAGTGAATATTGGTTCCTGTCCTATTCAGTACCTTCCTACTTCGTCCAACAGAAGCCACATTCCAAAACTGGTTTGGCTTCCCCAACTATTTCGTGTTTTACACTACTTGCATTTCCTGAGTGGTCTCTTAGACCCCTTCACGGCATTTGCGTTACCGTTCTTGTTGAATGAAATCGTCTAAGTTAGAGTAGGGAATTTGGGCAGTGAACCTATTTCGAGTGTTACACTATTTGTATTTCCTGAGTGGTCTCTTAGACCCCTTCACGGCATTTGCGTTACCGTTCTTGTTGAATGAAATCGTCTAAGTTGGAATAGGGAATTTGGGCAGAGAACCTAAAATGGCAACAAACTTTACTAAAATAAGACCTGTGTATCTTACACAAAAAGAAATTCGGGATATTGTTGATAATTGGTCGGAAATAGAGTACTGGGAGAATGAAATTTCGGATATTATTGCAAGCGGACACGAAACGGATTCGGAAATTTAGGCAGATGAAGATGAAGACATTTCAAGTGCGTCTTCATAAGAATAATATTTCTACGGAAAAAATAACTTCAAATGGGATGCCCGGGGGGAGGGAACCTAATCGTGCCGTTACAACACCAAAACACAACATAGTTTTACAGTTTCCAGGGTTGAAACGTCCTGCAAAATTAGGTCCGAAAGCTGAACCTAAAGAGACATGGAATCTACTTAACTTATATAGTAATATAAAATGTATTTCATGCTGAGAATTGAATTACCTAAATTTAAAATTTATAAATAATAATTATCTACAGAATCTTTCATTTATATATTATATTAATCAACTTTAGTGAGCGAGGTCTGAGCGTCCCCTCCTCACTAGTTACGAGACGGTTTGTGACACAGCAGTTAGGGGTTAATGTCATTTTTGTGAAACCCCTTCATGGTTCGTATCGAATTTTATTTTATAGCATAAATGGACTCAATACGGTGACCACGTAGAGGGAGTTTCACCCGTGGAAATAAGAAAAAGTCTCACACTACCATATCAGGTGAATTCGGAGCTTCTGGAGCCGTATTTGTGGATGACGATATTCAGACGATAAAATTAAATCTATCCCTGATTGTTGCCTCATGTTTATGAGTCGTAAAACATTTGATAAAAGCTTGCGGACGATATACACAGTCCAGTCACATTAATGTGACCACCACCTACTTGCGACGTCAACGTGAAATAACAAATCACAAAAGGCAGGTGGCAGCACATTGCAGTGGAGTGTATATAAAGGATGTCCTAGGGCATCGAAAAGCATTTCTATCGTTGGCATAATGCAGAAACGTAGCGATTTATCCGACGTCCAAAAGGGCATGATTATTGGCTTTCGGGCCAAGGGTGGAAGCATTTCAGAAACGGCTAATTGTGTGAACTGTTCGCGTGCCGCCGTGGTGAAAGTATACTGTGCATGGCAAAATGGCACTATCCAAAATCAGCGGCGTGACACATGTGGTGCACAACGGGCTATAGATGACAGAGACGAACGAAGGCTACGGAGATGCGTTCGAGCGAATAGACGTGCAACTGTTTAGCAACTGACCACCCAGATGAACCAAGGGGTTACCAAGAGTGTATCCTCAACAACGGTTCAGCGAACGTTGCTGCGCATGGGCCACCGCAGCAGACGCCTGGTTAATGCACCTATGCTGACTGCTGTTCATCGGCGACGAAGGCTGGAATTTGTACGCCAGTACCGCAACAGGAAGTCCACAAAGTGGCGACAGGTGGCTTTTTCCGATGAATCACGTTTTATGCTCCATCTGACAGATGGACGTTGGCGTATACGGCGTGAAACGTCTGAAAGCAAACACCCTGACACAATTGCTGGAAGGATCCAGGCTGGAGGAGGAAGCATTATGGTTTGGGGAATGTTTTCCTGGAATTCACTGGGTGCAAAAACCTAATTGACTCTCTTCTTACACGTTTCGCAGCGGTCCGCTCTGCCAAAGGTGGTTATTCTGGCTTTTCACAGGTGGTCACATTAATGTGACTGGACTGTGTATACTATATATGTATTTAAAAGGAAGCATTCTGGACACTTTTGTATCAGTTTTTTATTTTAATGCAACATACTCTTAAACAATTCTAACCATCGCAGTGAGACCTATTATCCAAGTCATTGGAACTTTTAAACAATTTCAATACTACAGTTAGTAAAATTCCACGCTAGATTCTCACACTCTCAACTTCTTTTAATTTATCTCGAATAAAAAAGAAGCCACCTATAGAGGGAACTAAAAGTTTTTGCTTCTCCTTGTTGTAGGCTTAAAAATCTTTTTAAAAATAAAGGAAGAAAAACAATCTTATCATAGAAATACCACTTATAATTTTCTTCTCCTTAGAGTTGGAGTGGGATTAAATTTATTCAATTACTTTTCGTTTGGGGCATTAGTCACGAATTCTTTGTGCCCTGGAGATTAGACGGAGCAATTTGCATAATTGGGGTTAAATATTAAGATAAATATTTGGATGTGTATACAACCTTTAAAGTCCAACCCCTGTTGCATACTACCAGTGTGGTTAGCAGAAAGGATCCGAAATGGAAGTTATTTTTTATCGGATGGGTGCTTTTCTTAACGAGAAAAATTATTTTAAAACTCACAGAACTACGAGCAATTTCCTTGAAGTACATAATTCCTTCTACCACGTAGCACACTTAATGACTAAAACCTTATCTATTGGTGGATCGAATCAATAAACTTAGAAATATATTCTCTATTATTTCTTTCCTTATAATACAATCTTTTGGAAAAATTATATTATATCATCTTTATTATTGAATCTATTTGGAAATAACAGTAGTTGAATTTTTTGGAAATAACAGTAATATAATCTTTTGGAAAGAACAGTAATAGAATCTTTTGGAAAGAACAGTAATAGAATCTTTTGAAAAGAAGAGTTTTAGAATGTTTTGGAAAGAACAGTAATAGAATCTTTTGGAAAAGTATTCTATTACTGTTTTCCTTTGAATTCAATACTTTGGAAAGATTCTATTGCTGTTTTCTGTAGAATAGAATTCTTTGGGAATATTTTATTATTGTTTTCTCTAGAATATAATTATTAGAAAGATTCCATTTCTATTTTCTTTGGAATCGAATCCTTGGAAAAGAGAATATGTTGATAATCTCCTTATGAATGGTTCTACAGAGAGAATCTAGTGGTCAAGAACGCAAAAATTGGTTAGAAGTTACGAATAGAACACTTTTTTATGCAATGCGGAAATGTGCCCCTGAAAAGAGAAGATAGTGTTAACAAAACAAATATAACTGTCACCGAAATGTTTACTGAATAAATAAAAATAATGATAATTTATAAATAAATAAAAACGTATTTAAAACGCGATAGTTCTACTGCCTTAGACTTAATACAACAACGGGCTGTTGGCAACGATCCTGTATCCCTTCCGATGGAAAAGAATCGAAGACCACACCTTGTCATTTTGGAAGCAAACTAGCTTTGACATAAAAATTTCCGCCTATTGATACGTTTTACCACTTAAATTTTACGAAGAGCCTATGTATAAATAACTTTATTTCTATTCAACGCATCCACTTATTCTGGTGTTAGGTAAAGAAGAAAAAAACAGTATCAGAAATAAATAGGTTGTTGAGTTAACCTCACACTGGAGCAATACACCGGGATTGTGGTGACGGTCAGAGATCCATTCTGATGGGAAAGATCTTAGAACAGCACTTCGTAATTTAGAACCACAGTCAGATGACAAGAACAACACCTGATCAAGCATCCCACTCTCCAAACTTCCACACTACAACAATTGTGAAGACTTTTGAGGCCATGATAGATTTAACGTGCACCACCCTCATTTACACTACGGTCTTTGGCTGGACCGAGCATCGTACTCACCCCTCCGGCTGCTATTCCGCTGCTCTTCTAACTGAACTACTTTTCAGTGCGGGAAGGATAACTAAAATAGGACAAGTGAGACTGCGTTAGATTTAACGTGCATTAGTCCCCTTGTAGACGAATGTCTGTGGCTGTCTAACTGAACTACCTTTCACTGCGGGAAGGATAACTAAATAAGGATAATTGAGACTGCGTTAGATTTAACGTGCATTAGCTCCCTTGTAGACGAATGTATATGGCTGTCTAACTGAACTACCTTTCAGTGCGGGAAGGATAACTAAAATAGGACAATTGAGACTGCGTTAGATTTAATGTGCATTAGCCCCTTTTTAGACGAATGTCTGTGGCTGTCTAACTGAACTACCTTTCAGTGCGGGAAGGATAACTAAAATAGGACAGTTGAGACTGTGTTAGATTTAACGTGCATTAGTCCCCTTGTAGACGAATGTCTGTGGCTGTCTAACTGAACTACCTTTCAGTGCGGGAAGGATAACTAAAATAGGACAATTGAGACTGCGTTAGATTTAACGTGCATTAGCCCCCTTTTAGACGAATGTCTGTGGCTGTCTAACTGAACTACCTTTCACTGCGGGAAGGATAACTAAATAAGGACAATTGAGACTGCGTTAGATTTAACGTGCATTAGTCCCCTTGTAGACGAATGTCTGTGGCTGTCTAACTGAACTACCTTTCACTGCGGGAAGGATAACTAAATACGGACAATTCAGACTGCGTTAGATTTAACGTGCATTAGTCCCCTTGTAGACGAATGTCTGTGGCTGTCTAACTGAACTACCTTTCACTGCGGGAAGGATAACTAAATACGGACAATTCAGACTGCGTTAGATTTAACGTGCATTAGTCCCCTTGTAGACGAATGTCTGTGGCTGTCTAACTGAACTACCTTTCACTCCGGGAAGGATAACTAAAATAGGACAATTGAGACTGCGTTAGATTTAACGTGCATTAGCCCCCTTGTAGACGAATGTCTGTGGCTGTCTAACTGAACTACCTTTCACTGCGGGAAGGATAACTAAATAAGGACAATTGAGACTGCGTTAGATTTAACGTGCATTAGTCCCCTTGTAGACGAATGTCTGTGGCTGTCTAACTGAACTACCTTTCACTGCGGGAAGGATAACTAAATACGGACAATTCAGACTGCGTTAGATTTAACGTGCATTAGTCCCCTTGTAGACGAATGTCTGTGGCTGTCTAACTGAACTACCTTTCACTCCGGGAAGGATAACTAAAATAGGACAATTGAGACTGCGTTAGATTTAACGTGCATTAGCCCCCTTGTAGACGAATGTCTGTGACTGTCTAACTGAACTACCTTTCAGTGCGGGAAGGATAACTAAATGAGGACAATTGAGACTGCGTTAGATTTAACGTGCATTATTCCCCTTGTAGACGAATGTCTGTGGCTGTCTAACTGAACTACCTTTCAGTGCGGGAAGGATAACTAAAATAGGACAATTGAGACTGCGTTAGATTTAACGTGCATTAGCTCCCTTGTAGACGAATGTCTGTGGCTGTCTAACTGAACTACCTTTCACTGCGGGAAGGATAACTAAATAAGGACAATTGAGACTGCGTTAGATTTAACGTGCATTAGCCTCCTTGTAGATGAATGTCTGGCTGATCCAAGCTTCGAACCTTGAGTTCGCTAATCCGTTGCTCATATAACTAGGCTATCTTTCAGTGCAGGAAGGAGAATTAAAAAATAGGACATTTGAGGCTACAATAGATTTAATATGCACTAGCACCATCGTAGACGAATAACATTGGTTGAAACCAGCTTCGAACTCGCAAACCTCTGGTTGCAAATCAGAAGCTATGTTTCATTTCGGGAAGGTGAACTAAAATAAACCGCTGTCTAAACCAAATGACGAAAAGAGCGCTCTAGTTATTCTGAGCCATTTTCTTCGTGTTGACAACCATAACAAACGCTAAAAGAATTTTCGTTTGTTTTCTTCAGTTCGGATGTAACGAAAAAATAATGACAAAGAGAACGTCACTCGCGAGAGCAGATACCAGAGCTGGATTCCTGCCCAAAGCATTGTTTTTTTTTTTTTTTTTTAAAGTCTTGTTTTGAGCTGTTTCATTTGTTCGTTCCTCAAGTCAAGAGATAGTTTATCGAACGATGCGCTCTCAGAGTTGAAAAAAAAAACATCTAGTTTTTCTCTCAAATTGGTCAAGACAATAAAGCTTGAACATTTCAACAATGAAACTCGAACAGCAACGGTGATTGCAAGGTTCAGATCTGAGTACAGTTGCGTTTCTATTGTACTCTGTTTGGTAGTCCTTATTAAAATTAAGACGTAAATGCGATAGAGCGGGTGTTATATTATTTGACAGAAAGTGCAGGGTGTCCCAAAAAGATCAGTACAACTTCAAAAATTTATTAAAAATAAAAGAATAAGCCTACATCAAAAGTAGTTGCAACAATTTATGTATATAATTCTCTTACGTGGCACGCAAAAATACGTTATTTTGTTATCGCGTTTTGGCAACACTGTACGATTGTTTGTTTTATCACGAATCATCGCGCCTCAATTGAATTTAGAGCGTTATCGGATGAACTTTTATTGAAAAAAATTTATATTAGTCTAGGTGTTGCAGCTTATAATAGAAATAAAAGAAAGTGGACAAGACAACCCAATGAAAGGTTAATTGAAAGAGATGTAAGACGTTATAGCAGAACTGAAAGCAATCGTAGAAAACGTGTATGTTTGAGTTGAGGTACTCTCATTTAGTTTGAGGGATGTGACGACAGTAGAAATACTGTAATGTTTGGAATATCATATTTTGTAAACAATTCATTCTGCTAGGACGCATGTCTTTATTGATGCGAGCAGAGCGAAAGATGTTCGCGCAGCGAGCAATGAGGATTGCAAATCAATTCTCCGGGTGGTTGGCGAGCGTCAGCGAGCAAAGAGGGCGGGCCCCATAGTAGATAGAATAACTCAAAAAGATTTTTTCTACTACGTTAGTAAATTTCTACATGAGATCCTTTCTTAGCACGAAAAATATCAAGACGATATTCCAATTCAATCCACGAACGTTTCAGCACGCTAACATCAACAGTAGCTACAGCTGTTTGGATCTTTTTGTTTCAATTCCACGACACTGTTAACTTTTGTTCGGTACATAGCATCTTTTACATAACCCCCAAAGAAAAATTCGTGGAGTTATGTCAGGAGACCGGGGCGGCCATGCTATAGAGCCATCCACTCGACGCATTGAGCTTTCTTCACGGGATACGCCATTTTGACTAACTGAAATTTTTAATAATCGTTTGCGTGTTGTGCAGCGCTATCTGTAACCAGAAACATACCGTAGAAAAAAATTTTGAGTTATTCTATCTATTGTTGTAACTACTTTTACTGTAGATCTGTTCTTTTTTTTTTTAAATAAATTTTTGAAATTGTACTGATATTCTTGGGACACCCTGTATTTTTATGGATTTTGGATCGGGGTTCTTAGCTAGTGGTTCGCATTTCGAAAGTAGGTGAACATGGAATTTAGGTAGAATAAATGCCTGTGCCACAACACCAATAGACAACTAACAGAAAAATAAGTCACTTGCGAATGTAGGTACAGTACACATTCCCAAATCCGGACGTCTGGGATCCAGAATGGTCCAAAATGTGGACATTTTGCTAACTGGCGTTTTACTGTTTTTCTCACTTGTTTCCATCTTTCCGACAATTTTTAAAGAACAAGGAGTTAAACCTGGACCTGATTTATGAAACAATACAAAATAACGAACATGTTCAGAGTAAATACCACACAGAACAATTAGAAGATTTGCTAGTAAAATTTGCTGCATTGTATTAAATTTTTGTTTTTCTTTTTTAAAAACTATTCCTATTTATATATATGCTATTTTACTATTACAAACGCAAAATTCGCTTGGGGGTTAAGATTAAGGGTTTTTTTGTGAAGAAAATGCAAATAGGAAATCCGAAAAATCCAAAATCCGAAATGGTTGAGGTCCGGAGGATTCTGGAGTAGGGACTTTGTACTGTACTGCTTTGGGTACTTATGATTTACCTACCCAATTAAAGTACTATTCTTCAATGTAAATCTTCGGGGTTTGATTCCGGAGCGTCACCAGTTGCCCGTTTTGTTGCTCCAGTGAGACGTTATTTTACTACATATACCTTTCATGTTCAACGGAACATATAAAAGTGGTATTCTCATTCCAGCCTCCTGTGAGTTTTTACAAATTAGAGTGCTTGTTTCCAAGTTCTGAGTGGATCGAGTTAGCCCGGTTGTAGAGTAACTAACTGTCTAGCAACCGGAGGGTTACGAGTTCACATCCAAAGACCATCGTATACAAAGGGGCTGGTTTACCTTACATCTGTCTTCACGTTGGTGCGTAAGTTTGGAGAATGGAATGCCTGCTAAGTGTAACCTGGGTTTTTCACCGTTGCTCAAAATTATGTGAAGTTGGATCTTTGGATATTTGCCTTCGGGTCTGATCCCGAACCGTCGCCAATAGCTCGTTCTGTTGCTCCAGTTCGACCCTTAATGTAAAAACCTACCAGATTAGTCCCGAGAAAAGAAATTGGGAAATTTTTATTCTGAGACTAGCTGTAAATATAAAATCTGTAAAATAATTTATATTTAATGAGATAATAATTAGCATGCTTTTAAAGATTGTCAAATTCTAATTTGCTCACAAGGCAATTTTTTTGGAAACTATTCCTAGTACTATTTTTATGTTTTGACCTTCAATCACGTTGATATTCTGCGACTAGCTATAAATATTAAATCTGTAAAATAATTTATATTTAATGAGATAATAATTAGCATGCTTTTAAAGTTGTCAAATTCTAATTTGCTCACAAGGCAATTTTTTTGGAAACTATTCCTAGTACTTTTTTCATGTTTTGACCTTCAATCACGTTGATAAAGAGAATAGGGTTTTTTCATTAAAAAAGTTTACAAATTAAGATTTAAAAACATATTTCTAGCATTTAAAAATAAATCACAAATATATTTCTTTACTACAGGGCTCGAAATACCCGGGTGCACAGGTGCACTGTGCACATGAAAATAAAATTGTGCACCTAATTTTTTCCCGCTAGGTGCATGGCGTGTACCTAATGTTAAAAAAGGGGAGGGAACCTTTTATGTTATTTTCATGCTTGAACAAACTATTAGTATTGACCTCTCTCGCTCTAAATGAACGTAATTAAAATTCCTAAATACTTACTATGCGAAAACAAAATCAATGGTCCGTAACGGGTTTATACAGGAGGAAGGTTTACTTGTGCCACTGCCAGCAGAACTTTCCGAAGATCGAAACATTTTCCAGATGGCTCTGTTGAAGTGACTGTCGCGATAGCCGTGCGCCGGAGGAGGGAGAATTTAGATGTTTAAATATTTTTACTTACTATCTACTACTAAAAACCTATCTAAACATGACCAACTAATAAAGTAGTTTGCATTATATCAATGCTCTTACATTACGTTTTTTTTAATGTGTACCTAAAATACAACCTTTGTACCTAATTTAAAAACTTAATGGAACCTTGTGCACCTGTATTAAAAAATCTATTTCGAGGCCTGCTTTACTAATAACTTACTGAGGCTCAAAATACTCACTGTATTATATAGATCATAATGACACAAGAATAATGACAAGAAATGAATCCATTGTTGAGTTATCACTGCTTAAACGTAGCATCACATTGCAAAAACACAATTCTTCATGAATTGACGTTTAAAATTTTGGGAACATGTTTGTACATGGTATTAATACTTAACGAAAATCCCTTGTAACTAAAAGACTATTCTTAATAGTTACAAGATCTTGGTATTGTTTGAAAGCTAAGATATTGGACTATATTTTGTAGCTATGAAAGACACCAACACATTCTGATTGATTTTAGTGATTTCTTGTATATGCATACCTTAAATGTTTTAGTGTTTTGTGAATGATTTATTTGTGTGTGCCCATTGCTTTGTAATTTACTTTGTTTTTCTCTTTTAGAGGACCAGGGTCCTCGAATTCGTCATCCTCTGATGGAATTAGATGACGTCATGGAAGGAATATTCGTGCCTCGGCTATTCAACGGTACCTGGATATCAGGTAAGAGAAAGTTTTATTTTCAGAGTTATAAATGTGAACTGAGTCAATGAGATGGAGCTTATTTATACAGCATAGATAAATTGTTTCTAAGCATTACGGTCCTGGTATTTTGAAAACTAAGACCACTGTAACCCGGTTGTAAGAGTAACTGGATTAGCAACCAGGATTAGTAACTGGATTAGCAACTGGATTAGCAACCAGGAATAGCAGCCAGGATTAGCAACCAGGATTAGCAGCCAGGATTAGCAACTGGATTAGCAACCAGGATTAGCAACTGGATTAGCAACCAGGATTAGCAACTGGATTAGCAACCAGAGCGTTGCGATATCAGATCGAACTGAAATCCATCATTTACAAAGAGGGCTGGTGCAAGTTAAATCTGCCATGGCCATCAAATCTCCTCACGTTTGAGTGTTGTGGAAACTTGGATTGTACGATTTTAGCTCAAGTGTTGACCATACGACCAGTGTGTCCGAATTACATGGCGCTATCCTCGGATTTCCCCTTGGGGATTCAGAACCAGAATGATCATGTAGCCTGAAATGTCTTGCTCTTTGGAGCAACGTGGAAGTTAGGAAAGTGGGGTCCCAAATGAGGTGTGACCTTATCATCTGACCGTTGTTCAAAATTACGATTTATTATTTTCGGTATCTTTTCCTTGGAGACTGACCCCAGGTTGTTGCCAATAGCACGTTGTGTTGCTCCAGTGCTCCGTCAATTCAACTACCTATCTATCGAAATATTTGGCTGTACGAATCAAATATGGGGTTGGTAGGCATTTGTATTTCCGTCGCTCTGGAGCAACTTGGCATAGAAGACGGTTTTTTTTACTGTCGAATAGCAATTCCGTCTATGAACAATATAATATCTAACGTTTAGGGTTGCCACTACCAATCGCGCTCGTCTTTTTCTCATCAATATCCCCTCCAATTATTTTATTTTTTGTTAAATGTATGCATTTTTGGTATAAATTTACTCAACATTTGAGTTTATTGTACTATAGTTTCACGAGCAAGCTCTGCTTCATTGCTATTCTATTCTTACAAGTCCTTACTCTATTCTATAATAATGCAGCTTAAATCAAAGGGAAGGCAATAAAATGTATCAAATCCTGCATTTCAAAGTTTAACTTCATGTTAAGAATATCAGATATTACTTAAAAGTTTTCAATTCCTCCTGAAACTCTTATCATTCCAAGAATATAAAACAAACACGATACCTCGGGTTCCTCAACAGGAGTTCCACAAAATGTGTTTACGAAATAAAGCTACTTTATTTTCGAAGACGGAATGCAATTTAGGCGTCTATAGGTGGCAAGAATTTAAAAAGCGTAGTTTTTATCAGTAGCTACTATCCAAAAACTGAAATATTAAATCACTGAAAAGAAGCTTTTTTTTATTATTCGCATACCATGTTCGAAATGTACTCTACAAAAACGCCATTTTTTCTATTTTTGTTGTATCATGGCTCGCAGACGCGAGTTTTTCTTGAATATTTCAAGAAGTGGCAGACATCTCATTCGTAATCATTTCACTTTCCCTCCGCTAGGTGTCGTTAAAAGCAGTGGCGATTTAAAAGGCTTGGAGCTAGCGCGGGTTTATGGACTAGCTGAAGACAGACGATAGCTTTAAATTGGATTTATTGCAGGGAGGAAAAGAAAATGGCCCGCAGGTTTAACTGGATTTTAGGAGTTCCGAAGGAAATTATATTTGGAGGGGTAGTTTTTATTGTTCTCGCGGTAGGACCGCTTTAATTGGATAGATATATAATTTCAAAGCGGAGTGCGTGATATTGATGAAGATATTTTTTATTGTTGAGCTCATTCTATGATTTCCACAAATCGATAATCAGGGAGGGAGTGGAAATAAATTTCGAAAGTCTCTAATATTTGTTTGGTTTCTCAAGTGATAAAACGTTTTGATTGGTCTCTGGTGTCAAAGGAATATTCTTTCTTATGATACAAAGAACATTGAAGGTAGATACTAGTAAATTAATTTACCAATCAAATGTAACCTAAGCTAATGGTATTTGGCATAACAATAAAACAGATTACATTTAAAAAAATGAGATCGTTAATCCCGCGGTACCTGGATCGTCGTCATTAGATTGGTGAGAAAGTTTGTAGTGTGGGGTGGTGTAGTAGCGCTACCCTATAATAGTGGATAGGACGCCAGCGGATTTGCATAAAATACAACTGCTTGTTTGGGGAAGTTTTTAGTGATATTGCCTGTGACATTTGCATGTTGTTACTGGTAAATTGAACGCCGACGCCTACATGAACATTTTGGACAATCAGGTTATTCCTACGCCCTGGCAATTTTATGGAATGGACGAATGTTACTTCCAGGGTGACAACGCTCCATGTCATATTGCAACCTCTGTCAAGCAGTGGTATCAATATATGGATGTAAAACGTCTTCCCTGGCCTACTCAGAGTCACGACCTAAACGCCTTAGAACATTTGTGCGACGCATTAGAGCGACGCTTACGGACCAGGGAACCATGTCCGAAATCTACATCTGAGCAGTCGACATTCTTGCAGGAGGAATGAACACAAATACCCATAGCTGTTTATCTAAACCTTATTGAAAGTATGCCCATAAGGGTTGCTAGTGTAATTTCAGCCCTTGGGGGCCATCCCCCTATTAAATCATGTTTTCTTACTCTTATACCATCACATCTTGCTGTCAGGTCCATTATTGTAGGGTAGTGTCCATTTCCCCTGGTGTCCATTTGAATGAATAACACCAATTTCCCTAAGTTTTGGTGGGGCCGTCATGGATCAGAAAGCTTGCAGACTGAACAAATGACCTCCTAGTGATAGATGGTTACGATAAGTCTGGCATAGCTTCAAATACCGTCAAGTTTGGAGAGTGTTATTCACACAAAGATGTTGACTTCGTTATCAAACAGTGATTCCAAATAACGCGGGGATGTGCTGTGTTTTTTCTCTTTGATAGTGATCCTGAAACTTGGCGAATAACCCGTTGTGTTGCTACAGTATGACGTTAATTTTCTACCAAGCAATCATTCAAACAATAAAGACAGAAAAGTTAATTAATTAACTTTTTTTTTTAATTACTCAATATGTAACACGTAACACAATGTTGGGATACATTCCCACCAATACAATTTTATACAGTTTTAATTTTGATACATACGAAACATTGTGAGTTTACTTCGAAATTCGATACTATTTGTATTGAATTAGATTATGGGTTCTGTTTTCTTGACTGTACTCTAGGATCAGTTTATATAGTACGTAGGATTTTATGTGCAAATGGACATATTTGACCAAGCTGTGCAATATCGGGTTAAATTCGTTTTGGGAGTTGAATTATTTTCAACATTTGAAAATACTTTATTTTTAGTGTTTGTATATATGTGTTTTAATTAAGGGTGTCCGGGATACATTAAAAATTTTCTTTTATAATTAATTTAGAATTTTGAATTTTTTTGTACTGATTACCCATCTAACTAATAAGCGAAATCAAAACACAAAATTTTTCCAAATTTTTTTTTTAAATTTTAAATTAAAATTTTTTGAAAAAAAGAGGGGTCATTTTAATTTGCTAAAACTCAAAATATTCTTGATCAATTTTCAAAATTCTTGCATTAAATTATTCACAAATTTATAAACTTTAATTTGATTCAGCAATTTATAAACTTTAATTTGATTCAACAATTTAAAAAATATTAATTCAATAAAAAATAAAAAATATTTGAATAAACATTTTTGAAAAGTTTAAGTTACTTTTTTTTTTAGTCATAGTTTTAAAAGTAAATATTTGTTTCAAATTTGCTGAGTCAAAATTAAAGTATAATGTTTGAAACATATATATTCCAAATTTCAACCCTTAAACTTTATCGGTTTTCGACTTATAGCAATTTGAATACAGGAAATCTTGAAAAAATGTATCATGGTGAAAAACGCATTTAAATTTTTAAAGACAAATGTTGTTGCCATGAGACAACACCTGTCAAGAGTGTTAGATTTTCAAAACAACGCATCACAAAAATGACTATATCTCTAGTTCTAATTAAGATAAAAACATGATTTAAACGTTAATTTAAGAAGAAAAACATAGAGAATTTCTGAAAATAATAAAAAAAATTTCGAAAATTTGACGATTTTTGTGTCCCGGACCCCCTTAAAGTCGCATTGAAGCAACATAACGGGCTATTTGTGAAGGTCCGGGAACAATCCCCAAAGAAAAGATCCAAGGATCACATTATGTATTTTTAACCACTGCCAGATGACGAGGTAATACCTGACATGGCACCCCACTCTCCAAACTTCCACACCAGAGGAGAACGTGAGGACATTTTAGGTCACGGCAACTTTAACGTGTTTCAGCTTTGTACACGAAGGTCTTTGATTGGATTCGAACTAGCAAACCTTCGGGTGTTAGACCGTTTCAATTCCAACAAGGCCACTACAGTCCTTTATTCTCTTAATGAGTCGCTTCATTATAGGTAGGTAGGTTTTCAATTAGCGTCGGACTGGAACAACACGACGGGTTATTGACGATGATCCGGGATCAATCTCAAAGAGCACGCTGCATTAGAAAATGTAAAACAAAACCACAAAAAATTATAGAAGGTGGTAGCTCAGTCGGAAGTATTGGATTGGATTGGACGCCGTAGGCGGACACTGTTTCACCTGTGCGGCTTTCAGCTGTATAGTCCGCCTTACGGAGGAGATTCTGGGATAAGGGAGAGCTAAGCAATCCACAATATATACATACACATTTAAGTACACAGAAGGGGAAAGTCAAGTGAATTGCAAAACATGTAAGCACAAAAATACAAAATGACAAAAGAAAAGGATGACAAAGTTTGAAAAATTGACACAGAACAAAATGAGAAAACAAAAACAAAAAAAAAGGACATAAACATAAACAAACAAACAAAAAAAATCATTTTCAGAAGGAAAAAAAATAACAATATTGTAAAATACAAAAGTCAGAACGTTAAATACAGATGTCAGACAGCCGAAATGACCTATAAAAGTTTCGAAAGGAAAGCAAAGTTATTTTGAGAACTTTCGACTTAGACTTCTCAGCTCTCACTGATATAATCAATGTTGGAGCTGAGAAATTCCATCACTTTAAGGATTTTGTGGTGGCAGTGTATGTTCTTGGCAGTATTTTGGCACCAATGAGAGTAGTGTTGCAGTGAAGGTTTCAACAAATGCCACTGACTTGTGAGATCACAGTCAAAAAGATAGTGGATGGGATCACCTTCTCGGCCGCATATACACAGTCGGAAGTATAACGAACTAGCACGAAGGGACTGCAAGTTCGAATCCAACTCAAGACCGTACTGTACAAAAGGATCTGGTACACGTTTAATATGTCGCCTCAAACGTCTTCATGTTGTCATGGTGTGTACGTTTGAAGTGTGGAACAGCAGTCCAGGTGTGTACTTGTCGTCTGATCGTAGTTCAATGTTAAAGAGTGTCGTACTGGCATCACACCTGAGATGGCACACCACTCTCCAAACTTACACACCACACCAACGTGATGACATTTGAGGCCCCAACACATTTAAGGTGCACAAGCCTCTTTGTACACGACATTCTTTGGTGGGATTTGAACTCGCTACCCTCTGGTTGCTAGTCCGATAATCTTCCATTCGTGCTATCTTTGGGGAATTGATCCCGGACCTTCGTCAATAGCTTGTTGAGTTGCTCCAGTACGAAATTAACGTTCCAGAGATCGCGCCCTCCGCACCAATGTGACACGTCGCGGGTATTTCTAAGATACATTATTTTAAAATGTAAAATTAAATGTAAAGGGTGTTAAAATTTTAAATGTAAAGGGTGTTAAAATTTTAAATGTAAAGGGTGTTAAAATTTTAAATGCAAAGGGTGTTAAAATTTTAAATGTAAAGGGTGTTAAAATTTAATATGTAAAGGGTGTTAAAATATAAAATGTAAAGGGTGTTAAAATTTAAAATGTAAAGGGTGTTAAAATTTTAAAATGTAAAGGGTGTATGTACTGAAATTATGCTTTAAATAATATCAATACAATTTATTTAAATTACAATCTATTTCAAATTTCTATAGTATATCTTTATTTAATATATAATAGAAGTAATGTAAATACAATGAATTAAAACAATTTAAAGTGCCCAAAAATTATATGAGTGAGGTGAAAAATTAAAGGAATGAAATTGTCGATATCGTTAATGAATTATTTACATTTAAGTAACATTATAAAGTAATAAATAGCATAATAAAGATTTCTTGTAACTAAAGAAAACATATAATTTATGAACTTACCTTAGCTGTCGCGCGTTTCTGTTAATACAAATGACGTATCTACAGGAGACCTATTAACACTTCGATATTCAAATTACAACTGAAAGTTATTCTAAGTGAGCAGGCGGAATAGCTAAAAGCTAGTATTCGTAGCGCTATTTGGTCTAAAAATATATAACTAAAATCAACTTTAGTGTATATCCCACATACGCGTGACCGCTAGAAGCTTAAGTAAAATTCTATTCTTACCAATCGTGACATTATGCCCAGAAAATATCATGAAACTATCAAAATATTTTCTTCCATGAGAAAAGCTTCATGCATTTAATAATTTTACTAAGTTGAGTAGATTAATGTTGCTAACAATATAATAAATACCCTATGAAGACTTAAGTTGTAGTAGGACGTTTTCATCGTTGAATATTAGTTAAATTATTCTATTTCCGTATAGTTACAGCGAATAATAATTGATTCAGACAATTCTCACTTTCCATAATTGCATAGTGGCTTTCGCAACATTCATTATTGCAAAACACGTATGATAATCAGATTACGGTACGCCAAAATGTAACTCCACTACAAACTACTCTATGTTACTGACTAATTGAGCTTAAACCACAATTCTGAAATAAGGTTGCATATTTACAAGCAAATCCGTTTCTACTGCATCTGCTGTCTCTTGAGCAGTCTGCAAATAATCAAATTTGATGTCCGAGGCCTCGGTAGCCCTGTTGGATTAAGGGGGTCCGGGACACATTGAAATATTTTTTATATTAATTAATTTAGAATTTATAATTTTTTTGTACTGATTACCCATCTAACTAATAAGCGAAATCACACCACTAAAGTTTTCTAAAAGTTCTTTAAAAATTTTAAATTAAAATTTTTTGAAAAAAAGAGGGGTCATTTTAAATTGCTAAGGCTCAAAATATTCTTGATCAATTTTCAAAATTCTTGCATTAAATTATTCACAAATTTATTAACTTTAATTTTGATTCAGTAATTTAAAAATATTGATTTAATAAAAAATAAAAAAATATTTGAATAAAAATTTTTGAAAATGTAAGGTACTTTTTTTTAAAGTCATATTTTTAAAAGTAAATATTTGTTTTAAATTTGCTGAATCAAAATTGAAGTATAATGTTTGAAAAAGATATATTCCAAATTTCTACCCTTAAACTTTATTGGTTTTCGACTTATAGCAATTTGAATACAGGAAATCTTGAAAAATGCATCATGGAGAAAAACGCATTTAAAGTTTTAAGGACAGATGTTGTTGCCCTGACAACTGTCAAGAGTGTTAGATTTTCAAAACAACGCACCACAAAAATTATTAAATCTCTAGTTCTAATTAAGATAGAAACATGATTTAGACGTCATTTTAAGCAGAAAAACACAGAGAATTTCTGAAAATAATAAAAAAAAATTTGAAAATTTGACGATTTTTGTGTCCCAGAACCCCCTTAAGGTAAGGTAAGGTAAATTTCAATTAATTTCGTACTAGAGCAATTCAACGGGCTATTGACAACAGTCACTAAGGCATTGGTTAACCATCCGCGGTACCTTAGCCACTTCATAGCCCATTGTGTTGTTCTAGTACGACGTTAACTAAAATTACCATTACCATTACCTTAACATCAGTGCGGCGCCATGAATTGATTTTTACTTTGATTTAATTTGTCATTGGGTTCTAAAGAAGAGCTTAGGATTATTGCCACTGAAGTCCAAACACGTGGATATTGCAAATGATGTCATTAATGCATGGATGAAACATCATATACCACTCGATAAAATTGTTTCAATTTCAACAAATAGGGCTAAAAGTATGACCGCAGTGAGAAAATTAATTATTTTTAATTTGAAGGAAAAAAATAATTATGAGATACAGTAAATCGACGATTATCCGAGCACCGATTATCCGCTTTAACCAAGCTATCAAATATTTCAAGGTGTTTTTTTTTTTCCTACATTTTCAATTTTTAAACCTACCGAAAAAAATTCTAAACTTGATCTCACAAAAACTCAGGAAAACGAAATCCGTGACTGGATAAACGCTGACGAACAACACAAGAGATTACATATAAAATGATCGTCACTAAGAACAATGAATCTAGCGATGATGATGAGAGAGAGACACAGTAGTGAAGATTAAAATCGACATATGAATTCTCCCTTACAGATGGACTAAAAGCTATCGAAAGTGTTATTGAATATATAGAGCAACAAGAAGAAGCGACACTAAAAATCCTGTTATCTCTCTATATTAAAAAAAATGTTACCGCCGCAGCAGGATTGAAAACTGTGTTGTTTAGCTCGATTCTTAGACGGTTTCCCGATAAAGTACTGATCAGAAAAAAACAAAATTAACATGGTTTGTTCTTCATCGTATTCCCTGGACAATTATTAAGATTTTTTTCCGATGCGGCTATTAGTTTAGGGTTTATTAAGTATCAAAATTGAAGAAGCGAAATTTCTTCCGCGAGTGAGCAAAACACATACAAATTTTCAGTCTTCAGCCGTGAGTTTTTTTTAAAGAGTACCTCTCAACAAAAAATTTTTGCAGCACGTCGAGTTTTTTTTTAAATTTCAATTTGGTTCTTGATAATATTTTTTTGAAATTCGGGAAAAATCAGGACATTTTTGTTACTTTTTTTTAACTGCCGTATCTATATTTTATAATTATTAGTTTTTTGTTTTGAAAATAGCGCAGTATACCACAGACTATACTCTTTCTTACGGTACCATTATTTTAAAAATTGGTTCATAAATAAATTCGATGCAATCAAAAGTTGGTGACACAAATTTCGTATTTTTTATTTCGCGGAGCATTGTATTCGCGGAGGGTTGTATTTTTGACTATCGGGTTTGCCAGATATCAAATTTATCGTAGCAACAATTGCCATAAAAACGATTTCTTTTTATTTGGCGAGGAAAAAGGCTCGCTTTTTTCCCTCTGTTCTCAGACGAATTACAGAGAAAGTACAAAGTACCCATCGTAAAATTTGGAGATTGACAGGGTTTACTTAAAATTGTACAGGGAACAAGATGCAGAAGATTTTTTTACTCATGCGGCTATTAGTTTAGGGTGCATTAAGTGTTAAAGTAAAAAAGAGTGAAATCACTTGCGTAAGAGGTATTGGTTTGCGAAGCAAACCAAACGGGATTGCGTAGCGATCCCCGGGGGTCGGCTAGCGTAAGCAAGCAGGGGGCGAAGCCCTCGCTGTGACGTCATGGACCGTAAAGTGAAATCAGGTTAATACAAATTATTCAGATAGTTTGACTCTGCGAAAGGAATGTTGGTTTGCGAAGCAAACCAAATGCCATATGAAAAAGAAGTGTTGGTTTTCGAATCAAACCAAATGGGATTGCGTAGCAATCCCCGGGGGTTGGCGAGCGTAAGCGATCAGGGGGCGGAGCCCCCTAGTCCTTAAAAAAATGTCAAAATATTGCTGACGAAAAACGACAAAGTAACGTAAAATAAAAAAACAATTAAAGACTTTTTTAAGTAAGAACTCTTTCACTATCGTAACAATATGAATTGCAAGTGATGTATCTGTATAACTTTTGTATTTGTAAAAATATACATTTCAACATACACGATTTATTTTATTTACAATTTTCGCTTTAACCGAGTTTTTCGGTTATCCGAGTTATACTTGATCCACATTAACTCGGATAATCGGGAATCTACTGTATTTGCCATTGCATCATTGATCAAGAAACACTGTACTTTCACATTTCCAGAAACAATTTGCAATAATATGGAATTGGTGATTAAGATTATCAACAGAATTGTAGCAAAAGCTCTCTATCAACAGCAATTTAAATAATTTTTAGTTGAAATGGAGAGTGAATATGAATATTTTCTCTGCATAATAAGGTATGTTGACTTTCAAGAGGAAACGTTTTAAAAACTTTCGCTTCCTTATTAATTGAAATTGAAGCATTTCTCCTGAAACGGGTGTTGACAATCATGAATTAACGGACGATAAGTGGATTCAAATATTTTATTTCATAGTAGAAAATACGTCCTATCTAAATTATCTTAATAGTAAACTACAAGGGTCATTACATTGAAAAACAATTTATCCCTCTTTGCTCAAGATTTTGAAAGAGAAGCAATTAATTTTCCAAATTTGATGAAACATCGCCAAGAAAATAGCTTAGTAATTGACATTTACCATTGCAAAACAACATTTTTAAATATGAAAGAAGCTTTTCTACCGAGGTTTCAGAAATTGAGAAATAGTATAGCAACGTTATCCTTTATTAAAAAACTTCTTAGTGTTGACATAACAGAATTGAATTTTCTCCCTTTAAAATTGATGTTTGCGAAATTACTGGAGTTAAGAACACAGAATTATGGAGCTCCAAATTTGAATACCTTAATGCTTATCTGTAAAATATGGACAAAAATAAATGTGATCGTAGTTCACAGAAAAAGTGGACTCCTTTGAAAGACATGGAGAAGGAAGATGTGAGATAATTTTCAGCACCTGCATAATATTCCTGACTCATGTGATAAGTTAAAAAGAACTGGCATTTGCTGTTGTTCACTCTTTGGCTTTAAATATTCATGCGAACAATGTTTCTCAAACATGAACCGTATCAAAAATAAATTGAGAAATCGTCTTAATTTATGAGAACCTAGAATCATGCTTGTGTGTGTGTGAAATTAAGAGCAACGACATACAAATATGACTTATTCAAACTTTCCAAGGAAATACAAGGTCATTGTTCGCATTAAATGCGTGTTTTGTCATATTTTTATTTTAATGTAAAAAATATTTTTGTCAATAAATTAGATTATTATTATTATTATATCTGATTTTATTTAATGTTAGTAGCTAGTTTAAAACGACTCCTAGAAACATGGTTCTCCAAAAGAAATTTGTCTCTTAAAATATTCGTCATACTGCTGATCTTTAGCTCATTTGACTAATGAGTTTGCCTACCACTGCCCCAAGGGAAAGATCTGAGGGCAACGCCACGAATTTTGAACCACGGTCAGATGACGAGGCAACACATGAGTTGTCATCCCACTCTTTAAACCTACACACCAACCCAACGTGAGCACTTTCGGCCACGACAGATTTAAGGTGCACCAGCCATCTCTACACCATGCACTTACAAATATCCATGCAAAGACCAGGATTAGAACCAGGAACCTTCCAATCTAGAGGCGGCAAACACCTTAACCACCAGACCGGTTGATTGACAGCCCTGTTGGAAGATTAACGGATTAGCAGCCGGATTATTGTGAGTCAAATTTTACAAAAGACCTTCGTGTACAAAGAGGTCTGATGAACAGTAATCAGTAGGGGCATCAAATGTCTGATTCCAGCTCAGGTGTTATCTTATCATATGACCGTGGTTCAAAATTATGTGGTGTCATCGAATTTCTCTTTGTGATTGATCCTTCGTCAGTAGTCCATTGTGTTGCTCCAGTGCGACATTAATTAGAAAAATTCAAATGCAAATACTTATTTTATTTACCATGAGCATAATTTATAAAAAATGTATTTGTGTTTGAGGTGAGAGGTATTCGTTGATTTTTGGGGGTTTATGGCGCAAGGCCATATTTGGGCATGCTGCGCCGCACACAGATGACGTACGATATGAAGTTATAGATACACATAAACGTTTCACTGACAGAAGAGGTAGGTAGGTATTTTAACTAACAAAAATACTGGAGCAACACAACGGGCTATTGACCACAGTCTGGGATCAATAACCCGATGGAAAGTTCCGAGGACAACACAACGTAATTTTGAACCACGGTCAGATGACGGCGACACTTAAGCGAGAAATAAACCCTTTGAGGAATGCAGGTGAAAGGAATCGAACCAATCCCACCTATACCTCGAGGGATGTTGTAGTTGTGGTAGGTTTGAGAGTGGAGTGTCAGGTCACACCTGACCTGGCACCCCACTCTCCAAATTTCCACAACATGGCGAAGCGGGGGCAATTGAGTCGCATATTACGCATGCATAAGTCCTCTTTGTACTCAAGTTGTCAATAGCCCTATGTGTTGCTCTAGTACGACATTAATTAAAATTACCTTTCCTTACCTTTGTACTCAACGATCTTTAGTTGGATTCGAACTCGCAACCCTTCGATTGCTATTCCATCACTATTTCGACTCTTGATCGGAAGGTTCCTGGTTCGAATCTGGGTCCGGGCATTGATGTTTGTAAGGGTATGGTGTAGAGGCGGCTGGTGCACCTTAAATCTGTCGTGACCGAAAGTCCTCACGTTGGGTTTGGTGTGGAAGTTTGGAGAGTGGGATGCCAGCTCAGGTGTTGCTTCGTCATCTGACCGTGGTTCAAAATTACGAGGTGTTGTCCTCGGATCTTTCCCTTAAGGGACTGATCCCGGACCGTCGTCAATAGCCCGTTGTGTTGCTCTAGTACGACGTTAACTAAAATTACCATTACCATTACCAATATTTCGACTGGGCTAAGCGGTCCATCGAACCGTAGAATAAGAAATGAAAAAAAGCAGCGATAAGAATAAAGTACTAGTTCTTGACATTTAACCCTCTGGGTGGTTGTCTTGACGAAATATATCGTCATTAGCGAAATTGACGATATCTTAATGGACGAGATATCTCGTCATTGGAAGAAAACCGACTAGATCTTGATCTCGTCATCAAGAAAATCATCAAATTCCTGATGACGAGATATTCCGTTGGTATTAAAATTGATTAGATCTGGATGGACGAAATATATCGTCGAAACCACTTGGAGGGTTAAAGTAGAAAAAAGTAGTTATATTTTATATTTAAAAAGATTATAACCTTTTTTATATTTATGTCTAACGTTTTTTGCAGTCGAAATATAAATGTTTCTATATAAAAAAATTGTAGTTCCCTTTTATTCTTCACACAAGCAACGACGTTTGAACTTCTACTCCAATTATTTTGATGTGTTGCCGTTTGAAGGTTTCCAATCTGCCGATTTCATTGTTGAAGGGATATTACCCTTTATATAACTTATGACATGATATGTCTGAGTTAAGAACAACAACAAATATAATATAATCTGACAGAATCCGTCTTTTTGGGTCACATCCATTAGACAGCCTGTCACAGTTTTCCTTTTGTCTTTTACCATTGAGGGGCATTTTAATAAAAACCAGTGTCGTAGGCATTTCGAACAAAATGCTTTCCGTAAGATAAAAAGCGAGTTTAGATTCGCAAACAGTAAACACATTACATCTCAAGGGATTTGTTGGCCTAATATTTTCTCCAAATTAATCTACGAAAATGTGATTTGAATTTTCAAAATCAAAATTTAACTCTGTTTCTTAAATCTCCGAGTGGTTTCGTAGACATCTGACTGTAAATTACGAGGTGTTGTCCTCGATCTTTCCCTTCTTGGGTTGATCCCGGACCGTCGTCAATAGCCCGTTGTGTTATTTCAGTCTAATTTTAAATACCTACCGACCGAGTGGTTTTGACGAGACATCTCGTCTATCTGCTTGCGACGAGTTTTCATGATAGTGATGATGCCACCTCGTCATCCAAGCACTGCCGATTTTTTTATACGGCGAATTTTTTTTAATACGGCGAAATATCCATCTGGTCATTTTTTTCTCCAATGATGAGGTATATTGTCCCCTAAGATCTGGTCAGTTTCGCTTAATGGCGATTTACCTTTCAATATGACCACCAAGAAGGTAAACTTTTATGTGAACCAGTATATATTTATACTATACAGATGGTGGATGAGTCATCGAGGAGTACACAGTATGAACAAAAGTATTTGGATACTGCAGGTTTTTCAAAACAAAGTGCTTTATTATTATATTTAATACCGTGTAGGCCATCCTTTTGCTTGTATTACAGTTGCAACACGTCGAGGTATAATGGGTAACGAGTATACTACTGGTATACTTGAGTACTACAAGTTATTACAAATAAGTTGTATACTACAAATACTGGGTATACCAAAAGTTATAAATAAGTTGTATACTACAAATACTGGGTATACTACAAGTTATAAATAAGTTGTATACTACAAATACTGGGTATACTACAAGTTATTATAAATAAGTTGTACACTACAAATACTGGGTATACAAGTTATTACAAATACTGGGTATACTACAAGTTCTTACAAATACTGGGTATACTACAAGTTCTTACACAAATACTGGGTATACTACAAGTTCTTACAAATACTACAAGTTCTTACAAATACTGGGTATACTACAAGTTCTTACAAATACTGGGTATACTACAAGTTATTACAAATACTGGGTATACTACAAATACTGGGTATACTATAAATACTGGGTATACTACAAATACTGGGTATACTACAAGTTATTACAAATACTGGGTATACTACAAATACTGGGTATACTACAAATACTGGGTATACTATAAATACTGGGTATACTATAAATACTGGGTATACTACAAATACTGGGTATACTACAAGTTATTACAAATACTGGGTATACTATAAATACTGGGTATACTACAAATACTGGGTATACTACAAGTTATTACAAATACTGGGTATACTATAAATACTGGGTATACTACAAGGTCTTTGCAAGTCTGGTTAGAAATAGCTTATAATACCTCTTGTAAGGCTGTGAGAAGAGATTGTTGTGGAGATGGACGTGCGTTGTAGTGTCCTTCAGTTCGTCACATAAGTGTTCGATCGGAGTGAGATCGAGGCTCTGCGAAGGCCTGCCGAGCAAATTCAACTCATTTACAGATACCAGTCCAGCACACGTTTTGCAGTATGACATGGAGTTCGATCCTGTTGGAAGAAACCACCCTCATAGCCGTAATAATGCAATGGTGTAGGCACAGCCATAATCTAGAACGTCGAGGTACACGTTAGCGTTCATGGTACCAGGTACATAAAGGAATGGGTCGAGTCCTAACCACCAAAAACAAACCCACACTAAGGCCCTGTGCACACATCTGATTTTTCAACGTTCGGCACCGCTGCGGCACCGAAGCCCAACTATGCACATATTACCATGAAATGACGCAAGTACTCATTTCGCGCCATTTGCATTAAATATTCTATCGAAGAAAACGTGTTTATTTTGATTACTTGGTATAAAAAAAAAGTATATTTTGAAACAAAATAGACTTTACTGGATACAACCATTTATTAATTATTATTAAAATTAAATTTATTTATGAAAACAAGGTACTTTAGACCAGAGACGCGTGTGCGGCGAGCTGCGGCGCCGTGGGGAACTGCGGTACAAATTGCACGCAAGTTGTTCGTGAGTCACCGCAGCGTCGCCGGAGGCATGTGTGCATTACTCCATTGGAACTAGTGTATCTCGGACCGTACTTGCGCTTCGGCAGCGGAACCGCACGTTGAAAAACTGGATGTGTGCACCGGGCCTTACATGAAACCTCCTCCGAATTTCACTGTTGTGATAAGTATCTAAATGAAATCGTACTCCGGGTTGTAGCCACACCCAAATACGTTCATCAGACTGGAAGTGTGAATGCCGAGACTCATCGCTGCAAAGAACAGTTTTCCATTCTTCAACGGTCCAGAAAGGACTGTCGACACATCAGGTCCAACGACGCCTATCATTAACATGTGTAATCAATGGCTTGTATCCAGCTGCTCGACCATGATAACCGATCGTGTGCTGCTCTCTGAGGATAGTTTTGACAAACGGAGGTCTCGGATGAATTTCCAACCTCTACAGCGATCGCAGTGGCAGAAGTGTGGACATCTTGACATGGCGTACCATGCATCTTCTATCAGTTTAGGCGGCCGTCTGAGAGTGTTGTTTTACTGTTGTTGCTCCGTCTTGCTTCCATCGCTTGATAACATACGCTACATTTGATTTTTCACTATCCAGTTTGGATGCAATAACTCGTTTAGATTATACACATGGATACACACTCGGAAATATTATACACATGACATCCTATGACAATCCCGCGTTGAAAATTGGTAAGTTCAGGTCCACGCGACATAGCTCCAATAGAGTGAATGAATAGTTAAAACAAAATGAACTTTTTATTTTACCCAGCATGCAGTTCGACAAACTCAGTATTGCATATTTGCCGATATATGCAGTATCCAAATACTTTTGTCCACCTAGTGTATGTCCATTAACATAATTTTTTGCTTTCATTTTTGTAGTCGATAGCAGCGTAGTATGTAATATGCCACTGTTTTTACTGTATGTTTTGTTATTTCTTTTATTAATAGGGAATCGCAAAATTATTGTCATTAAAAATCTTCCAATGATCTCAAACTTAAAACCAGCAACCACATTTCTCTTTCCCATCTTAAAGCCCTACTTTACTTTGGGTAATGGTAATGGTAATTTTAGTTAACGTCGTACTAGAGCAACACAACAGGCTATTGACGACGATCCGGGATCAATCCTTTAAGGGAGAGATACGAGGATAACACCTCGTAATTTTGAACCACGGTCAGATGACGACTATTCGTTGGGGCTGGGGTATGTTAAATTTATCATGGCCTCAAATATCTTCATGTTGTCCTGGCGTGTAAGTTTGGAGAGTGGGATGACAACTCAGGTGCCCAACCCGTCTTCGTGGTTCAAAATAACTAAACGTTCTCGAAACCAAAGATGACCATTGTGCTATAAAACCTCCAAACCAAGCAGCCAACACTTTGGTGTTGATTCCGGATCGTTTCCAATTGCCCGTTTTGTTCCCTTAATTCGACGACTTACGTGAAACACATCGTAAAATATTCTATATTTATTCTCTACATTCTCCCTTAGACCCGAACCCACTTGTCCGTGTTGTCTCCCTTCCCGAACACACAAAACAAGCATTGAAACTCGTTCGGTGCAGTGCATTATCTGAAAGCGTCTTCTGCCGGTATCGGGAAAGATAGGCACTGCACTTCCTTTCTTCCTGAGACACCTTTTAGTTAGATCGAAACACCGATAATGTTTTTTATTGATTGCGTGTTTTTGAGCTTGCTCTATCATCTCCATCCTCTAAGAGGAGAACGAGAAAAATTGCTGATCTCGGCGCAAAAAGAGCCGACGCTACTTCCTCCTTCGCAGGAGGTTTCCGAGATCATCCGGCATTAACTGCTCGGAAGTCTGGTTTCTTGCGAAATTAGCTCCTTCTGGGAGGCTTCTATTTACACATAGATTTCTTCTAATTTGTTTGGATAGCTCTATGGCCTGTGTGAACGTTTGAGTGTCGCATATTTACATTAACCCCCATATGCCTTAAAATACATTTCACCTGATGCTTTACCCAACAAGTGGTTTCGACGAGATATCCCGTCCATAAAGATCTTATAAATTTTGATGACGCCAAGATATCTGGTCAGATTTAACAAATCTTGCGATGACAATATGTATAATCCGTGGGCATCTAACCAATTTTGATGTTGTCGATATATTTGGTAAATGAAGATCTAACCAATTATCCTAATGACGAGGTATCTGGTCCATGAAGATCCAAGCAATTGTGCTAATGACGAGATATAAGTCCATCAGGATCTAAGGAGTTTTCATGATATCGGGATATCTGGTCCATGAAGTTCAATATGATTTCTTTATTGACGAGATATCTCGCCCATGAAGATTTAACCAATTATCCTAATGCCTAGGTAACGTATTCATGAAGATCTAAACAATTTTGCTAATAACGATATATTTTATTCATGCAAATCCAACCAACTTTGCTGATGACAAGGCATCTGGTATACGAAGATCTTTCCAATTTTGTTGGTGTCGAGATATCTGTTCCATAAAATTCTAAAGAAATTTGCTAATGAAAAAATATATCTCCGATCAGAACTAAGCAATTTTGATGGTGTCGAGATATCTGTACCATAAAATTCTAAGGAAATTTGCTGATGAAAAGATATTTCTCCGATCAGGACTAACCAATTTTGATTGTGTCGGGATTTCTTGTCCATGAAGATCCAAACGATTTTGCTACTGACAAGATAGCACACCCATGGAGATCCAAACAATTTTGCCAATGACGAGATACCTCGTCCATGAAGATCTAACCAATTTTGCTGATGACAAGATTTCTGTTACTTGAAGTTTTAACTATTTTTGCTGACAACGAGATATCACGCCTATAGGACAACCAATTTCGTTGATGTCAAGATATCTGGCCCATGATGACCTAACCAAATTTGCTGAGGAGGAGATACCTTTTTCTCAAGACTGTCGATTATTTCATGATGACGAAATCAAAACCTGGTCAATTTGCTTCCAATAACGAGATTCCTCGTCCGACGAAATCTAGTCAATTTGTCAACGGTCAAAATATCTCGTCGAGACAAATACCAGGAGGGTTAAGTTACAATGCTTTTACGTTGATAAACGGATTTAACACTAGAACGCCCATTCGTGGTATTTTGATACCAGAACGCGCTTGTTCCCCTTCTGCATATTTTGTTTGACTTTGGGAATTTCTTGCGACTTTTATTCAATTTACTTGATAAACGCTGCACAAATGCTTTTACTGTTACTCAATTTAAGTGAATTGTGTATATTAACTTACCTTGAACGATCGCTAAATTTTCCCCACTTCAAGCAGATTTATCGGTATGAATAGCTTCCTTTCATGGTGAAGAGCTCTTATGGTTTCATTTAGATTCCGATAAAGTAAACCAGATTATGTGAAAATCTAATGAAAACTCTAAGAAAATGCCACTGACAATTCCGAGAATATTTTGCAGTGATAAAGTGGCCAGAATGGGGAAAATATATAATGTATGATTGATATATTTTCTGTTAGAAATATTTTAAGTGAATGTAGTGGCACTATTTATTTTGTCAAGCAAACGGATAATGAATTTGGCATGGGTTCAAAAGTCATTGATCAGAAGCACAAAGCTATTAATCATAATCAGTTTTAAATTATTGCAGGGTAATACAATTTAATAATTGATGCGCAAACATTACGCACATAAAACGCTTTGCTCACTCCACGCTGCGCCAACTACAACTCATAGGTTGCAAGCTTAGAGGAAATATGAAAGTAGTGGACAATGTTAACCTTTTTATATGGCCAGGACCATGTGATCCAAACTAATAGTAACACGACCTTCATTTTACACCTTTACCTCTGTCTGTTTGTCTGCCTGATGGAAGCAAGCATTCATCTAATTGGTCCATGATATGGGAGAAGTCAGTCGCTATCTATTGACTCTGATTGGCCCACGCGACACAGTTGTATCGTTTGGTGATTTTACAATTTTTATGGCATTCTGATAGAAATAGGCATTTACACGTCCACCCTGTCATAGCATACCACAGCACCAAACGAGGGGATAAGATGTCAAATCGACCAACCAATCAATTTTTTTACAAGCAGTCACGTGACTACTAGTCTACATGTTGGTCTGAGGTTTTGAGGCTCCTCTCACAGACAATGCTCAGTCTATTTATACAGGGTGGTCCCGAATTCATGGTACAAACTTTAATGGTAGGTACAGGACATTGTAACAATGATTTATTGTATAGGAATGTATAGTCGCAAGTGACGCGGTGAGGCGTAAACAGGGGAAATAAAAGGAAAGAGAAATGGAGTGATCGGTTGGTATCATTGCCGGTAGAGGGCAGTAGATGTCTAGCCGCTGTTGAACATGATGCATCGCAGTAGGGAAAAGCGCCATTCACAATTGTGCTGCCGTAGACGATGGGTGACTTTACGTATGCAGAAAAAGCAGACATGCATTACATGTACGGCCGTGCAAATGGTAACGGAAGAGCTGCGTTACGAATGTATAGCGCGGAGTATCCTGATCGACGAATGCCGGATCATAGAATTTTTCAACGGTTACATCGTCAACTTTGTGAAACAGGTGCGTTCGACGTCAACAGACATGGCGCTGGTCGAGTAAGAGCTGTACGCACTCCAAGGCTGGAAGAAAGCATCTTGAACATTGTGGCTGATAGACCCGAGTCAAGCACAAGAACTGTTGCGCGTGACGTAGGTGTGAGTCATCAGACTGTATGCAGAGTGTTAAACGAAAATCGCTTACACCCCTTCCATTTTCAGAAAGTACAAGCATTGAATCCGGTAGATTATCCTCGCCGCGTGAACTTCTGCCTGTGGGTGATGCAGCAATGTGCGTTGCAGCCGGATTTCGTAGATTATGTGCTATTTACAGATGAAGCGACATTTTCACGCGAGGGTGTCTTTAATGCGCACAATTCCCATTTGTGGGCAACCGATAATCCACATGCAACGCGTCGACATGCGTTTCAACAACGTTTCAGTATTAATGTGTGGGCTGGTATTGTGAACGACTTTTTGATTGGCCCATACTTACTACCCACGCGGCTCACTGGCGGAAGCTATCTTATTTTTCTGAAAGAAGTGTTACCACAACTGCTGCATGATGTTCCGATCGCCATTCGTAACCGCATGTGGTTTCAGCACGATGGGGCGCCAGCACACTTCAGCATTGATGTACGGAATTACCTGAATGCCACGTTTGGTACTCGATGGATTGGGCGTGGTGGACCAGTCCCTTGGCCACCCCGATCTCCCGATTTATCGAGCCTCGATTACTTTTTATGGGGACATCTAAAGCATCTTGTTTATGAGACTCCAGTTGACTCAGATGAGGATCTCGTCGCTCGCTTATCTGTAGCTGCTGCAGGTGTGCGTGAAATACCAGGCATCTTTGAACGTGTACGCCAATCGCTCCACCGACGCTGTCAAGCATGTATCGATACTGGTGGACGCAATTTTGAACAATTACTGTAAACATGACACTTGTCAACAACGCTTTCAATAAAATCTTTTTTTTTCCTTTCGGCCGTTATTTCCCCTGTTTTCGCCTCACCGCGTCACTTGCGACTATACATTCCTATACAATAAATCATTGTTACAATGTCCTGTACCTACCATTAAAGTTTGTACCATGAATTCGGGACCACCCTGTATATCGCGTGAATAGTTGCAATCGTAATGTACAAAATCGCTGAACCACGAAGGCTACTTCCAAGAATCCAGATTGTAGTAAAAAACGGATCAGATCTGATATTCATAAATTTGTTTCGCTGATTGAAGAATACTCTGAGGTTATTTGGCGTCACGATGGTAACTATGGTATCTGCGTCAGGCATGCGGGCGAGAATCTGGGTCAACATTCCAAATATGTACCAATCAGTAGATGACCACAACACTGCCCCCCTCCCAATTTCTTCCTGGAATCTGGTTTGTTTCAAAAGGTATATCTGAAAAAGAAGGTCGTGAAATTTCGTCACGATAGATCGCGAAGTAGTGAACTATTGCTTTTACTCTGGAACACCATAATTACTAAATATCCACATCTATTTGTTGAAGGTAATTCTATAAGTCAAGAAGTTCAAAACTAGCTAGAAGACATGCACATTAAATGCACGTTGGTGTCTGACTAATACGAGCTTGTCCCATAATCGCCTTTAAAATGTAAAAAAAAAGAGGCCTAATTGAAGAATTAATTTTGAATCATTATTGTCATTTAATTTGAAAAATGCATCAATATAGTGCATCTATTAATATAAAAACTATGTCTGTAGTCTTATTTTTTATGTAAACAGTAGAATGTTAAACCTGTGAGCGGTTTACACTCATATCGTTGCCATCATGCCAAAGGCACTAATCTGCATTTTGGCGATTTTCACCCAGCTACCTTTTAACCCGTTGTGTTCCTCTAGTACGACCTTTATTAAAAATTACTAATTATCAATTACCAATTTGAGTCACCATTTGATGGTTTATGCTACTACGAAGCCACGAATCATCTTGATTTCTAGTGGAAATGCCAATTTTCAGGGAGAAAGCAATCTTTGAATTGTAACTCGATTTTTCCCGGATGATCAAAACTTTGAACGCGTTTATGTAGAAACGTCAATTTTGCTGATTAGTGCCTTTTGCTTGGAGGTAATGATTATGTTCTACAGCCGGTTATTCCTACATAAATTCTATATAGTTTTGAACTTCTTCATCTATAGAATTTTCCCTGGAATCTTTCAACCAATAGTGTTAAGTAAGTAGCTGAATTAACCTCGCACTACAGCTACACACCGGGGCATTGGTGATTCAAGTTCAATTCCTGTATTCAATGGAAAGATCCGGCGATTCCCCGTCATTGAATCATTGTCAGGTGACGAGGTCAACCCCATAATTGGCACCCCAATATCCAAACGTTCACATTACTTTGAAGCCCGGTGCACACATCCCGTTTTTCAACATGCGGGGCCGCTGCGGCAACGCAAGTGCGGTATGAGATACATTAGATACAATGGAGTAGTGCACACATACCTCCGGCGCCGCTGCGGCGACGCACGTCCAACTTGCGTGCGGTAATTGTGGTAATTTTAGTTAACGTCGTACTAGAGCAACACAACGGGCTATTGACGACGGTCCGGGATCAGTCCCTTGAGGGAAAGATCCGAGGACAACACCTCGTAATTTTGAACCACGGTCAGATGACGAAGCAACACCTGAGCTGGCACCCCACTCTCCAAACTTCCACGCCAACATTTTTTTACACCAAGTAAGCGAAATAAACATGTTTTCTTCGATGGTATAATTATCGCAAATGGCGCGAAATGAGTACTTGCGTCATTTAACTGTTATGTGTGCATAGTTGGGCTTCGCGCCTCACGTTGAAAAACCGGATGTGTGCACAGGTCCTAACGCAAAGATATGTGAGGTCAAAATAGATATAGCGTGTACCAGCCTCACGTATAAGACGGTTTTTCAACAAATATATGTGGTTAGTCGTTATACGTGTTAGGGTGTAAAAGCAATACTTCAATGCTCGAAATCCTCCATAAATCTCTCCGAGGGTCAAGAAACCAATAATGGAGCCTAATTAGCCCCAGTGTTGTAAATTGCGACTACAGATTGACAAATCAATTTAAAACCCAAAAATGGGAAAATGATAAGTTAATATTAATGAAACGAACTTCTCCTACGTTAGCTAAAATGTTTTTTTTTTTTAATTTCAAAATACACTAAGATGTATTTACATATTTAGAAGGAAAATTTATTTTACTAAAACAGCGTCCTGGCTCCTTCTTAAAATCAATCTTAATTTTTCAACTCATTGTGGAAGGGGTACATTATACAATTGCAATTCTACAAATATTAAAACTAAATTATACAACCCCCCCCCTTCCGGTGTTTTAAAAATACTTGCTTTCAGGTAATGAATGAATTAAATAATTAAATTGAAATATTCCATCATTTTTACATTCAAAGTATTCGTAGTTTTAATACATACAGTCTTTTTAAAATGTAGTTTTTGAACCACTATTGTCATCAACTTTATAATACAGCATTCCATTTGAAAAGTGCATACAAAAGTACATATATTAATATACAAGTTTAGTTTCGTGCTAACGGAAATATTTAATTAATTATTTCCGGGAATATATGTTTCAGCTAAAAGGGTTAATGCTCCTCCATTCTTTAACAACAATTTCAATTTTTCAACTAATGTGGAAAGCCTGTTATGCAATTAAAATACTTAAAAGTTATTCATCCATTACTTTTAATGTACAATATTTTCAGATACCCTTCTTCGGATATTAAACATTCCAGTATGAAATATATGATAATTTTAACAGTAAAAGTAACCGTACATTCAATAGACGTGATTTTAATGATAATTTTTGAACTTATATTATCATCCGCTATTTTATGGAAAAATTACACGGCAAAACAAATTGAATAGCAACGACAGTGAATCATAAATATAAGTTAACACTAGCGAAAGCATAATTTGTTTGTATTTTCCTATTACTTTTTATAGTTTTATTATTGAACCTCAGTAAACAAGGTTGAGTTTAAAATAGCGATGTATAATGGGTAAAACGAGAATATACACAGTATTAAGACTTAAATATACCGTTTGCTTTTGATCTACAATGCCAAATTATGCAAAACTATTAAATATTTTTCATCAAAATCTATAGAAGTGTTGAGTTAGTATTTTTCAAATATAATGAGTACCTAATTAATAAAGGGTATAACGATATATAACTCCTAAAAATGGGTTATTAATGATATTCTTCAACGTGTTTCTTTCGCTTCCAAAATAACAATCCTATAACTTTTCATTCTCAATATTTGCATTGATTGGCACGCAACACAGAATTCAAGTAGTATTACAGCTAACATATTAAGGTATCCAAACACATTTAAAATATTTATTTTGACCCAAAAGTGCAAAACAAGTTTTTGATCTTATTTGATACAGTACTTATTTGACTTTCCAAAATATATTTGAATAATTTTTTTCTCTGTTTTTATTAGTTGCAGAGATATTAAAATTTTAATCAAGGCAGGAAAAAACCGGAAGTAGGTATGGAATGCACCAGAAGTGGCCGTTAAAAACCAAAAACCTGTAAAAATTTTTATTTAAAATTTACATTTTTTTGCAAATGTATAAAAAAAAATTTTTTTTTTGGAATGTTTAAATGGTTTCTTTTTTGGAAATATTGCGAACATTTTTAAAGAGAAGTGAAGAACCAAATTGTTTACAAAAATAGTAAAAGCAAGCGATACACTTCAAACTACTTTTTTACTCTAAATTAATATTTATGCATTATTTCCTCACTTCAAATGTCATAACACAATAGCTATTGATGGATTCTCGTAAAACTTTGAGTATTTGTTCTTTATACTGATGTCTATGGAATATATACTACAATAATAATTATGCTGGGTTTAAAAGTTTTTAAATCGTGATTTAATTCCACATCTATATATTTAACTATCATTTTTACAAAATTATTAATATGTATTTTAAACGTTTATAGTATAATGCTATTACTTAATAACACTAAATATAAAAATATCATTAAAATGTTTCTATAACCCATTTAAAAAAAAGGGTCTCAAACGTGTGTTCGAATACATTAAAGATAAAATAACTACATATAACTCTTAAAAATGAATTACTAATGATATTACTTTTCAACATGCTACTATTCGCGCCAAAATTGCTATCTTATAACTTTTCGTTCCGTGTATTAAAGTTTGCATTTATAGACACACAGCATAGAATTAAAGTAGTATTACAGCTAATATAATTACTAAATATATACAAGGCAATTCAGAAAGTAAGATTCATTCAAAATTTTCAGTTCATTCGAAACGTTTAATAATATTAGAATTTGCATAATTGAGGCCATATGATGCAAAAGAAAATTATTTAGTTCATTTTAGGTTACTTAATTTTTGTATTCATGCATGCAAACTAATATTTACAATGCTACCATTAAATTCAACTACAGAAGAGTAAAATTTGTGTTGGGTATCTTTTCAACGTTTCTTCGAACACAAACAGCGGGTTATAACCGAAATCGATAGCATTCTCTAATCTTGTTTGGGATAGCATTACCGAAGTTCGGTAGTTTAGCGAAGGTTAACTTCCCGATTCTCTGGAAATCTTCCATTTAAAGTGCAGCAGACCGAGTCCATTCTGTAATCTATAAAAGGAAAGTCTCCAAACTAATTCTAGACTCGTGAAAAAGTTTCGCAGCACGAACAGGCGTCCTTACAGAATCTATTGAACAAGAGATTGCATTGGTTGCTCTGACAACCAGCCAATGATGATTTGTCGAAACTCGAAGTTTTGGGGCAGCTGTTAAGCCGCTGAACTCTTCTTGTCTCGCTTCGCAGATGTTTACGAGTTCTCTTCACTTCGGAAATGAGACATCTAGAAGTACCATGATATTTGTTGCCGACAAATATAAGATCCATGACTTTTTTTCATCAACATTGATCCGAATTCTAGTGGTATGTGCATAAACCAAAATAAGAAAAATAGTGTCTTAAAAACCGATATATCACATCGAAAATATAACTTTTGGCTATTTGATATTTTACCCAATTAAATATAAATGTCAAAATTAAATAAAAACAGTGAAAATAAACACTGTTTAAATAGAAAGAGTACGATTGTTTTCATTTAAGTTATACATCAAAACAATTAAATTAAAATAATTAGTTAATTAATATAAATTCAGCGCAGTAAAATGAAACAGCGCTTTTTATAAAGAGAATAAAGGCATCCTTTTTCTCTGAATTTCCAAAGAATAATCTTCCTGACGGAAAAGCATCTTAAAATTAATTAATGGACCTGCCTGAAGACATACTTAACCTTAACTTTTTGAAAAGGTAAAATTAGAATTAAAAACATACGGCATTAAAAGTTAATTATTGTTATAAAGGGGATCCAAAGCGAATTAATATTTAATTTGCTTTTCACTACTTTTATACCTTTATTTCGGAAGAATTGTAAATCAAACTGCTTACGGTAGATAGAATTACAAAAAAAATTTTAAAAGTCGTTCCTTTTGGACTTAATGCATAATTATCAAAATTAAAATTTTGTTTCTTTAAATAATGTAAGGCGTATTGTGAAATGTGCACTAGCATGTTAGTCTGAGTAGAAAATAATATATTTCCACAAGTATTGTAAGTCGCACCAGTTTATGTTGTACGAGTAAATAGGTGGATTTATGCACTAAAGCGAATATAAAAATAGGTATTATACAGATAAAAATAATTTAAAACATTCACTAATGTCAGAACCTTTCATGTATGCAATGCATAAAGGAATTCACGGATAAAATTATGTGGAAACCTAAATTGAAACATTATTCAATTCTCCAAAAAAGTATCGACACTCACCTAATCAATTCTATTCGGCACCTAAAATCACCTAAATTCCAATATCTAAACTCTCAAACAACCGAGGACAACGCCATGTATTTTTGAAGAAGTCACGATGAAGTCACACCTAAGTTGGCACCATTCTATCCAAACATTAATACCATGCCAACGTGTGTGAGTGAAGGGATGTGTGAAAGGGACCTTCCTGTAAAACGGATGTGTCATGTATGAAGAAGTCCAACCCTCCGGGGCAATGGTACCCCCAAATGGGCCATATATGGCCCGCACGACAACAACAACAACATGCCAACGTGAGTAAATTTGAGGTCATGACAAATTTAAGTATACCAACTACCTTTGCACACGATGATCTTGGGTTAGATTCAAAATCGTAATCCTCATGTTGCTAGTCCGTTGGTCTTCCATCCGGTATACCATGGCCCTGCAAAGGGAAGAGGACCCCAAAATAATCATTTATGTCAAATAATGGGACCAAAATTGCAACGTGTAGGTGGTTGAGAGCTGTTTAGATCAGTCGATAATATCGTTTCTGTGACGTGATACGTCATTCCACTCTCGGATTTTCAACAGCAAGTTCCGAAGTCGTTTTGCGATGGCATGTTGTACGGCCACATCTATCTGTTGAAATTATTAGGTAAGGTAAGGTAATTATAATTTACGTCATACTTGAGCAACACAACGGGCTATTGACGACGGTCCGGGATCAATCCCCTAAGTGAAAGATCCTAGGACAACACCACGTATATTTGAACCACGGTCAGATGACGAGGCAACACCTGAGCTGGCACTCCACTCCCCAAACTTCCACTCCAACCCAAGGTGAGGACTTTTGGTGAAGACAGATTTAAGGTGCACCAGCCACTTCTATACCATATGCGTACAAACATCCATGCACTGACAAATTGTAATTTAAAATTAAATTGTAATTTAAAATTAAATTTTAATTTAAAATTAAATTTTAATTTAAAATTAAATTGTAATTTAAAATTAAATTGTAATTTAAAATTAAATTGTATTTTAAAATTAAATTGTAATTTAAAATTTAATTGTAATTTAAAATTAAATTGTAATTTGATTTGAAATTAAATTTTAATTTGAAATTAAATTTAAATTCGGAAAGCCATCCACTTATACTTAACGCTAATGGAAGATTAAACACATTGAAAGAGAAAAATATCAAGATTTCATTTTGTTAGATTCCCGTACATGCCGGTATACGTGAAAATGAAAACGCAGATTTGTCGTCACAGAATGCATCGATGCAGACAAATTCTAAAATACCTCTAGATGATATCGACTCAACCCTAAAACGAGCTATACACTTATCAGGGCAAAAAAATTGGGACCTCGAAACGCTAAATAAACTCCATTCCATTCAACCGTCGATTAAAGGTTTTAAAAAAGTAAATTTAAAAAGACACCATGACGGTTAAATCGACAAGGCTTCGAATCGGGCCTTCATATTTTACCCACAAACATTTGTTTAACGAAGAACCTGCTCCATTACTTTCTATTTGCCATCAAGTATTATCGGTAAGAAACATTTTGACCGAATGTTTCAATTTTAGCAACCATAGACTGATTCAATTTGGTGTTCCACTTCCTAACTTAACAGACCTCTTGATGGATCCGTACCAAAAAAACTTATTTTTATTCCTTTCTTATATTGGTTTTATAAATCACATTTAGCTTTTATTTGACATAAGTTTAGTTTTGCAATCGTGTTATGTGCTTAACCATCTCATCGTTAAAACTATAGACCTTTCAACAAAATATAGACAACGTTTGGCGCAGTTTTGCCAGATCTGGCCCTTGCGCCAATAATTACCACCAAACCAAACAAATCCATATACTGACCCGGAATCCAAGCAAAAACCTTCCGATCTAGAGGATAACATTTTAACCCCCAAACCAGTTGGCCGTCCCTTAAGAAAAAAAAATCTGCATTGAATCGGATGAAATTATTATGTACTATTTGAAATTGTTCTACTAGGAAAGATTCTATGTGGTCTAAATGGCCGAAAGTGTTTTGAAGTGGTACAGAGAACACATGTTCCAGAGTAGATGTATGTGGGTGCACCACCTCCGAGGGTGAATTAAAAGTTGTGTAGTAAAAAATAATTTAAGTTTTACTTTTCTGTAATTAATAGAAATATGATAAACCCTCAAATGACTAGGGGAATTATTAAATTCAACAGTTTCACTTTTCTGGTATTACATGTTTAGACGTATTCAATATTTACTCCTCTAAAGGTCACAAAACCTTCACCATTGAAATGAAAAGTTGAAAATTATGGACAGAAATGATGAATTCATTTCGAAACCAATACCTCTTTTTTGATCCCTTTACCTCTTCAACAGGGATCATTACGTAAAGTGGAATTGTTTTGATAGATATATTTGACAGAGATTTGTGAAGGAAGAAAACAAGTATTTTTAGTGCTTGATCAGTGAGTAGAAATATATTACCAATTTTTAATGGGACCGGGCTAGACCGGTTGGAAAAAATAACGGATTACCAACCGGAGGTTTGTGAGTTCAAATTCAGCCAAAGACCGTCGTGTACAAAGGGGGCTGGTGTACGATAAATCGTTGTGGTGGCCTAAAATGTCCTCATATTAGTACGGTGTGGTAGTTGCGAGAGTGGAATGCCCCCTCAGGTGTGACCTCGTCATAAGATCATGGTTTAAAATGGTGTTTTCCTCGGTTCTTTTCCTTTGGGTTTTATATCGGACTGTCGTCTATAGACCACTGTGTTGCTCCAGTGCGATTTTAATTAAATACCTACCTACCCAATGTGTAATGGCACTATAAAAAAGGGGTTGGTAGTTAGGCATTTTAATTAAAGTCGTACTGGAACAACACAACGCGATATTGATGACGGTCCGGGATGAATCTCCGAATATAATGATTCGAGCACAACACCAAGTTTATCTGAACCACGATCAGGTGACGAGGTCACATCTGAGCTGGCATCCAACTCTCCAAACTTCCAGACCACGTCAACGTTAGGATGTTTGAGGCCCCGACAGATTTTACGTGCACAAGCCCCTTTTGTATACGATGGTCTTTGGTTGGATCTGAAGTCTCAATCCTCCGGTAGCTTCTCCGTTACCCTTCCAACCGGAATACCGTGGCCTATCACGACTAGGATTATCACAATAAAAATAGCCGACCAACTGGTATAGTGCGTAAGGTGTTAGCCTCTAGATCGGAAGGTTCTTGGTTCGAATCCGGGTCTGGGCATAAATGTTTGTAAGCGTAGGGTGTAAAGGCGGATGGTGCACCTTAAATCTGTCTTGGCCGAAAGTCCTCACGTTGGGTTAGTGTGGAGGTTTGGAGAGTGGGGTGCCATCTCAGGTGTTGCTTCGTCATCTGACCGTGGTTCAAAATTACGAGGCGTTATCCTCGGATCTTTCCTTTAAAGGACTGTTCCCGGACTGTCGTCAATAGCCCATTGTGTTACTCTAGTACGACGTTAATTACAAAATTATCAAATTATCACTTACCACAGTAAAAATAACAAACCAGTTCAAGTTAGACACGTGGAGAAATTAATTTTACATTCAGCTGTTAAATTGTATTGCTGATCGTCAGACCAATCTCCTTTAATGATACTGTGGGTTGCAGCATTCTTGATACGTCATCAGTGCCGACGTCACGAACTGATTATTTTGTCCTCTCTTTAACCATTGCTGTTTCGTACGTGTTCGTGTTGTCTTGTTTGTTATTAAATGTTTCTGTTACTATGCTTGTACGATTCCAAATATACGCAACTTTCCGCACCTACTTAAATTCATACCAGTCCAATCTTTTTGGCACCCTTTAATACAAGAGTCGCATATCGACATTTGCATTTCGATCTATTGTCAGTTTATGATAAAATAATCTAATTACTCGTAGATTGACCCAAACGGTTCATTGTGCTACAATTCCCTCAGAGTAATGAGGCAATTTTGTCTGGACGAGATATCTCGTCTGTAGCAAAATTGACTAAATTTTGAGCTAGTTATGTCGAAATACTTGTATAGTTTATATTTTTGAATAAATATTTCGATAATTTATATATTATTCATTTATCAAACATACCTAATGCTTCATATCTGCCGACCAACCGGTATAGTGGTTAAGGTGTTAGCCTCTAGATCGGAAGGTTCCCGGTTCGAATCCGGGTTCGGGCATGGATGTTTGTAAACGTATGGTGTAGAGGCGGCTGGTGCACCTTAAATCTGTCATGGCCGAAAGTCCTCACGTTGGGTTGGCGTGGAAGTTTGGAGAGTGGGGTGCCAGCTCAGGTGTTGCTTCGTCATCTGACCGTGGTTCAAAATTACGAGGTGTTGTCCTCGGATCTTTCCCTTAAGGGACTGATCCCGGACCGTCGTCAATAGCCCATTGTGTTACTCTAGTACGACGTTAATTACAAAATTATCAAATTATCACTTACCACAGTAAAAATAACAAACCAGTTCAAGTTAGACACGTGGAGAAATTAATTTTACATTCAGCTGTTAAATTGTATTGCTGATCGTCAGACCAATCTCCTTTAATGATACTGTGGGTTGCAGCATTCTTGATACGTCATCAGTGCCGACGTCACGAACTGATTATTTTGTCCTCTCTTTAACCATTGCTGTTTCGTACGTGTTCGTGTTGTCTTGTTTGTTATTAAATGTTTCTGTTACTATGCTTGTACGATTCCAAATATACGCAACTTTCCGCACCTACTTAAATTCATACCAGTCCAATCTTTTTGGCACCCTTTAATACAAGAGTCGCATATCGACATTTGCATTTCGATCTATTGTCAGTTTATGATAAAATAATCTAATTACTCGTAGATTGACCCAAACGGTTCATTGTGCTACAATTCCCTCAGAGTAATGAGGCAATTTTGTCTGGACGAGATATCTCGTCTGTAGCAAAATTGACTAAATTTTGAGCTAGTTATGTCGAAATACTTGTATAGTTTATATTTTTGAATAAATATTTCGATAATTTATATATTATTCATTTATCAAACATACCTAATGCTTCATATCTGCCGACCAACCGGTATAGTGGTTAAGGTGTTAGCCTCTAGATCGGAAGGTTCCCGGTTCGAATCCGGGTTCGGGCATGGATGTTTGTAAACGTATGGTGTAGAGGCGGCTGGTGCACCTTAAATCTGTCATGGCCGAAAGTCCTCACGTTGGGTTGGCGTGGAAGTTTGGAGAGTGGGGTGCCAGCTCAGGTGTTGCTTCGTCATCTGACCGTGGTTCAAAATTACGAGGTGTTGTCCTCGGATCTTTCCCTTAAGGGACTGATCCCGGACCGTCGTCAATAGCCCGTTGTGTTGCTATAGTACGACGTTAACTAAAATTACCATTACCATTACCTATCGCTTCATATCTATATATATAATTCTCTTACGTGGTACGCAAAAAAGAAGTTATTTGTTATCGCGTTTTGGCAATATTATACGATTGTTTGTTTATCACGAAGCCTCGCGCTTCAATTGAATTTATAGCGTTTTCAAATGAAATTTTATTGAAAAAAATGAATTTTAGTTCAGCTGTTGCAGTTAATAATAGAAATCAAAGAAAGCGGAGGATCTTTTCAGGACCATTAAAAAAAAGGTCCTTTTCAAGGCCAACAATTATAGTTCAACAAGACGCTTGCACTACAACTTTGGACAGCAAACTCAATGAAAAAACGTGGGTGGCTCGAGCGCAGGGGTAAATGTACACACAAACAACATGTTGGGTATTCAATTTCCAAATAAGCGATCACATTTCGAGTCAAAATTTGCTCAAAGTTTACATTTGAATTCTGATTCTATAGGTACTGTATATATCTTTTCTGAAAAACAGCAAACAAATTTAGCTTTGAAAAATATTTTTGTGGAATATCATATTTTGTAAACAATTTCTTCTGCTAGGACACATGTCTTCATTGATACGAGCGAAGCGAGTATAAGGAACCAATGAGGATTGCGAAGCAATCCTCCTAGGGTTGGCGAGCAGGGGGCGGGCCCCCTAGTTCTAACTATAGGTGTTAACTATAAGCTAGGAAGGTCTAGCATACCGATTTATATGTAAATAAATCAGTCAAATTGGCAAATTCATTTATGTATCAGAGGGAGTTTTAGTGGAAACAAACCAGACGAACTAAGATATTTAACTTCAGCTGTTCAATTTCTCTCGCGTGATACACATGAGGGGTACCTTAAAATGTTGTTTATCGCCGTTTTGGTGCGTTAAACGTATAAGCTTACTCCCGTAGGCATTTACGAAACTACTTCACATTTCAATTCCAAATGCATTCCTTGGAATTTTCTTAGGCGTAGTTAAAAATAAGTCAAGTCACGTGCTCAGAATACACGTAGGAAACACGTTTCCCTGCAGAAACTCTACCACCACATTGACAGATGATGCCCCTCTATTCGATACGTAATGGTATGATATTATGTGATGGGTGTGCAAACAAATGGACTTTTTAACCTATTGCAAATGATCAAGTAAAAACCATTTTGCTAAAATTTAACAGAAAACGCGTATTTAAGGCGTATTATCTACCTTTTTAAATAAGGTTCATTTCAAAGACAAGCACTAGCATTTCGTGTTGTTCGTGTTCAGTCATGTTCAGAATACATACAAGAAACATATGTCTACAGAAATACAACCTGCACCTTACAGATTATGACTCTCTATTCAGATGTGTAATAGTATAATAATATGTGATGGCTGCAATTCAATTAGATTCATGGTTTCAATTTCGGGTTATTTAATATTATTTAAAAATATACCAAACATTTTTTAACCTAATACAAACGATTGAGTAAAAACCAAGTTTCTAAAATTCAATAGAAAGCGTATATTTAAGACGTACTATCCACTTTTTCAAATAAGGTTCTTTTCAAAGACAAGCACTACCATCTCTCGCCATTCATGTTCAATCGTGTTCAGAAAACATACATGGAACACGTATCCCTGCAGAAACACTACACCCACCTTGCAGTTAATGCCCCTCTACTGAGATGTGTAATGATATCATATTATGTGATGTCTGCAAACAAATAGATTCATTACTTCAATTCCCGGTTATTTAATATTGGTTATTTATAAAAATAACTAACCAATATTAAATAACCGGATAATATTTGGTTATTGTTAAAATCAAACCAAAACTTTTTCACCTAATACAAACGATCAAGTAAACCCAAATTTCAAAAGTTTCGATAGAAATCGTGTATTTAAGGCGTACCTTTTCAAATAAGGTTCATTTCAAAGATAAATAATTGATGGAAATTCGTACACTTGACGTAATCCAATTAAACGAACAAGGCAGATCAACTGTCGAGAAACCCCGTAAGAACAAATACCAGAGAGGAGGTTAATTTTCTTTACATCCTACAGATAAGTGCTCTAAGACAATCGCCATGTTTGGAGGATGAAGCTAACAACTCCACAATTGTTTCTTCCAATCATCGGTTATTTTATCTGGACATGGATTCCAAAAAACGTTGGTGAAATCCACCAACTACGACTGCATTGAACAAGTGTCTTAGCGTTACGGCCTACTCTTTTCCCGTTTTCCTATCGACTGGAATTCCTTCACTCCATTGTCTGGAACGTTGCCAAGAACAAGGATACATGGATTAAATTACATACTTCTACGCCAATGTGCTAACGTGAAGGGTTCTGATAATATTCTTCTTTTTCGATTCCATTTTTCAGAAATACCACATACAATGACCTGGCGCTGTACTTTCTGATTAGGAACGTCCATTTTTTTTTCCTTTTGAAGAGGATCAAGGATAATGCCGTTATTAATGTAATGGTATGGAGGAGAAACCGGCAGAAAAAATTTGTGTAGCTAACGGCTTAGTTTTTTATCTTTGTGTTGCGCTGGCGATCGTTTATAGGTGTCATTATGTGATTCAATGTATCAGTATGAAAGGTAATGGATATCTTAATGTATTCAGTTTTTAATCATTTTAGAATCCCCAAGTATGTGTAGGTAGGCTTTCTAAGAAACTATTCGACCATAGCGTCAGCGTTAGTTTCTAAATAGTTTATATATATTGAGGATAGTAGCTGTAATCATATTTGATATCTTATTTACATCGTTTTATAATGAGCATAACAATTGATATGCATAGTTATGATACTAAATGAAATAAAATATGATAGGTTGTGTCGAGGACACAAATCGTAGTTTTGTCATGAATTCTTTGACCTGATGTACGATTGTAGAATGAATAGTTGGCATAGGAAGTTTGAAGGATTGTTTTGTGTGAATATTCAACAATTAATATAATATTTGAACGATGAAAATGCAGTTTGATAATGGTTATTGACGGATTCTTGTCCAATACAGTTAAGTTTATTTTGGTAGCTTTGGAATGACGTTACTTACGCAGTGCTCACTCCACGCAATTGAAAGTTACATTGGCCCATAGCTTGCCCATCACCGTATAATTTCAACATATTACGGATCTCCTCACTGCTCTGTAAGATGCGCACTGGAAGATTTGAAACACTGAGTTCTCCTGTATTTTACCTTATATGCATAAATTTGTCCGAATATAAAAAGTCCGTCAGACAGTCTCGTCACCCTTTGGATTAGACTCATAACAATGAGCTGTTCTTTACATTTTCTGGGTAAATTATGTAATTTTTGAATTGATGTATACCAGTTGATTGTTGAACTGCGAGCTTATAAAGCACCAAACATTTCCAAAACGTCAATAAAATAAATTTTAAGGCTACCCAGTTATGTATCATGTGAGCATATTTCATTAACACGAAGTACGTTCTCGGTTTAACGTCTGGTCGGTTTGTCACACTAAAAATCTCCCGGAAATTGTAGTTAAAAACTTATTTAATATAATTCAAGGTCCTAAATGACCTACAAAAATGTGTTAACTCCAGTGTTTCATACTTTGATGTCCCATTTGGGGAAATTTTTATGTTTCTGAGACATTTATATAATGCCTAATGAAATTAGCCTTTAAATATTCACAACAGCTATACTACACTGTGCACGCCTGTGTCCAACAAGATTTTCTTCCGACAGATTCAATACTCCATTTCTTCCTTCGAAAATTGGTACAACCAAAGACCCTATTTATACATAGGGTTTTCATGTTAAATCTGTCGTAGCCTCAAATGTCCTCAAGTTGGCGTGGAGCTCAAGTTTGGAGAGTGGGATAGCAGATAAGGACGTCGCCTTACCTTGGCTCATATTTACAATAAATTTACCTCGAATATTTCCCCTTAGGATGGAACTGAACCTTCACCAATAGCCTATTGTGTCGCTCCAGTACGACCTAATTTCAGCTACCTTCCTAGGAAATGTGTGAAATATTTCCTAGGAAGGGTAGGTATATTTATATATATATATATATATATATATATATAGAAAATGAAAATACCTTCATAAAACAAGCCTTTATCTATTCACCAACGCATATATAACGCTTTCCAACTTTCCAACCAGAGCTTCCTTCCAACACCTTCAGTATCGACGTTAATTCAATTACATACCTAGTAATTGTAATAATATTAAGTGTTTTATATTTTGATGTCCCCATTTAAGACAATTTTCAATTTTCCTTTGCATTCATATACGATGTCTAGGAAATAAAACTAACTTTTAACTATTCACAACGCTTATATGATGCTATCCAACAAGGCTCTCTTCCAATATCTTTAGTGTATCGACGCTAATTCAGTTACATACCTAGAAAATGCATTACATATTAAATATTTTATATTTTGATATCCCATCAAGAAATAAAACTAGCTTTTCACTACATACTGAGTCTGTAAGACACTGTCTAACAAGGGCTCCTTCCAACATATTCAATATCCCATTTCTTCATTTCCAGCGTCATTTCGGAATTTCTTAACGACCCTCATATACAAAGCAGATGGCCCCGCCTCGTTTATTCCCTCTAATGAGGGGACTCAAAGGCATGCAGGTGCTTTATTCAGAGACTGTTACTCGGGTCCCTAAAGAAGAGATTCCTTTTTGCGAAGCCTTTTCATCAAGATGGATTTGCAGAGGACGATTAATTAGAAACGGAATTCGACTCCTGGCGGCACTTCCTGTAGTTTTGGAAAGATAGACGACGCTGCTTTAAATCTTTGGAATTTATCTGTTCTTATAAACTTTGGTTGAAGTATTTTTAAAGCGTTTACGCTTGAGTGTCGATTTGTCGAAGGGGGCTTTGGGGAATTTATAGGATAGTTTAATTGTAGGGTTTTGATTTTGATTCTTTTGCGATCCATTAACGCTTTGGGAAATGTTTTTAAAATTTGAATGCTAAGATTTAAAAATCCACCTATGTAATCACCATAGAAGCCGTGGTATAAGAAAGACGTATTGATGGGTAATTTTTAAGGTAGTAAAATATTGCTTCTCTGTAAGAAAGGTTTGAGTTTGGATAATCTTGGATTTAAATTTACTTTTTGGTAATTGGTAATTTTTTAGTTAACGTCGTACTAGAGCAACACAACGGGCTATTGAAGACGGTCCGGGATCAGTCCCATAAGGGAAAGATCCGAGGACAACACCTCGTAATTTTGAACCACGGTCAGATGCCGAAGCAACACCTGAGCTGGCACCCCACTCTCCAAACTTCCACGCCAACCCAACGTGAGGACTTTCGGCCACGACAGATTTAAGGTGCACCAGCCGCCTCTACACCATACTCTTACAAACATCCATGCCCGGACCCGGATTCGAACCAGGAACCTTCCGATCTAGAGGCTAACACCTTAACCACTATACCGGTTGGTCGGCTTACTTTTTGGAAAATGTCTGAGTTTTGGACCCGACATTATTCGCTTAAAAAAACCGATGTACAGTCGCGAAAAAACAACGAACCACCTCCTTTATTTCGAGCACTATTTATACTAAAGCAATTTCCAAGTTATTATTCAATCGTCCTCGTCAAATTGAAATCAAAACAATTGTATAAGGGGACGTCTTCATGTCAAATTTTGCAGAAGCAACGAAATTCTTAAGGGGAACACCATGTTATACCATAATCAAATTCTACATCGTTAAATTAGTCTGTATATAAAATTTCATGACATATATATCCCGAGATATTCAATGCTAAAGTTAACTTCAATTTCAGGGATCATCTTCACTTAGAAAGACGCTTTTCGTAGATCGAGATTACTTGTAGTTATCGCTACCTGAATTTCAAATTTGGATTTTATTTCCAACATGTTTTTCAGCAATTCGAGAATTTTTATATTTATTATTCAAATGCAAACGATTTGATGATTACATTTCTATATTTAGTATGAAAGTGCAAACGCTACGAGAATAATAATCCAAGGTTTGTCAGACGTCTTATAAACGTCTGGTTGCTCTCTAAAATAGCAATAATTGAAAAAAATTAATGTAGCACAAAAAGGGTAAAAAAAAATACACCTACATAATCTCTAAAGAAGCCGGGATAATCTTACGTTTATTAAAAACAATTACTGTTTCTTTAACTTTGTTTTGTTTTTACTCATTGGAAAATGTACTAAACATGGCTATGAGAGTAAAAACATTTCCTTTTTTTAATCAATTTAAGCCCTGCTTTGGACCTAACGTTAATTGTTGTTATTTTCAATATAGGAAACAAATTCTTATTTAAAAGTAATGTTATACGAATCCACCTATAATTACTGAAAATAATAACTCAAACCATATACGACTGTTATCCCTTCACATGTTTGTCTGCAAGGAAACGAAAACACCGATGTTTTAGTCTTTATAAAAACTTTATAAAGTCTAGAGATGCTTTATAAAATTGCGACCAGATTTAGCTGAAAAAAATTGCTTCTAAAACGAAAATTTAAATTCGCGAAAAAAAAACTAAGAACCACTCCTCTTTATTCGAGCAATTTTAACAGTAGAGAAAATTCATAGATGGCGTTTGACAGAAACTGTCTTCTATAAGTTTAAATGCATAAAAATTTGCATAAGAAGCCGTTTTCATAATAAAATGAGCACCAACTTCATAATTTCTAATAACAACCCCACATTTCAACACACTATTTCGAATCTATATAAAAATTTGACTTCCTATTACCAATTTTATGTCATAAGGTCTGACCGTTTCGAAATTATGAGGACAGAAATATTGGAGCACCTAATGTTAAATCAGTTTTCTAGACTTTTATGAATAACTTTCTAAATAATGTTTTTATAGTGCTGATATTTTGTACCATGGTACTCTGAAACATTCCAAACAAAATCCACCTAATATTTTAATTAAAATAAGTTTTTATTATGCAATGATAGTTAATAAATTAATGTTTAAAAAAATTATGAATTGGAACCTTACTAAATTATGATGGGAATCGTAACATAAAGATTTCTAATATGACTATGAAAAAATTCAGCTCATCCCTACAATTATTTTTTGCCTTGCATTAATATAGAGATTTTACAGAACAATTAGGCAGCATAAAAAACGTTTGACAAACCTGAAGATTTCGTAAATTGTTGAAAATGGTTGGAAAGTTTGTTTAAATAATGTAATATACATTGTGTTTTACCAGTTGTGTCGTATAGATGAACTCTACTAATCCATGATTATTTAAATGACATCCTATTCACTTTTTGATGATAGAAATATGAGTTCAACTGTATTAAATATGTAAATATGTCAACACTCTCCGTATTTATGTACTAAATAATTGTAGGTAGGCTTTTTAGCATACACGGAGACGAAATATAATTTTATAAAATTCCGCATTTACTAAAAACACTACTGAAAACGATACTAATTTATATAAAACATCGATCAACACTCTCCGTTTCAGATTTTTCTCAATTCCAAATCCTTCTTTTGTCACATTTCAATCATGGTCACAACTCACAATATTATCGTTTGATCTTGTATAATAAATACAATAATTTTCTGATAGCTTACCACTTGAATAATAAATATAAAACTATAATTGTCGAATCGTTTTCACTTTCTTAATAAATATAATTCTCGGATCGTTTTCACGTGCTGATAAATACGACCTAAATGGTGTTCAAATTTACAATAAGAAAGAGAGAGAGAGGATAGACAATATTATTCTCAATATACAATACTATACAATATTATTCTCAATTTAAAAATAGCGATTTCAATGTGGAGATAAACCCAGAAATTGACAGACTCTTTAATATTGAATATATCCGGATATGAGGATATCCCATTTAGACAGGTTTAACGATGCAGAATCTGATTAAGGCATCCAAATATGCCGTTTCATTTGAAAATGTTGTTTGAGCAAAATTTAATATCAAGATGTCCCCTTATGCAATGTTTTAGCATTTGAATTTGTAGAGGACGTTATTTGATACTGAATGATTTCTATGAAATTACTGTACTATGAATAATGCTTGAAATAAAGGCGGTGATTCGGGGTTTTTTTCCCGCGAGCCATGACTATTCCAACTGCCTAACATTACTTTGCCTTCTTGGATAAAATGGGCAGCAAATAAAACTCTAGGCTTCATATTGGAAACTTGTAGCCAATGAAGATTGAATTAGATTGTAGAAATTTTCCTCAAAACTCTAAATCAGGCCTCGAAATAGATTTTTTGATACAAGTACACCTAAGTTTTTAAATTAGGTGCACAGTTAAAAAAAAAACTTAATGTAAGAGCATTAACTTATTATAAACTACTTTATTAGTTGGGTATGTTTAGATAGGTTATAAATATACTTTATAGTAGATAGTAAATAAAAATATTTAAACAATTTTTGTTTTATCTGCGAAAATATTACTTACAAATATTCAGTCATAATCAGACATTGATGGGCAAAAAACACATAAAAAATAAACGAGTACACAATATTTTAAGCAGATAAAATCTGAGTTTAAAGATAAATAATGAAAATATTTGCTTACGATATGCAGTGACTAGACAATTCACAAGAATTCCTACGGCTTTATACTTTATTGAAATACGAAGTGTTTACAGAAATGCGGGAACACAGAATACAGAAATTCAAACAGAACCATCTGAAAAAAGTTTCGATCATCGGAAAGTTCTGGTAGCAATGACACCAAGTAAATCTTCCTCCTATATAAACCCTTTACGACCCAGCGATTTTGTTTTTGCATAGTGTGTATTTAGGAATTTTAATTGTGTTCCTTTCGAGCGAGAGAGGTCGATACTAATATTTTGTTCAAACATCAAAATAACATAAAAAACGTCCCCCCCCCCTTTTTTTTTTAACCTTAGGTGCACAATTTTGTTTTCATGTGCACAGTGCACCTGTGAACCCGGGTATTTCGAGCCCTGCTCCAAATGCAATCGAGCTCATGCTTGACCCGTGGACTTTATCTCCTGTCTTGACTGTTTCTCGGGTTAGATTATACACCAGTTGGTTCTTGAGTATCTAAAGTCTCATGGGATAACAGACTTATCATAATTCTTCATGCCAAATGGAATAAGTAACATCATAGCGATGTTTTGTATGGAAACGCCTTTCATGGTAAAACAGGGCCGCGGTACCCCGGTTGGAAAAGTAACGGAGAAGCAATCGTGGGGTTGCGAGTTCGAATTCAACCAAAAGACCTTCACATACAAAGGGGACTGATGCACGCTAAATCTGTCATCTAAAATGTCCTCACGATGGTGTGGTGTGGCAGTTTGAAGAGTGAGGTTCCAGGATCTTTCCTTTGGGTTTGATCCCAGATCATCGCCAATAGCCCGTGTAATGCTCCAGTGAGGCGTTAAATATGATACCTATCTGTCATAGCAGAGAAAGTAAAACAGTTCGTATGAATTATTATAGTAAAGGATAGTTATGTTTTTATTTTACACGATTTACATAGGCCCGGTGCACACATCCGGCTTTTCAACGTGCGGCACCGAAGCCCAACTATGCACACATAGCCGTGATATGACACAAAAACTCATTTCGCGCTATTTGCGATAAATATTCTGTCAAATAAAACGTGTTTTTCGCTTACTTGGTGTACAAAAAAGTATATTTTGGAACAATATAGACGTTACTGGATACAACAATTATTAATTATTATTTATATTCCATTTATTTATGAAAACAAGGTACTTCAGAACGGAGACGCGTGTGGCGATCTGTGGCGCCGTGGGGAACTGCGGTACAAATTGCACAAAAGTTGGACGTGCGTCGCCGGAGGCATGTGTGCACTACTCCTTTGGATCTAATGTTTCTCATACCGCACTTGTGTTGCGGCAGTGACGCCGAACGTTGAAAAACCGGATGTCTTTATCGGGCCTAAAGTGGGCGATTATTTATTTTTGTTTTGTCGAAACAATTGAAAGTAAAAATAAAGTTTGAATTACAATGATAATAGGAACACTTCTACCCCCTCGTGGTTTTTTTAAAGTTTATATCTATCTTAATTTCAAAACTAAATCTATTTTAAATAGATTCATTTCAAGCAAGATACAATATACCCACTCTCTTGTTTTTTCATCCATTTACATACAGTTGAAATTGTTTCAGTTCATTTGTGTGTTTATATATGTGGAAGTGAAAGAGTAATAGGACATTCTCAAAATGTGGGAACATTAAATGTTAACTATGAATATTTTTTAAAATTTTTAAATTTAACATCACTTTTTTTGCCGTATTGCTTATAGGTCTAAAATACAATATACACTCATTCAACGACTGGAACTGTTCTGCAAAATTACTAGTTAAAACATTTCATTACAAAATCTGTAGATTACAGATTTCTGATATTGCTTTCCTGTAGGTTAAAGATTTCGGACATTGCTGGCCTGTTGGTTAGACAACTTTGTGGCATTTCCCAAGTCTAATGACTAATAATAAATTAGTTATATATTGCCAATGCTTTAAAATTAGAGATTTGAATTTTTTTTAAATTAGAATTTTGTTTTTCCAGGTATTCAAATCATGGATTTGTTTAATCCTGTAAAATTTTATTTCTAATTCCAAAAATTTTGGGTTTGGTTGATTTTTGTGATCTTTTAAATAATATATATTTACACATACTAAAAAGGAAAACATGATCATAAAATAGAAATAACTTTATCCTTGAAAACTCCTAGAAAAGTTATAAATCCTGTATAATTAATCAGGAAAAAAACGTTATAAAAATCTAAGTTTCATCTTGAAAAATTTATTTAAAGTATCATTACAGCCATAAAGCAGAAAAGAAAAAAGAGAAATAATATTTAAAAAAAAAACAAAAAAAAACGAAATTATTTACAATTTTATTGAGATCTGCTACACTACGTCCAGTATTGAGTAACGATAGACACCGTTGCCATTTTACATAGATCGTACACGTTTGCTGGACATGAGCCTAGTAATGGTATTAATATTGTATCTGCTGAATTCATTTTATTTTTCGACAAAAAACTATTAATCTGAAGAAAGAAGATTTTAATTAGTATTTTGTTTTTATGTTTTGGATCATCGGCACCTTCGTAACAAAAATAATATCGGCAATTCGGTTGTTACGCGTTTTTGACATCACATTTTTAAAATAATAAAAGTATATTTACAGCCTAGAAAATTCATATTAACACTTAAAATGTTTAAAAACGTTTAAAAAGATATCTTAAAGACAAATAAATGCAGTTTAAAGAACTTATCAATTTATTTTTTGCTTCTGGTATAGAGCTGTTATGGTCGTTACTTTTGAACATTACGAAACATGCTGGATGGCTTTAGTATTGTTTCTTTGTTAAATCTTCAAAATTTTAAACTAATGATGCCATCTACTGATTAAAATAGCAAACAAACTATCCTTATACTCTATTCTTTTATTTTTTCTGTAATTTTAGAAAATTTTAGAAAGAAAATAGAATTTATTTTCTTGATGATGTACTGTATCAGTTAACATTATATATAATGTTATGTCCCAATTCCGGCATTTTTATCTAAAGAATTTAATTTTAAGGATCTTTACACCAAACTATTGTAATAAATAAAAATAATTCTTGTCTCTGAACAGAACTAAAATCCCATTGAAAAAAATAATTAATTGTAAGAATTAAATTTATATTTGCTTTCGAAGCTTAAAGTTATGAAATGTTTCTTGTTCCCAACTTTTGAGAATTACCCTGATAGAACTGAGTGTGTGATGCATCGAGTGGTTACTGTACCAGATTTCGATTAATTTCCAGGAAATAGATCATGCATATGCAAAGAAAAATCTCATCATCTCAAAAATAAATATATCCATCTTTTGTAACAATTATTTTTAAGAATTAAATTTGTATTTGCTTTCAAAGCCTAAAGTTATGCTATGTTTCTTGTTCTCAACTTTTGAGAATTACCCTGCTAGAACTGAGTGTGTGATGCATCGAGTGGTTACTGTACCAGATTTCGATTAATTTCCAGGAAATAGATCATGCATATGCAAAGAAAAATCTCATCATCTCAAAAATAAATATATCCATCTTTTGTAACAATTAATTTTAAGAATTAAATTTCTATTTGCTTTCAAAGCCTAAAGTTATGATATGTTTCTTGTTCTCAACTTTTGAGAATTACCCTGCTAGAACTGATATATATATATATATATATATATATATATATATATATATATATATATATATATATATTGTTTTGTTTTCCAAAAGAAGTACTTTTGGACAAGGCCAATTTATACACTTTCACTTTGTTGAATAAAAACGCTATTTTAATTGAAATTTCAAACAATTTTTTGTCGTATTGGGCCATACTAGGACATTTATGAAGCATACGTGATCCATAAATGCACTCAGAAATGTATCTAAATCACTGAAATGATATATCCTTTGTGAAAAACGAAATGAAAAAGCTTCCGTAGGAAGCTTTGGTTACACACGGTAACCCAGAAATAGCCAAGTTCCATTACTTTTTATACGCAATATTTTTTGAAACTTGGGGAAGTATACTATAAAGAAAGAGACATGTCTGTCATAAGGGAATATAATAACGCAGCAATGATTTATGAATGCTTTGAATAAAAGTCATAGAGCTTGAGTGCCTCTTTCACTGAACAATTGCGTCTAATTTTTTAACCCCCACTCAAAAGTAAGCTCACCTAATTTTCTTTCATATTACAAGCCATCTCGAAATGCCTCTCTTCAAACGATTTCGCGTCGGCTGTTCATTATCGGCAATCTCGCCCCGGCCCATCCCATTTAATGAATGTCATTGAGCAGCGAACTGTAACCGTAGCGAAGCTGTGCTTCCTTCTCTTTATTTGCGTTACGTCATTTTGATTTTTGTTGAGCCGGGCGAAGGAAACCATTAAAGTGGTTTTCTACTTTAAAAGGAGATTGGGACTGAATTGCTTTTCGGTGCTTTTCTGTTTGAACAGTGTTTTTTCCACTGCCTCGTCAAGCTCCCGCAATTGCGGATTTTTAGTTAATTTGCGTTTTCTTTCTTTTTTTTCGGGGGGGGGGGTTCGTTTGACTCGTGGTGAATGGTTTAAATCAATTAATTCGTTAGTTACGAGTTATTTAATTCGCTTTGTGAGGAAGGGATTTATGAGGGCCGGTTCAGCTAGGGTTGTGGGAAAAAAAGTTTGTGCGATGCAATTGGAGGGTTAATGTGATTTTTCACTTGGAATAACATCGCGAAGAAAACAAAAGGCACGATGTTGTTCAGACCTAGTTGTTGAGATTCCAATTATTTTCAGACCATTCTAATTAGCATTGTTGTGAAACAGCAAAAAAATCTGCTTCAAATTGCATTATCGAAAGAATTTGATAATCCAGAGAAGTTTACATAAAACACGTAAATTAAATTAAAACTTGAAATGCTTGTTCATTTATTTGTAAACAAATTATAACGTGTACTATAAGCAATGTAAGCACGTTCAACCCTCCGAGTGTTTCGACTAGATATCTCGTCCAAGATCTGGTTAGTTTTCTAAAGGACGAGATATCTCGTCGAAACAAAACGATCCTATTGCTCCACGGGGAATCAGATCTAATTGGGAAAAGCAAGATGTCCGATTCCCAGAACTGGTAACAGGCTTTTGCAACCACAAGACAGTTTTTGATACGAAGATAGAAAGGTTATTTGTTCATATAGTGTGCTGATGAAATACAATCGACCTTGAGTTGACCTTTAACTGCTGTCATGGGTCTCACAGACCCCGAGTCATGTTTGACCGGTTATTTCCACCCCTTAAAGTGAATATTGGTCCGTGTCGTATTCAGTACCTTCCTACTACGTCCAACAAAAGCCACATTCCAAGACAGGTTTGGCTGCCCCGACTATTTCGTGTTTTACACTATTTGCATTTCCATCGAGGTCTCTTGGACCCCTTCACATCTTTTGCGTTACCGTTCTTGTTGAATGAAATCGTCTAAATTGGAGTAGGGAATTTCGGCAGAGAGTCAAAAATGGCAACAAACTTTACTAAAAAACGACCTGTGTGTCTTACATAAAAGGAAATTCAGGATATTATTGATAATTGGTCGGAAATAGAGTACGGGGACAGTGATATTTCAGATAATATTATTGAAAGCGAACACGAAACGGATTCAGAAATTTATGCAGATGAAGATGAAGACATTTCAAGTGCGTCTTCACAAGAATAATATTTCTACGGAAAAAATAACTTCAAATGGGATGCCCCGGGGGGTGACCAAATCGTGCCGTTAGAACACCAAAACACAACAGTTGTACAGTTTTCAGGGTTGAAACATCCTTCATAATTAGGTTCTAAAGATGAGCCTGAAGAGACATGGAATCTACTTAACTTCTATAGTTATATAAAATATATTTTATTTTAAGAATTGAATTATCTAAATTTAAAATGTATAAATAATAATAATTTAAAGAATCTTTCATTAATATATTATACTAATCAACTTTATCCGCTCTTTAGTGAGCTAGGTCTGAGAGACAACTCCACACTAGTTTCGAGACGTTTTCTGACACAGCAGTTAAGGGTTAGTCAATTTTTTGAAAAGATTGAAAGCTCGTTAGAAGATTGACGTTTACAAAAGCACGAATGGTGATCTCCGAGATAGGTTTTAAGACAATACACAAAGTACTGGACAAGGACGGGACTCTTCATCGACATCATTTAAAGAGAAGACAAAAAAGATGTTTTGTGCTAAAAGATATTACATAACAAATCACTCTAAACATAGATTACATCAGTACCATCTATCTTCGTACAATACATTAAATACAGCATAAATATTTAACCAATGTAATTCTATGTTCTTCTGTAGTTTAAAGTCTACTTCAGTAAACAGTAATTAAGAATTTTGTCTATACATTCTTGTTTATTAAAGAAAAAAATGTAAAGGTATTGATGACGCAAACCGTAGTTATGACTATGAATACTCACGCTTGATGTTGAATTGCGGAATGACAAAATTATACATGGGAAGCTTGTACGAATTTGCAACAGTTAATTTACAGCTTGACGATTAAAGCAGTTTGGAAGTAATTCCTGTTGTAAAATATTAATTATACCTAATTTCCCTAGCTTTTGAATGAGACCCTTTTACGCATTTCTGACTCTACGCAAAAAGTTAGAATGGCCCAAAACTCGCACAGCACCATAGAATTTCGACATACTGCGGACCCCCAGCCCCGGTCGCTGTGCGCTTGAGCACTCGACCCGATGGTCAAGTGAGGTAAGGACATATTTTGTCTCATGACGCTATATTTATCTCTGGATGTTTCATGTAGTTCAGAAATCGTAAGACAAAATAGTTTTAGCGCTTTTTTCGTAACGCTAGACTTTCTTACATCAAAATGCATAGTTACCACACCCGAAATTTATCGTCTCATACTGCCAATGAAAAGGATTGAGAAAGCAGCACAGAGAACTCCTGATAATCCATATGAAGACCTCGAAAATGCACTTAAATATTATAGATTCATGCATACACAATTAACTAATATTTCTATTCGATATCTATAAATCGATCGATCCATAAATCGATTGTAATTTAAAGATAAATTTCTACGATTTCAGAATAAAATTGGTGTCGTGATCGTGCAGTGACTTTGTTAGGTTAAAACAACAGCCATTAACAACACATAACTAACTACACGAAGATTTTAAATTGCAATACAATTGAGGGAATGCTGTGAATATTAATTGCATTAATTACATTGATAAACTATCTATGCATAGTTGAATTTTGGTACAAAGCCAAATCAATACTATCATTTTATTTCTACGAAGCAAATTTTTAATTAGGAATTCATAAATTTATTTATATTAGCGCATACCTTAGAGTAACATTATAATTTCGTCACAACATGTCAAGTCTCTTTCTATTGAAAATGTTTCGACTGAATAAGCTTGCTTTTGCTGCTGACCCTAATTTATTAAATGGTGTAGAATTTAATTCGACGTGTAGAAACAGATTCTATTGAATGCTGCATTCGTTTCGGTTATACAGAATACGATATAATAGAAATAGTAAGCCTGACATAAGTTTATAATTTACAGGGAATCATGTTTAATCTGGTCATAGCTTCTAAATAGATTATTTCCTGAGCACAGATGATTTCCCAAAACATATTTGTAAACTGCGATGAACTTCCTGTAAACTCATCCCAGTGGTATTCATCCTGAAAAGTTTCGTTTTTAATATACATATACGCCGACCAACGGTGTAGTGGTTAAGGTGTTGGCCTCCAGATCAGAAGGTTCCTGTTTCAAATCCGGGGTCAGGGCCAGTATGCAAAATGTGATGTCCTTAGTCAGGGGTAATGATGGCCATCCACTGTGTGCCCCTTACCCTTGTCCATCGATTATATATATATATATATATATATATATATATATATATATATATATATATATATATATATATATATATATATATATATATATATATATATATATATATATTGTCTTGGTCAGGATCTTACCTGATAACGTTACGAGTTACCAAGGCCACTCGCTCCACTTACAAAAATCCTTCCAATTTTCTTTAACTCAATTATTTATATATCCAAGAGTACTAGTATAAAAAAATATATATATACTCTTTATATATGTGTATATACAAGTATAATACTAGAAACATTTATACTGGTGTGCGGAAATACGAGTTTCATAAATACAATTTTTGTACCGTGAAACCCAAATACGTTTTTCCTTCGTTCAGATCAAATGCCCAGAAAAATAAATAATATAAAGAAAAACAAGTGTTTCACTTCTTTTTGAAATTGAAATTTCCAGATTCTGATTTGTGGCCTCTTATTCCAGATCACGAATTCCTGTTCCGGGATGCAGATGGTGCAGCCACGATATACGATGCAGACACGCTGCGGAAGACTGTCGTTATGCCAAACACCACATTCGTAAGTTCTTCCTTTCATCATCTTCTTTTTCCTTTAAATGACTCCGGGATTTTTCTGTTGGGACTAGAGACGCCGTGAGAGTCGTTTCCGAGTTAGTGCGTGTCTAGTTCTCCTTTCGCCTTCCGGCAATTTATGCTTCGAGCTCTTGGGTTACTTTTTCTGGAATTTTAGGGCGCCGAGAAGAAAATGTCACGAGTAAAGTTTCGACTTCGGCTAAAAAAAAAGTGCTCGAACATAAAGAAAGATTTCTAAACCAAGAATACTTTTATCGTAACGTTATCAATGGATGTCTGCGTACATGCTCATATATTAAGAAGGCTGCGATTCGGGATGAAATCCAAGTAGCTGCATCATTGGGTAGATGCAACCGTCCTCAATTTTTTGTGACAAAAATTGAAGATAAATTATTTAATTTCTAAAAATTACATTTAATATTCAGACTACCGCCGGTACAGCAAATGTACTTTGATCAAGCCAAGAAAGAATTTATACTACGGTCGATACAGCAGTTGTGACTTAAAAGTTTTAAGAACGCGCCAAGAAAGACTTTAGATACATCCAGTACTTAAGCCTGTGCACTATTTCATTTCGCAATGAGTCCAATTTGCACACTGTGTTTACTTTTCAACGATCCTTGGCGGTATTTTATAACCTGAAATGTGCAAATCGAGCATGCGACATATACTCTATTGGAGTGGGATGTGGTGAATTTGCTTGATACGAATTCAGCATTATCCTTAATCTTTGTAAATGGGTGTTCGTATTACGCTGTACTAAAAACTGTGGCTCAAGAGTAATTTATTTAGCCATAACATATGCATTTATGAGTATGCATTGAGGACACAGAAAACAGTAGTGATATGTCAGAGCTGCATTGAGATTAAAAATCAGAAAAAAGAGTGTGTATGCAGGAAAGAGTGCGGGGCATTGAACTAGATAGAAAATGGTATACATAATATAAATTGAATGCAATAATTGAATATCCCCATACCGAAAAAGTTTCTGACAGCGATTCAAACAATAGGGCATATATAATAACAAGGGCAACTTTTTTGTTGCAATAAAAATTTTAAAAGTTATATTTTTCATTCCATAAAGTTGCATTTATGGAAATAAAGTTACATTTATTTTTGATACACTAAAATCTAAAATAAATTATTCATAAAAAATGAAAACGTTCAAAATATACTGACAATTTTTAGTCGTGTACAACAGTATTATAATACATTATTAAATACAGAAGAACGTTGAATGGCCGATCTTTGGCCAGTAATTTCTTTAAGATTGAAAAATTGCATCAGCCGCAGTCATATAATGTACTGTACTGAATGGAAAAGAGGCTCAAAATCCTTTCGCTCAGCGTTCAGAGATTTTAAAACGTCTTCTACAAGGCGAACAACATATTGATGATCGACACTCACCTCGCAAACTCTGCAGTCATTTACGCAAGTTTCCTCTGGGTTGTCAAGAGTACCAACCAATGTGTTAAAAGTACTTCTTGCCATTAATTTCACTTTTGTCTGTTAGGAAGAACACCTTCTTTCCATGAACTTCTTGTTTGATCCGCAATACTTCGGCGTTCGCAAGATCATACACGTGATCGAAGGGTTGATTCAGAGGGCAAAAAATGAAGTAGTAATTTCATATTAATTAGTTTTAAGCTAATTTTAAAAAAGTTGCAAATGGTTGCATTTATGCAAAAAGTTGCATTTATGTTGCGGTTATAACTCACTTGCAATACATCCCATGTAGGAGAAATTTTGGTTTTAGTACTTACCATGCAGGTAGAACGTGTGAAAAAAAAAAAGTTGCATTTGTTTTAAAAAGTTGCCCTAATAATAACTATAAAACAGACTAAGAGAACATGAATATTTTTAAACTCCGAGAGTTTGCAAAATAATTCAACATTACAGTGTTAAGAGCAGCGATTCAAAATTTACGAAAACTACTCTTTTAGAAGATGTTCGTATAATAATGAGAGTTATTTTTCTGAGTCCCCGTTCTGAGTCTCTGAGACGTCTTAACCCCTCATGCTAACCATTCTGTGCCCTAACTATCCCTTTATTCCAATTTGGGAACTCAAGAACAAAATTAAGCAAGCTCATTTTCCATTGCGCAGATTTATATTCTAACTATTAACGCTACTGAATATAATTTAGCCCAGTTAGTAGAGTCATGGATTAGCAACTGAAAAGTTGCGACTTCTAAACTCGACCCAACTGAATATCGTCGTGGGTTCTGCATAGAATGCATCCAGAATAAATTTCCAGAACCAAAGGTGCACGTTTTTAAATGAATGTAAAAATGCTTTGAAGAGTTATAAGGTGATAATTACGCTGGGATAACTCCACCAGGGGAAGAACAGTACATAACTTATCCAATAAAGTCTCAACTAGGAGACTCCACGGTTCATTCGAGATAAATCAACTGCTGACGGGGCATGAAGCTCTAGGGGAATACCAACATAGATATTTTGCAAATACTAATATGTGTTAAATGCGGAGAAGAGGAGGAGACAGTGGATCATGTAATCTACAGGTGTAGACAACGGGACGCTATTAGAGAAAAACATTTTCCAGGTAATTACAAACGTTCTGATAGAAAACTATGACCTGCTGATAATGAGAAAGCTTTAGATGTATAATGAAGGGAATTTTAGACAATAGTTTACAAGAAATGGAAGAGACAGGATAGTGAAGTTGATGCAACCCAAAACAAATCGTATGCCTATAGGCGGGGCGGTAACCAAACCAAACGAAAATTTGTTTCCGTTCCTTTTATGGGCCACTGTAGCCCAGTTGAAAGAGTAACAGATTGGCAACTGGAGGGTCATGAGTTCAAATTCAACTAAAAACCGTCGTGTCCAAAGTGGCTGGTGCACGTTAAATCTAACGTGCCCTCAAATGTCCTCACGTTGACGGGGTTGGAAGTGTGGAGAGTGAGGTGGCAACTCAGGTGTCGTTTTTGGAGCTGTCCCGCCGGGTTTGATCCCGAACCATCGGCAATATTCCGTTGTATTGCTCCAGTGTGACGTTAACTAAAATATCTACTCAACCTATTTCAATGTTGTTGGGCTCAGCTTGGACAGTTATAGCTCTTATGTCTTTTAAAACAATCAATCAATCAGAATGTGTATTATTTTTTTCGAATGCTTTTGTTAGTAATTAAGTTAGTCTATCTCTAATAAAGGCGACGCCTACAGCAAGCCCAGAAAACCAAATTGTTTCAAGTCGCTCTGCGCTTTACTCTTGTTTATCGATGAACTTTCCATTCGAGATACTGACACAATACAAAACATGGAAAGGAAAGCTTTTTTCACTCTTCAAACAAAGAAGTCACAATGTTTGTGCCCTCCTCTATGTATTTCTGGAGCATTCTGATATGTTGGTTTGAAACTTTAAAATGCATGGGCATTCCAAATAAATGCTTGAATTACTCATTTTCCTCAGAACGGAAATATAGAAGCTTAATCTCTTATGTCTTGTCAATAGCAAAATTGACCAGATCTTGGCGTGTGATCTAGCTTATGATTCAAAACACCTGATATTGGTCTCTTCATAACAAAAATATCGGCAATATCTTGATGTCGAGATATCTCGTCATTAGAAAAAATTCCTTGGATTTTGATAATCTATATGTTTTGTTAGTAAAGGAAATTCGTAGGATCTTAATATATCAGATGTTCTGACATTAGTAAAATTCGTCGGAAACTGATGATCGAGTTGTTTCGTCAGTTGCAAAACTCGTCGAATATTGATGAACGCGATGTGTGGTCAGTAGCAAAATTCGTCGGATCTTGATGAACGAGATGTTTTGTCAGTAGTAAAATTCGTCGGATCTGGATGAACGAGATGCTTTGCCAGTAGTAAAATTCGTCGGATCTGGATGAACGAGATGTTTTGTCAGTAGTAAAATTCGTCGGATCTGGATGAACGAGATGCTTTGCCAGTAGTAAAATTCGTCGGATCTGGATGAACGAGATGTTTTGTCAGTAGTAAAATTCACCGTATCTGGATGAACGAGATGTTTTATCAGTGGCAAAATTCGTCGGATCTTAATGATCGGGGTACCTAGTTGAAGCAACTTGGGGAGTTAACCCTCTTGGTGGTAGTCTTGACGAGGTAGTTTGTTAACCCATCACATGTTGAAATTCCGGACAATGAGAAAGCTGGCTAATTAGCAAAAGCTGGAACAAGTAAACAACCTGGCCCAAGAGAAATAATCATTCTACTCTTAGAGGATGACCACCTGTACGTTCTTAAAAATCAATTGCGCAGATCATCTCTAGTTCTGTTTCAATACTGATACCTCAGTAAGACACCAGGAGAACTGTTTGCTTAACCCAATCTGTAAAAAGTCCAGCTTAATTTCAGCCTTTGCTTCATCCTTCCTGAATTGTACTGGAGACAAACGTGAAGACATTTTTAAGGACCCATCTGCCAATGCCCCACAATTGTTTTTTGCACACTCAATTGCTTCGCGTAATTTTTTTTACGCTGGGATAAGAAAGAAAATATACCCTTAGCAAATCTTCATGGACGAGATATCTTATGAGTAAAAGAACACTTACCAGATCGTTGTCATCGAATGATCGGAAATATCTTGATGACAGTATATGTTGTCATCAGAAAAGTTGGTCACATATTGACTGGCAAGTTATCTCCTCAAAGGCGCTTTGAACGTTAAGTGAAGAGAAGGGAATTTCACAAACACATAAGGGTGAATGAAATATGCACCATTTGTATTCAACACACCTGGTATGGATCACATTACTACTGAATACCTGTTGGGAATATAATGGAAGAATTGAAAAAGCTTTCAAAAACCGCAACTTAAACCTTTATACTACAGCCGGTACAGCAGTTGTACCATGATCGCGCCAACAAATAATTTAGACAACGGTCAAGTGCATTAGTTGTACCTTGTAAGTTATAACACACTTGCCAAAATAGAATTTAGACTGAGGCATTTACAGCAGTTGTACCTTGAAGGTTTAAAATCACGCCAAGAAAGAATCGAGATTGCTATATCTACAGCCGTAGTCACAAAAGGTTAAAGGTAGGACATGATTTATAGTTGTTTTATAATGGTTTTTTTCCTGTGAATCTAAATCGTCAAGAAAAAAATAATAGTTTGGGATAAATTGCTTACTTCCATGTTCTATGCAGTTAAACTCACATTTATGTCCATCTTATTTTTAAAAAATAGCACATAATTCTTTCAAAAATACAAGGAAGTGTACTTTTCAGCTTCATTAATCTGTTTAACGTTATACTTTAAACAAGTTCCACCCGAATCTTTTTTGATCACCAACATTTCCCTGGAACAATTCGTAAAAAGATATTCGAAAACAAATGAACGATTAACTGTAAACAACAAAAAATAAATGGCGCGCTTCGGGTTTATCGGGCAGAGTACCGAAAGAAAACACCGAATGATTTAGGTATTTGAATTCCTTGCAACCCCATTTACTATTCATTAATTAAATTACTTTACCAAGTACTTGTGCTTGTATTTTGGACTTTAAAGAAAGCATAGTTCCACAAGTAAAAATAAAATGAAAAAATTCAACAAACGAAACAAAAATGATCGGACAAAGAAATAAAAGAAATTGCGTAGGCTTTCCAGATAAGAAAAAGAATATTTTTTGTAAAGATTTCCAATTTATCAGCTGTATTCTTTTTTGTAGTAACCCCATCTATCATTTTCGATTTCCGCGGACTTTTGAAGACGTTTTCCAATATTTATTCCTATAAAAAGTAGGGGAATTCTTTAAGTTTTTAGTTTTTTATTATGTACTTATAAATGTACCCCTTTTTTGAAAAATTAATAGTTTTGAATTATCTGGTCTTACATGACGATTTTTGTAATCTCTTTTCAGAGGCAAATGAATGTCCACCAGTACAGTATTTCTCCAGACCGTAAATATATTCTTCTTGCTATAGATTATAAAAAAGTAAGTCTTTATATTCACGTATTTTGCTAAAGTGCTTTTAGTATAATAACTTTTATTCATCATAGAGCAGTATGTTTTTTTACATAAGGAATTTAAAAGCATGTTATTTTTGTTTTAGATGTACAGACATTCTTTTCTAGCGAAGTACAGAATTTTTAATATAAGCAACGAGTAAGTATTCCTATTTCATAAGCGATATTACATCTAGTTAATGGTCCGTTTTGGTAAATTAGCATTTGAGACACGGGGTTTTGAGAGTGCTGATTAATTTCCATGCGTTACAAAAATTTAGTTTGAAAGTATATATAAATCAATTTATATCAACATAGTAAATGTATCACTCAAATGCAAGGTAAAAAAAAAGTACATATAGAGCGAATGTAATGTATTAAAAGTAATACTAAGTACTTTATATTACAAAAAAAAACATCGATTAAGCAGCTTTTCAAGACTAAATTTAAAAATTTGGAAACACAGTGAGCTTTTAATTTTCTGTTAAATATATACAGCAGATTGCAAGGATTGTCCAAAACATTTTTTAAAGAAATCAATTCAAACCAATGCTCAAAAAACATTTCGTAATAAAAAAAAAGTAAAAAAAAACAACCTGAATTGGAAAAAAAACTTTGTAGACTATCTATGTTTATCTATTAAATGTTTCATGTTGTTATACATGTTATTAATTTAAACCATAGCTTAGGAAACACTTCGAAATAAGAAAAAGTTGATAAATCTGAATTGGAAAAAATGCGTTTCTGTAGACTTTCTGTGCTTATTAAAATATTTTATGTTGTTACACATGTAAATCTATTGAGTACGATCGTAACTGAAAAATATTTTTTGCTATCCAGGGTTGATATCAATTCGATCGATTGTTCTGAATCGGAGAAAAACACGTTTATGTAGTAAACTTTTTATCTACATATCTACTAAAAATACCCTGCAAACATTTTACTGATTTGCTAAATGTTTTATATGTTGTTCCATATGTACTTAATACCCATTAAATGCCGACCAACAGGTCTGGTGGTTAAGGTGTAAGCCTCTAGATTGGAAGGTTCTTGGTTCGAATCCAGGTCAGTGCATGAATGTTTGTAAGCGTATGGTGTAGAGGCGGTTGATGCACCTGAATCTGGCGTGGCCGAAAGTCCTCATGTTCGGTTAGTGTGGAAGTTTGTAGAGTGGGGTGCCAGCTCAGGTGTTGCCTCGTCATCTGACCACGGTTCAAAATTACGTGGTGTTGTTCTCGGATCTTTTCCATATGAGATTGATCCCGGACGTCGTCAATAGCCCGTTATGTTGCTCTAGCACGACGTTACTTAAGAATTTTAATTAATATTACCAATAAATGTTTTATGTTATACATGTAAATATTTGAAAGATTGTAATTGAAACAAACATTTGCCATCTACAAAATTTTATAACAATTAATTTTAAACGCTAAAATTAAAAAATCTATTTTTTAAAATTGATTTTGATTATTTTCTAGTGATAGTAGTGAAATCTACTGTCACCATTTAAACCACACTAAGTCACCATAAAGTCAATCCGGACTAAGGGTTGATGGAAGGGTACGAAGGAGCATCGATGAACAACAAACATAATTCATTTTCATCAATTCATAGACTTCTATTATTATAAAAGGAAGTGTTTGTGTGTATATATTGGGGGTCATCCGGAAAATTATGCGTGTCTTTTAAGATAAAACTAAAGAAGCGATACAAAAACATCAGAAAATTTTATTGAATTACATAATCCACATTTTGTTCTATGAATTTTTGCCATCTTTCTGGCAGCTGGAAAATTCCTTTTTGAAAAAAAAAATCATTAGGATTATTTGTAAGTATCGAGTAGAAGTTATCTAGGTGCTGTTTGACAGTCCCAAAAGAATTAAACTCCAGGCCGTTCATAGAATTTTGAAGTGACCTGAAGAGGTAAAAATATGGGTGGGCAAGGTCTTTTGAATATGAGGGGTGACACAAAACGTCTCAGTCATACTCAATATGTCTTAGTCTGACAGTCAGCGAAATGTGGAACCGAGTATTGTCATGCTGGAAGACGACACCTCGACGATTCTTAGTCTTGGCCCCTTTGCTTCGAATTTTGCTTTTAATACTGCCATTTGAGAACAGTACTTTCTTAATATACTGTCTGATTTTGTGGCAACAATTCATATTAAACAATTCTTTTGGAGTCCCATCCTACAGAAAGCATTAATTTTTTGGGCTGCAGTCCCCCTCTTCATGCTACTTGGGGCGGTTCATTTTACTTACCTAAATATTTTTAGCTTTTTATATGACATTGGTTTCATCTGTCACATATAATATATATAGTATTCATTTTATTACATCAGTTCTTATTTCATTTTATTGCTATATTATGTAGTTGATTTTTTATCTTCAGTTTGGCATAATATGTCCCGAGAGGACTCAATGCCACAAAATCATACCTAATCCAATCATTTGACTTACCACATGATCTTTTCTTTGTAACAATCTTGTATAAGTATCCACTTCTCTCCAGTAATGAGCCATTTCATAAAAAGAGCTTCATTTCGTTTCAGCAAAGAATCACATGCCGAAATTCGAGCAGGCCTATTCTTCCATTCTTAACTTTGCATTGAAACAAATATTATGCCACAACACATGCTATAATTATGCAGTGTAAGCAGAAAATAGCGAATTTAAACATCTGCTTCAATCAAGGTCATTCCTTATCAGCGGTAGCAAAATAATAATAACAAAGCTAGCTCCGATTTGAAAACACGCAGAACTTTCCGGATGATCCAATATGTATATCTGTATGTAGGCAGTGTGTCCTGACAAATCTATGACACTTACAATAATGAAATTTGGAACACAGGTAGTCCTAATTTTATGCGAATTATTTTATGTCAAGCCCGAATTTTAAAATTTAATCTAGAACATTTTGAAATTTATTAATCATTTTTCCCTTGCTCTCATTATTTTGCGGAACTAACGTCACACCTCCTCGAATGAAGAATGGATGGATTCTGCTTTTTTGTCCTAATGTCTATGCAACCATGCCAAATTATGACGTCACGTTTTGAGAGAGAAAAACAGCTATTCTTTTTTTTTCTAAGCGGTTTTCCGATTCTAGCGTGTTTTGATTTTCGTTGTTGATTAGCATAACTTTCTTGCTATAGCGATTTCAACTTTGTCACGGGAAAGGACTATTTGAGGCTTTCTATCTTTGCATTCGCTGGAGATAGAGTAAAAATTTCAACGGATTTGAAATCTGCGGAAAATTTTACACCAGATCGATACCTTAAATGTGATTTTCTCTAGATAAATGATGTTGCAATTGTAACGCGTCAATTCGGGTGATGATGAGACTCATTCTTCAAATTATTGTTTTTCTTATTAATGGTTTCAATATCAATAAGAAGATGAAAAGAACTGTCACGGGTAACGCCCTGCTGGCCTGCTAGTATATTCAACTAACCACTGCGTGGCTAGCCCGGCGTTGACCGTGACCGTGGTGTTGGTTTGCTTCGGAAACCAACACTACGGGCAACACCGTGATGTAAGGCATTAATCTGGTGTAATATTTTACGCAGATCTCAAATCCGTTGAAATTTTCAATCAATCTATAACGATTCCGATTTTACGAAAAAGAACTTAACAATCCAAGTCAAAATATTTTCTAATTTTTTTGCTCTCATTCGCTGAAATGGAATAGGGCAGGAAATGTAATCTGTTTCTGTATTATAACGCGAAGGGCAGAAGATGCAATCCTTATTTTTGGAAAGCAAAATTTTACGTGACGTCACAAACTCTTGTGAAAATTTAAAAAATAGTTTCAATTTAAAAATTATTATTTTAAAGAAAATCATATTTTTAAGTATCGATCTAAAGTGAAATTTTCTGCAGATTTCAAATCCGTTGAAATTTTTACTCTGTCATTAACGGTACAGGAGATAGAAAAAGAACTAAGTGACTCCAGTTGAAAGAATTATTTGTTTATATCGTCAGGCTGGAAAATCATTCCTCCGCGCAAAATCAAAACGGAAACGAAAACAATAAATTTAGAATCTGTGATCTCTTCTATGCTGTTCATTCAATAATGATTACATTTCATTAAATTAATTTTAAAACGTTCTAGATTGAATTTTAAAATTCGCCGCGATCCTAAAATTGCAAAAAATTTGTACGACCTGTGTGTCAAATCCCATTACTGTCAGTGGCATAGATTCGTCAGGACTTTGCGTGCAAAAAAGAAACAAACAGTCAAACACTTCCTTTTATAATATTAGAGTTACGGGGTGTTTCAAAAAATATATGATCACACTGTGAAAGGTTGTTTTTTGTCAACAAATGTGTGTCCGAAAATGCCGCGTTTAGATGGTAGTGGGTGCTGTTTAAGTCAGTCGATAACATCATTTCTGTTGCGTAAGGCGTCATTCTAGACTCCGATTTTCGACTGCAAGTTCAGAATTTCTGTAGCAATGTACACTCTGTAACAAAAAAAATCGACGCGCCAAAAAGGTACAGAATGACAGTGGTGACAAGCTCGGTCAGCTTGGAACTGTGCTGACTGGGAATGTATAGTCTTTAGTGACAAGTCTCGTTTCCAATTGTGTCCTGACGACAAACTCAGACGTGTCTGGGCAGCGTGGGGAACCTGCCCTTACCATACCATGCCCACAACATAGCATTATGATCCGGGGTGCCATCTCCTTTGATAACCGGACCCCTTTTGGTAGTAATTTCCGACACTTTTACAGCACAGCTGTACGTAGACGACATTATACGACCGGTTGTGTTACCTATCCTTTTGCGACACCCTGGACTAACTTATCAACAAGATAATGCCCTGTCGCACACGGCACGTGTTGCTATGAATTGTCTTCGAGCTTTCCCAACACGTCCATGGCCAGCCACGTCTCCTGATCTCTCCCTTAGAGCAAATTTGGCACGCTATGGGAAGGCGATTACAACCATCCCGGAATGTTGACCATATAGTCAGACAGTTGGAGACAATTTGGTAAGAAATTTCGCAGGACACCATCCGGGACATTTTTTCAGTCTCTGCCACACCGGGTGACAATTTGCATTCAGGCCAGAAGTGGACCAACGCCTTATTTACTCTCTCCACTTGTAACGGTCACATTCTGAAATAAATCATTCAGTTGTTCTGAATATTTAACAGTTTGTTTTACTATGTAGGTTCTTCATATCCACCAATTTGCATCGCAATCGGACAATCTCTTCGTGCGTTGATTTGTTTTGTTATAGAGTGTATAATATTGAAATTCTAAGCTGCGAATGTGTGTAAAGATGGTAGAGGGGTCAGAAATAAATACTTTTCGTCAAAGAATGTGTGTCCGGAAATGCCGATAGAGAGGGTGCAGCTTAGGTCAGTCTTTAACATCGTTTTAATGGAGTAAGCCATCATTACCCTCTCGCATTTCAAAGGCATGATTAAAGGGAGCCATTTAGAACAGTTCATAACATAGTTTCTGTGGGGAAAGGGGTCATTACATGCTCGTATTTTTAACGGCATACATCGGCACACGAATTCAGAGTTTGATGTTGAAAATCCACGACAGCCTCAACTGTCCCCATGTTGGAGTAGTGTGGAATTTTTAAGAGTGAGGTTTCTGTGCTTAGGGTATTGATCTCGCTATCTTACAGTGGTTCAAAATTACAAGGCATTGTCCTCGAATTTTTTCCTTCTGGATTGATCACAGACCGTCGCCAACGGCCCGTTGTGTTGCTCTAGTGCAGTGTTATTTCAACTACCATCGCAGTAAATGACCGATACGATCTTTCCAAAGGATAGTATTTCAAGGAAAGGACCAATACGATCTTTCCAAAGGATATTATTTCAAGGAAATGACCAATACGATCTTTCCTATGAATAGTATTTCTAGGAAACGACCAATACGATCTATCCAAAGGATAATATTTCAAGGAAAATACCAATATGATCTTTCCAAAGGATGGTATTTCAAGGAAAGGACACATACGATCTTTTCAAAGGATAGTATTTAAAGGAAAATACAAATACGATCTATCCAAATTATGGTATTTCAAGGAAAGGACCAATACGATCTACCCAAAGGATAGTATTTCAAGGAAAATACCAATACGATCTTTCCAAAGGATGGTATTTCAAGGAAAGGACACATACGATCTTTTCAAAGGATAGTATTTAAAGGAAAATACAAATACGATCTATCCAAATGATGGTATTTCAAGGAAAGGACCAATACGATCTTTCCAAAGGATATTATTTCAAGGAAATGACCAATACGATCTTTCCTATGAATAGTATTTCTAGGAAACGACCAATACGATCTATCCAAAGGATAATATTTCAAGGAAAATACCAATACGATCTTTCCAAAGGATGGTATTTCAAGGAAAGGACACATACGATCTTTTCAAAGGATAGTATTTAAAGGAAAATACAAATACGATCTATCAAAATGATGGTATTTCAAGGAAAGGACCAATACGATCTACCCAAAGGATAGTATTTCAAGGAAAATACCAATACGATCTTTCCAAAGGATGGTATTTCAAGGAAAGGACCAATACGATCTTTCCAAAGGATATTATTTCAAGGAAATGACCAATAAGATCTTTCCAATGAATAGTATTTCTAGGAAACGACCAATACGATATATCCAAAGGATAATATTTCAAGGAAAATACCGATACGATCTTTCCAAAGGATGGTATTTTAAGGAAAGGACACATACGATCTTTTCAAAGGATAGTATTTAAAGGAAAATACAAATACGATCTATCCAAATGATGGTATTTCAAGGAAAGGACCAATACGATCTACCCAAAGGATAGTATTTCAAGGAAAATGCCAATATGATCTTTCCAAAGGATGGTATTTCAAGGAAAGGACCAATACGATCTTTCCAAAGGATAGTATTTCAACGAAAATACCAATACGGTCTTTCCAAAGGATGGTATTTCAAGGAAAGGACCAATCGAATATTTATTGAAGGATTCGAATATACATAAAGGACGAATCGAATGATTTTACTTTAAGATAATGGTAAGTACTTAACATAGCACTGGGGTAACCAAACATGATACTGGCGACACAGGAAATAAGCAATAGAATCTTTCTGAATGATTCTATAGCTCATTTCCTCAGCCTGTTGCTCATTTCCTCATCCTAAACGCAGCATTTCATACTAACATTCTTTGACATAAAATGTTTATTTGGGAACACTCCACGTCGCTTACAATTTGGACATACTTTTGAACCTTGCATATTCACAATCATGGACTGAAATCTTGAAGACGGCAGTCAAAATTTTAAAGCTGAGTAAGAAAGCAAATATATATTTAAATAACACAAGCAAATGTTTTGAATGAATGCGAGGACAAATGCTCAAACCGTAATGAAATTAGTTTATATTTAATACAAACAGACAATTTCGAAAAGAATCTTTTCTCGTACACCAATGTATTTATGATGCGTATTTCTATAATGTTATTTGTATGTAATTCTCTAAGCTAATACTTAGCTTCTGTATCTTTTTCAGGCACGTTGTGCCTCTTCTTCACGATGACTCCAACGCCATGTTGCAATTCGCACAATGGGGACGAGGAGGAAGCCAATTGGTAAGTAGCTCCACACTAATGTGCTCACGTTAGTTATGAAAAAAAAATCAATTACTACTCCCATCAAATTTGTTTTTCCCAATTCCATTCAAACTTGCGTCGTTATTTTTGTTCATGCTAAGTATGCTAATAACTGTTAGCGTGTGTATCGGTGCATGTCTCCTTTTTCCTAAACAGCATGACAGACCAGTTGGTAGAGCCGCGTATTCAAGGTTATAAACTCGACCCAACCTAAGACCGTCGTGGACGTGGGGACGAGTTAAATCCGTCGTGGCTTCGAAGATCCTCATTTTGGTGTGGTGTGGAAATTTGGAGAGTTGGATACCAGCTCATGTGTTTATCTCGTCTTTCGACCGTGGTTCAATATTACGAGGTGTTGTATTCGAATCGATCCATAGATTATACACCCCTATGTAAATACGATTAAATTCTGTTCAGTATCAACCCTTAAAATTCGTATAGAATGATTTGAACCGTCCCTGTGCAATCAATCCTAAGTGTGTTTGGAGTCTTCTGAGTGTACAAAAATCCTGCATTTGCAGTGACCTTTACGATTGCACAAAACCCTTACATTAGCTTTGAGCCTTTTGAGGGTACAATAATATCAGCATTAGCTTTAAACCTTAGGATACAATAGGCCTTGCATTAACTTTGTTTCTTCTGTGTTTGCAATAAACCCTACATTTGCTTTCAGCCTCTTGAGGGTCCAAAAACATTACATTGGCTTTGAGACTTCTGAGTGTGCAGCAAATAATACATTAGCTTCGAACCTTATGAGTGTACGATGGATATTACATTAGCTTTGAGCTTTCTAAGTGTACAATAAACCCTACATAATCTTTGAGTGTTATATGTGTACATTAAACCTTACTTCAACTTTAATCCTTCTGTATATTATTGTTGGACTATCACCTGGCATTAGAGCAATGTTCATTCGTAGAATGAGTTCAGGTCAGTAACACTGCTACGTACATCAAACGGTCTATGATGTTAAGGCCTATAGGATGACCTACACACATCAAACGTACAATCATCTCCGCTTCAAGGCATTGCTGAACCTATGAGCTGTGCGGTAATGCCTTGAAGCAATCTGAGCACGGGTTAAATATGCATCGCCAATCACGACTGCGAACATACGAGCTGAGCAGTGCCAGATATTGTCTCTATTCAGCTGGGTACTTGGGTTTCTATATGTGTACACGTAGAGTTCGATGCTTTTATCTCGTCTCTATCTAAAAGCATCTTACCGCCAGTATAACATAACAAGGATACGTGAGAAATGTCGCGTGTTGTAGCCAGATGGAAAAGGGAGCATTGGAGGTCAAGCCCCACTGAAACTGTTAGCTTCATTTTATGTAATGCCTTTTACAAGTAAAATTTCAAGTTATGAGGACATGTTTTACAAGGAAAACCATTAGAGGGCTTCACACGTATATATAAATTCTACAACCTGATGTTATGCCTACATGACTTCTAATCAGTTGATCTCTTCGATCAATAGACCTATCCAAAGGATTCTATTCTAAGGTAGGAAACGATATAATATTTCCTGCAAGTTCTATTCCAAGTAAATAAACAATATAATATTTCCAAATAATTCTATTACATGGAAGGGAGCGATAGAATATTCCCAAAAGATCCTATTCGAAGGAAAAAATTATTATAATCCTTTCAAATGATTCTATTCCAAGAAAAAGAACAGTATAATCTTTCCAAAATATAATATTCCAAGAAAAAGAACAGTATAATCTTTCTAAAAGATAATATTCCAAGAAACGGAGCAATAGAATATTACCCAAAGTTTCTATTGAAAGGAAAGGATCAATAAAGTATTTTCAAATGACTCTATTCGATTGAAAATAACAATAGAACATTTCTAATGTATTCTATTCCAAGAAAAAGAGCTATATAATTTTCCCAAAAGATTTTATTTCAAGAAATTTATCATTATAATCTTTCCAAGGAATTATATTCCAAAGAAATGTTTAATTGACTCTTTCTAAGCGAGATGGATTGTATTCTAAGGACGGGAGCGACAGAATCTTCCCAAAATATTACATTCCGAGGTAAGTAGCGATTGAATCCTTCCAAATGATTCTATTCCAAGAAAAGATGCAATAGACTATTTCCAAAAAATTATATTCCAAGAAAATAAGCAGTAAAATCTTGCTAAATGTTTGAAAAAAAATCCATGGATTATTTGAACAATCGATATGGTTATTTAGTCATCGGTTTATATGGGGTAAAAAAACAAATCTACACTACTCAGAAATATCAAGACGCTTTGAGGATTAAAGATTAAAAAAAGAGTATTGAATTCTGCTACAGTAAAATACAAAAAAAAAAAACTCAGATAATCAAGGTTCTACAGCATACATATTATACTCTTTCAAATTATATGTAAAATATGCCCAACATTTGTGCAACAAATAATTTATGATTTTATAACCAACACTATACAAAAATAGAAGCTCAGAACCATTAATGATCAGATTATTCTTTGAAACTCGTTCTGATTTCTAAGACGACAGCAAAAGCAGAAAAAAAACCTTTTTTAAATCGAAGAGCTTATTGTAATTGCCCTCATTGTGACTTGGAGCTTAACGGTGAACGGCGCCATCGGTATATGAGGCCATCAATTCTTTTTTTACATAGAAAACTCTGCCATCTATCAGTCCAGTTCTCATACTTTTGGACAGTTTTCGAAAGGGATTCTGAAAAGTTAGTGTCTTCTCGCTTGGTGTTTTAAGTTGGTGATAAATTAATTCATTTAACATTTTTTTTATACACGTTTCTTTTTCCAAATATTGTCAAAGGATAAGATTTGTTGGAGTGAAAATGGGTTTGACAGATGGATTTTTCCCTTTCCAGTTACTAAATTGAAATGTATTGATTTCATTGATTTTTTTGTCCTTGTTCGGCGATAAATGGTTAGGGAATACAGAACGAAAAATGTCGTAAACTTGGAATTGAAAACCCAATTCTGGAATTAAAACGTAAAACTTTATTGTCGCATTACGTCAGAGGACAAAAAAATAAGGAATCACAGACAAATTTAATTTTATCAACTTAGCCCGCTTGACGATTGTCTCACCATTAGAAAAATAATTAACCATATATTAATGGCCGAGATATCTCGTCATTCGAAAAAAGTGACCAGATCTAACTGGACAAGGTATCTCATCATTCGAAAAAAAAATCGAACCAGATTTAAATAGACGAGGTATTTTGCCAAGAGAAACAACTAGCCAGATACAAATGGACGAGGTATCTCTTGGCATTAGAAAAGAAAATTTTTCAGATCGAAACGAACGAGCTATCTCGCCATTAGAAAATATATTTGACCAGATATTTAATGGACGAGGAACCTCATCACTAAAAAAACTAACCATCTATTAATGGACAAGGTAAATTGTCATTAGAGAAACTGACCATATCTCAATAGACGAGAAATATCGTCATTAGAAAAATACTGACCAGATCTTGTGGGTTGTGGTATCAGGTCATTCAAAAAATATTAACCAGATATTAATGGACGGGTTACCTCGTCATTAGAAAAAAAAGTAGATCTAATGGACGAAATATCTCGTCATTAGAAAAAACTTAGAAGATTTTAATGGTCAAGACATCTTGTTATTGGATTAAAACTGACCAAATCGTAATGGACGAGATATCTCGTCATTATAAAAAAGTGAACAAATCTTAACAGACGAGGTACGTCGTCATTACAAAAAACTAATACGATCCTAATGGATGTATATCTCGTCATTAGAAAAACTGACCATATCAATGAGTGAGACGTCTCAACATTGGATAAAAATTGACCAGATCCTAATTTATATATACGAGGTTTGCATCATTTCTTAGGTTTTTCAAGAATGGTAGTACCTCGTGTGTGCTATTTCGCATCAGAGATGTTATGGATATCAGAATGTTGTATGCGAGTTTATACACCTTAATAGCCTATACTCTTATAATATTTACAAAACTCGCTTGATTGTTTCAAAGACATATAATTTTAAGATTTTAACCGTAGAACTAAGAGTAACCATGCTAATACATTCGATAGTCGTATGATTTCTGATAGTCGCTTCATTTAACACTATGTATGGTTAGCACGCATGATTTAATCTTACAACCTGCGACCTTGGAATATAATTTTTCCCAGGGATTCTTTTCCAAGGAGAGATGTAATCGAATATATCCAAATGATTCTTTTCTAATCAGAGGAATAATATTTTCAAATGATTCTTTTCAAAGGAGAGCTGTAGTATAATACTTATAAAGGATTCTATTTCAAGAAAATTAGAAATAAAATCTTTCCATCAGATTTTTTATTTCAAGGAAATTAGCAATAGAATGTTTCCAAAGAATTATAATACAGAGAAATAAGTAATAGAATATATTTATATGGGATTTTATTCGAAGGAAATGAATAATAGAATATTTCAAAAGAATGGTATTTTGAGAAAATGAGAAATGAAATCACTACAATGGGTTTATTCTATGAAAAGAAGAAATGAAATTATTCCAAATGATTTATTCTAAGAAAAAAAAGCAATATATTTTCAAAGGATTTAATTACAAAAAAATAAGGTATTGAATCTTCCCAAAAGATTATATCCCACGGAAATAATGTTTTGTATCTTTCCAAAGTTTATATTTCAATTGAGATTTTTATATGGAATCTTTCAAAAGATTCGATTTCAATGAAATTAGCAATAGAATATTTCAAAATGAATTTATTACAAGTAAATGAGCAATACAATTTTTCTAATTGTCGAAAGATTCATGGATCCTTTCAGCCGATGGATGTAGCTATTTTGTTATTAATTGTGTAGTGGAGGAAAATCCATATCACTCTACTTTGAAAACTCGCAATGTTAAAAGGGTTATATCAGTGGAATGTACTATAAATTATAGTTTACAACGATCGATCACATAAGCATTCATAAATAAGTACAAATTCATATCATGTCGGCGATTCACCAAAGAACCAAAATGATTCACCAATCGGTCTTAAAAATATACATATTTAGAGCAAAGTCTTAGTAAAACACGGGAGTTCCATTAATTTCAGAAATTCCAAGGAGGCTGGAATCCAAGCCATAAGTTAACTCGCTTTATCAGTTTGGTATACTTTAAGACTAATTGCAAAGATTAACTGGAAATTTATGGTAATAAAAGGGGCAACAGAGAACAAATGTAATGTTACCCACACGGATCGTAAACGAGTCACCTTAATTATGGTTTGACTTACGATCTGTTACTGCCCTCAAGGCAGGGACTTCTGTCCACGTTAATCATTTAACTGCAGCTAAATCCTTGAATCTGACATCTTGACTATTACTTAAAATGGATTGACTGTGGAGAAGAATAGATCCTCCTCGTATGGTCTAATTCTCTTACTCAATAACGTCTGTGTTTACTGAAAGCAGTAAGTACATACATTGTCTCTCATAGACTATGTTACAAATGGGAAACTTCGTTCCAAGTTTCCCATTTGTTGGGTACACAGACACTTCGATTGTGGAGTCAGTTTTCAATGAAGCAACTGGCGAGTCATATACCGTGCTATAAACTACGTTCGAAGCCGTGATCCATTGAAAGACTACCCTACCGGCTACTGAGATTTGAACACTAATGATTGTTGTTCAGGAGAAATTGAGAAGGAGTTTCAGTGAATCAGACGGGGAATACTTCAGCGACTCAAATGTTTACTAATGATACGCATTGGTAGGTAGGTAGTTGAATTTACGTAGTACTGGAGCAACACACTGGTTATTGGTTATGGTCCAGGATCAATCCCGAAAGGAAATATTAGGGTATAAAACCACGAAATTTTGAACAACGGTCAGATGCCGAGAGCAACATCTTATCTGGCTCTCGTTCACCACACTTGCCCACTAGAAGACTTTGAACGTCATGACATAGTTAGCGTGCAACCCCCCCCATATACTCTGCTCTTTGATTAGGTAGAGTTTCGAACTATTTAGCCTATGGCTGGAATGAATGAATTTTGAACTTCGAAACTTTTCCGTTGGCTAATACACTACTCTTCTAATAGGATAGTTGCGACTCCACGACAAAGAAATGAAACTCGATTTTTGAGAGGCCTTTCTGAGGCAATCTGCTTAGTTTCTGCTCTCGCTTCTTGGCTTTGCCCACCAGCTGGTTTATTTCCCATTTTCACAAGTGCGAGGGTCGCTTTCTTCCTTGTCTGTAGTCATGTGTCTTCTGTTGCTGTCTTGATGTATGTAATAAAGTTACTAGAAAACGTAAATGGTTTTGCTGTGAATGGAATGTAGATGTCTCGCCATACAAGGTTAATATCGGGTAGATATTATAAAAGAACCTGAAAAGTGAAACGAGGAGTAATTTTATGCCCTGACGTTTCATTGATCGTGTATAAGCAATTCAACTCTATGAGTTATAGTTGATCATATTGTAACTCAAGTTGAATATATTCGCTGTAACACATCTTTATGTTAGTCACACCGTCTGCACAGGAATGTTTAGAGTTGATACTACTGTGGCCTCATTACCAAAATTTAACCTTCAAAGCGTCATTTTTTTTGCTTCAGTGTAAAAATGGCCGCCCTCTTGCAGTATACATCAGAGAAAGCAGTGATCCGATTTCTAGGGTAATGGTATGACAGGGTATAGAATTCATCGGAGGCTTCCAACACAATACGGGGACAGTAATCTACCATGTAAAATTGTGTATGAATGGATCGAGAAACTTAAAAGAGACTGGACGCGTGATTCAGGAAGAAGGAGCAGGATGCCCGTCAATACCACTGATGAGAAGATTCAACAAGCTAGAAAAATGGTACTGGTAAACAAACGAGTTACCATCGGAAATGTAGTGTGTTATCTGCAGATTAGACGGACAAAGTAGTGAGGATAAATGGTTGGGCAACCTACCGATAACCTTATTCTCAAAGGGAAAATGCAAGCTTGTACAATGGTGGACCAAGTGCATCCATAGGAAAGACTAGAAAAATGACGAACTTGTTCCACCTTACATTTGTGTAAATAAATTTAAAAAATTAAGTGTGGATAATTTTTGACCTTCCCGTGTGGTATATCTTTACGATTAGAATAGCAAATTATTCCAAGTAATTGGTGGATTAGAAACTGTTTTGTTCACCAATCAATCAATGGATAAAATGAAAGATTCTCAGTACCGATTTGTTTGTCTTGCCAATCCTTTGGAAGAAAAATTATATTTTATTTGACGCAGGGGGTTGACTTTTAACATTTCGATTCAGTGTATATACTGCAGAAGGATGTATAAATTAATATTTCAGAAAGCTATTGAGGCTTAAGCTTAAATTATTCATAGATGAGGAGGCGTAAGACAACAGTCTAAAAATAAAATTTCCAAATGGAATTATATTGTAAACGTGTTGGTATGCGTAGGTTAGGTTTTGAAATGAATTTGCGTTGCTTCTCTCTCTCTCCTTGGAGGATTAATAAAACCCTTTTTTTAGGCAAAACCCCGTGAACTTTAATGCATTTTCGTCATATACTGGCAGGAATGAAAAGAACTTACCAAACAATTTAAAAATTGCTTATAAGCGTGAATATTTTATATCTCGACTTTATCGTGGTAATATTTTAATCCTGGGAATAAAAATGTAGCTATCATTCCAATTACATATTGCTCCCCGGCCAAAAAAGCGACCCAAGTCAAAATATAAAAATTTTGAAGTTGTCATTGAAAAATATGTATGAGGTGCCCCAGCGGGTTACATTGCAATGCTATAGAATATAACAGAAGTTACCACCATAAATGCTTACTTAAAATTTCAAAGAAGCTTATACTATTTCAATACAAGTTTTATAGCATTCTTTAAGTTGATGTTTCTCTGCAATATTGAGTTGTGTGTCACTTTTCTTGCCGGGATGCAATATGTTTCTTTAACAAGGATTACGTAATTTGAGTATTCGAATCATATACACTATTCTACAATATTGGACCTGACGACAACGGATTTTCATAAAATCCGACTACTTCTTTACACCCTAAATCTACTCGTTTTAGGGTGATTTTCGTGGTATAGCCTGGGACCTTTGCATGTCGTTCCTGGTAAAATAAACGCCGACGCTTACATTAATATTTTGAACAATCATGTTTTTCCTACGCTCTGGCAATTTTATGGAATGAGCGAATGTTACTTCCAGGACGCCAACGCTCTATGTCAAGTTACAGACTCTGTCAAGCAGTGGTATCAATACATGGATGTAAAGCGTCTTCTCTGGTCTGCTCAAAGTCCCGAACTAAACCCCATAGAACATTTGTGTGATGCGTTAGAGCGACGCTTACGGATCAGGGAACCGCGTCCGAAATCTACATCTGAGCTGGCGACATTCTTGCAGCAGAAATGGACACACAAATTACCATAGCTGTGTATCAAAACCTTGTTGAAAGTATGCCCAGAAGGGTTGCTAGTGTAATTGGAGCATGTGGGGACCGTCCCTCTATTAAAGCATGTCTTCTTTCCCGTATACCTTCACATATTGCTGTCCGGTCCGTTATTATAGGGTAGTGTATTCTTGTATCTTACATGAATTGTCTTAACTCTATATTTTGATAGAATGTAAGATTCAACTGTGTAACAATATTTATTGTTATGTGACTCCGATTCACACTGCAGGGCCGCGGCAGCTCGGTTGTATAAGTAACCGATTAGCAACTGGATAGTTGCGAGTTCAAATCCAACCAAAGACGGTCGTGCACAAAGGTGGTTGGTGCACGTTAAATCAGTCATGGCCTCAATTGTCCTCACGTTGGTGTTGAGTGGAAGTTGGGAGAGTGATGTGCCTGCTCAAGTGCATCCTCGTCTCCTGATCGTGGTTCAAAATTACGTGATGTAATCCTTGAATCTTTCCCTTTGAGTTTGATCCCGGTCCGTTATAATAGCCCGATGAGTTTCCTCTGTGCTACTTGAATTGCATACCTACCGATTTACCCTCGAATATGCAACACCATGAAATGCAATAGATATATATTTTTTATTTCCAATGGCAACGCAGTACAATTGCGATGACAAATACAAATACAAATACAATACAATACAAAGTACAGAACTGACCGAAGTCATTGTAGCCTTATACAAGGCCAGAAGTGATGGTCACTTGTGAAGGGGCACCCAGTGGGTGGACCATCATTGTCCCTAACAAAGGACAGCACAATTTACATCCATGCCCTAACCCCGGATTCGAACCAGGAACCTTCCAATCCATAGGCCAACACCTTGACCACTAGACCGGTTGATCGAATTCAATAGATATGAAAGTCATAATTATTTTTCAAGTAACATAAGGGTGCTATCAATCATATTACAGCTCCACTGAATTTGTAAAACGCAAAAAAAGTCAGTTTTTAGTAGCTGCCATAAGCGGAGATAACTGCTTCCACAAGTCTCGGCATTGAAAGTAAGAGACTTTAGATGTGTGTTTGAAGTATGTCCGTATATGCTATTTTACTAACCCTTCATTACCGCGGGTGGTCTGTTGTGTGCCAATTGAGAGCTTAAAGTTTACATCTTAGCAGCCATCTATTGTAACGTTTTTCTTGAACAAACGCAGGTCATCTTCCTTCTACTTCTGGCGATTTGGTAGGAAACCGATATTGCTTGGTGCGTCGTGCGTGGGTGTTTCGAGCACTCGTGGCTTGTTTACGTTCACACATCTGCATTCACCTACTCGTCTCCAATGGTCCAATCTGCAGTGGCCATCTTCGGGCAGTTGGAGTGGCACTGTTTCGGAGGACACCTGTGCACGACTACCTTTCTGCCCAATTGCACGGGACCCTCGTGTCGCCCACCAAACAAGGCCCGTTGTACGATCAGGGTCAGTTTTCCTGTCTCGACTGGTCAGCACACCATCAAATGGCCCAACAGCCAAGTGTGGGTGTGTGGGGTTTTGAGGTATGGCCATATTTCAAGGCTACTGGATGCTTTATACATGGTGTTGCAATTTTGATGGGCAGTGTTGAAATGTGAAAGCTAAGGAACAAACTAAGTTATGTAGTTTCGAATATAACTTCAGTTTTTGTATTAGTGTAATTCAGGCCTCGAAATAGATTTTTTAATACAGGTGCACCTTGTGTACCTAAGTTTTTAAATTAGGTGCACAAGGTGCACTGAGTGCACCTAGTGTGAAAAAATTAGGTGCACAATTATATTTTCATGTGCACAGCGCACCTGTGCACCCGGGTATTTCGAGCCCTGGTGTAATTCGTGTTTGACATTTATTCCATAAATGTTTGTTGAAAATTTTTTAAACTGTTTTAAGCCCCCATTGCTGCCCATCATCCAAAGTACAGCTCCTTCTTTGATAAAATACTATACACCTGATACATCCTACATCCTGACATAACTATAGCCCGTTGTGCTGCTACAGTACAACGGTAATTCAGCTAAAGACCTACCATGATGGATCCAATGTATTGTTAAGGTGTGACCTCGTCATCTGACCGTGGTGCAAAATTACGCTGTGTTATCCTCTGATCTTTCCCGTCAGGTCTTATACCGGGCCATCGTCAATAGTCCGTAGTTTGGCTTAAGTGCTTCTATTTTGACTATTTTGATATTTTTGTATGAAAATAATACATGAGACAAAATGCATTTGATAGAAGAATAAAATAAGAGATATTTTAAAGCTTTTCTGTGTGCTGTATCAATAGATATAGCAAGGTTGAGAGACAAATCCCTTGATAAGGTTCGTCTTATATCAAAATGGGTCACAATAGATAACCAAACCCGATCAAACTTTTATACATCATTAACTTAAACAGACATACTAATACAACATCTAAATGAATCATTAGCACTTCTAATTAAATCTATCAGAATTAGGAATAATTATTTATACTGAATGTGTACTTTCCATTAATCAACGTAAGCGATCTCCGAAAATTGGGAACTCTCTAAGTCTCGGTAATTTAATTGCACTAATAAATACCTTCCCTTACAGGTGTTTGTGAAGGACAGCAACATGTTCTACATGCCTCAGTTCAGTTCTCTCACGAGACCCAGACCTCTAACGTCGAACGGGGAGAATGACGTCATTCTGAATGGTGTTCCTGATTGGATATATGAAGGTTAGTAGTTCTAATCTGTTTTATTCAGATAAATGGAAACGCACCTGCAAAAGGTATGATGCAACTGCATGTTGGAAAATATAGGGTCACTGTCCAAATTCGATAATTTTGTGTTATGTTGACAAATTACGTCAAGGTAAAAAAGGTTACAAAAGTGTATGTCTATAAGTGTGTGTCTTGGTTGCTATATTAAACATTTGAAAGACTAGGGGTTTATTAATTAAGGTGCTATCAAATCTTCCAAATTAGACATTGTCTTTTTTTGTATGGTAAGTATATGGTATATCGCAGACTTCGAGCACAAACTCTACTTGGCAATGACGTGTTTTATTTTTACAGCTGTTTACAAATTATATAAATATTAGGTTTTAGAATAGAACAAAATTATAAGGATTTTGATTGTGTTATACTTATTTTAAACACTAATTGATTGTGATTAGGTATTTTTCATCAAAATATCTTCTCATTATAAAAATAAGCATTTAGTGTTTCTGGAAATATGCCAGATAAAAAGTTTTTGCTCTAAGACGATAGCTAAATTCACTGAGTGGCACACTAGATAGTAGGAAAATGCCATCGGTGTAAGGTTAAAAGAATATACAGAGAAAAAAAACCAGGAAACCAATTTTTCCATGCAAGTTTTTCACAGAAAAATGAATGAATCCCTAATTGTAAATGATTCTGTACAAATAATGATTGCTATCAATGTAAATCTAAATATCTGTGATTTAAACAATTTCGATACTACTCTATCTTATTACCCATGCATATTGCTGTTTAGAAATCATTAAAAATTTGAAGAATTTTTAAAGGTTTATTTGTAAAAGAGAAATATTGAACAAGAAAAAATGGAATGAATTAATAAATAAATAATAATCAACACTACAAAATAATAAACATAGTTTGAAGTTTTTTATTATCATAACAAGATACCTGTTTAAAGTTAGTTCTATGATCTCATTAGCAAAAAAGAATTAAGTGAAAAACAATAGTTTCGGGAAAATATTGTCTGACATTAGTATAAGGGTAATTTTGAAGCTGTATTGTTTTGTTGTTTTCAGTTGTTTATAGTCTGCACAGTTTAGAACCGAAAAATATATCGCAAACCAAGTGTGTTATTGTTAGAATCCTTGTGATTTTGCAATCTATATATATAATTCTCTTACGTGGCACGTAAAAAAGACGTTATTTGTTATTGAGTTTTGGCAACACTTACGATTGTTTATTTTCCACGAAATCTCGCGTAACAATTAAATTTACTATCCGGGCTGCGCCGGCTAGCGCTCGGCGGTGTGTAATAGAGCTTTTTTTTAAATTTTTACACACCGTAATTAAACATGTTTTGATTTGTTTATTTTATTTATTTTTATGAAACAATTCTTCAAATCATTGCGTATTCAATCAAATATTTAAGTAAAATTGGTCGAAATATACATATACCGCTACAAAATTTCCCATGTGTAGTGATATTTTGCAGGAAATAGACATATCATTAAAATATAACTCTAAATAATATTTCTGCAATAGGTAATATACCGGAACACATAATGCAAACAAAAACAAAATTCCAATCCTTGGAAAAAATACAAAATTCTGAAAAAAAACACACGTACGTATCTATTCAAACGTGTTGAATTTCGACTTCCTGAATATATTGTGAAATAGAATAATGCGACAAAAGACTTTCAACGATATTGACTAAGACAATAATGATTTATTAACAAAAAGAACACATATTTATAATACTTGGGAATCCTCAAATATGTCCGCAACATCTCGCAGTCAACTCAAATACCCAAACACGGAATTCTAAATCAAATTAAAAAAGTAAGCATTAATTCTGACGTGGCCAGATACCGGGTAGCAAAATTACGTTTAAATTACTTTTACATCAAAGGAAGAAATAAAAAGTCAGTTCAAACATAAATATTACAATTTAATTCCTTATTTAGCATAGAAATTGACCTCGGCTATTTGAAAACAGCAAGAATTCAAAATATCTGGGTAATTTTAATTACCTTGATTGTTGCCATTCGACGATACACAAATAACGTCGATTTTGGGTCCACGTACGTTAGTGTTTTATATATATAGATAGCGTTATCGGAAAAACTTTTATTGAAAAAAAAATGAATATTAGTCGAGCTGTTGCAGCTTACAAACGACATGTATTCGATTTCAAAAGCAGCGTTCATATTTAGAGTCAAAATTTGCTCGAAGTTTTTCATTTGAATTCTGATTCCAGAGGTACTGTATACTTTTTCTGTAGTACAATAAATTTATATTTATAAAATATTGCTTTGGAACATCATATTTTGTAAACAATGCCTTCATTGATGTGAGCGAAGCGGTCAAAGTTCGCGCAGTGAACCAATGAGGATTGCAAAGCAATCCTCAGGGGGTCGGCGAGCGTTAGCGATCAGGGGGCGGGCCCCCTAGTATAAAAATATTGTAACTCTACATTTCGAGTTAACTATGATTAATCTAAACATAAAGACATATAATCAAAGAATACACAATAAATTAGATATATATTGTGTTGATACCTAATTTCTTCCCGTTTTTGTCACTAGTTTGACGTTTGATTTCCGAAAAGGCAAGAATTATTTGCAGGTGCAAAAGAGGATGTGTAAAGTGAAGGTGACGATGACGATTTTACGCATCCTAAGTGGTTTAGAAATGTTCGCCACCTGGATCAGTTCTTTAACCAGAAACCTCAGAACTTCTATGAACGCGGAATCATTCAGATAAGGGATAGATGGAGAAAGGCCCTCAGCCAGAATGGCACATACTATACTAATCAAATGTAAATTTTAGTATTCAAAATAATTTTTCTTCGATTTCTTCTTTTCTTCACGAAAGGAACTTTTGGATCGACCCAGTACATAAATTGATGAAAATAAAGTATAGTTCCATGCATAAGAATGGTCAATTAATAATTTGCACAGCTTCAATTTGTGATTACATTAAAGAATTAATTACACGAAACAAACTGGAAATGAAATATAACATGCATCATCATTTCGACCTACCTACAAAAACACTTTTCACGGACTGTAGTAACTAGATCAGCTAGCTGTCCATTCTGATAACTGGAGTGAATGACTGGATACCACTTAAAAGTCTACTAAATTGCCTGGCAAGAGAATTGAAACTACTGTAGATACCTTTTTTAAGCTTTATTTATTTACTTTACAACTCAATCGGTCTGCTTATCAATTACACGATAGACCGGAGATCGGCTAGGATAAAAAAACTTTTGTCCTTTGGGTAACCATGTTTTCTCTGGTTCTTAGACGATATGGATAAAAGCATTATCTTCTATTGTTCCAGCTGTCATAGAGTTTGCAGTTTCTAGCATTTATTAAAACAACACTTCTCTTTAGGACTTGTTGCAGCGTTGGTATTGCAGCTGATATATCCAAGGGGAAACAATCGAACTGTATACCACATATTCTCAAATTTTTCATAGTAAAGCAATAATAATATCGACATTTTAATAGCTTTTCATATTATTAATGTGCCTAATGTTTAAAATTATTTATACAATTAAACTATGTTAGGCCTAGCTGTTTGTTCAAAAGACAATCAGATATACAACATTCCATTTAATTAGCGGTCACATGCATTTTCATGGACCTCAGTATTCCGGTTGGAAGAGTAACGGATTAGTTACCGGAGGTTTGCGCGTTCGAATCCAAACAAAGAGTGTCGGGTACAAAGGAGCCTAGTGTACGCTAAATCTGTCGAGACTGAAAATCCTCACGGTGCCGTGGTATTTAAGTTTGAAGAGTGGGGTACCAGCTCAGGGGTGACCTCGTCATCTGACTATGGTATGACATACTTAGGTTCAAAATCACGTGTGTTTCTGGACTGTCGCCAATAGCCCGTTGTGCACCTCCAGTGCTAGTTTTATTAAAATATCCACATTCACACCTAATTTCGTTAAATACGACATATGCAATCAACATTAATTGCAATTAAATCTACTGGAATTGAACTTATTTACCTAAAAATACGCTTGTCTGAAGTCTCTATAAATACCTTTTCCAGTATAATGTGAAAATTATGTTCTGTCTTTGAAATTATTAAATTTTTCACATAAAAGAATTTTAAAATTTAAATAACAATCAATCTCTTTATGAAAAAGTTTGTTCAACATTTCGTTAATTTTTCAGTGCTTAATATCAAAACTATCGTTTTTTTTTAACTATATATAAATTATTGTGTTCTATAAATTAATCAAATCCTTGGAAAATCTAATGTTCCAAAGCCATTATTTATACCGTGTTCGAAGCCATTGCATTACCGATATTTAACTAACAATATTAAAATTAGCTTCTTAATATTTATGCAGAAAATATAAGAATTATTTTTCATTTCTAATTATGACTCAAAATTACTCTAAACCAACAGACAATAAACTTGAGAAACATAAAGCAAACTTTCTAAGGAAAATTAAAATAATAAAAAATGTATACCTTTGTGTACAGCTGCCGAAAAAAACGAAGCACTCTTCATTCCAACAATTTTAACAGCAGCGGAAATTTAAAGACTTGTTTTTGACTGAAACTAAAGTCTTCTATAAATTCAAATGCATAAAATTAGCATAAGGGGCCATCTTAGTATTAAATTGAGCAACAGCTTCATAATTTCGAATGAAGAGTCGATTCAGAAGGACTTCTAGTATCGACATGCAAAATTTCAACTCATTCCAATATTAGTTTATGAGCTAAATTACATTTTCCTCATTATTGCGATTTTAGGGAACCACAAAATAGTAAAAACGTCTGACAAATCTTGGATAATAATTATCGGATCATTTGCACTTGCAAAGTAAATATAATAATGTAATTCTCAAATGAGTTTGCACTTGCAAAGTAAATATAATAATGTAATTCTCAAATCATTTGCACTTGCATAGTACATATAACTCTCGGAAAACTGAAAAATACGTTTGAAATAGTGCTCAAATTTAAAATTCAGTAGCTTAAACTACATTTAATCTCTGTGTACAAATTGCGACTTTCTATGTCGAGATGATCCCTGAAATGGACACAAACTTTAGGGTTGAATATTTCGGGATATAACAGTAGTCATGCAATTTCAAAATTAGACTAATTTAACGATGCAGAATCTTATTAAAGCATCAAAACACGCGGTGTTTCTATTAGAATTCTACAAAATTTGATATAAAGGAATCCCATTAATGCAATATTTTGGATTTGAATTTGTAGACGACGTTATACCCTATTGAATGATACCTATCAAGTTGCTCTAGTATGTATAGTGCTCAAAATAAAGGAGGTGGTTCGTGTTTTTCTTCCGTGACTGTATACAATACCGCTTTTTTGTGGCAGAAAAGTGAAACTTGATCTGTAACAAGACATTTTTAAATTCGTATAACTGCTACTAGAAAGTGTTCGTTTATACAGTGTGTCGCGTTCTAACATCACAACAGCTCTAAAAAGTATAAGAATTAAAAAATATATTTTGTTAGTTCGTGACAAATCCACTATCGTGTAATTAAGCCCTTTCAACTGTAAACGAACGTGTAAGTATACACTAGAAATCACAAACATTGACATGAATATCGTTATTTTTTTTACTAATTCAAATTTTTTCCAAATCTTTAGCTTTCAAATGATGCCAGGTTTTGTAAACATACGAAATAATTTTCTAAATACAAGGGTTTTCGTTAAGTACTGACACCATGCCCAAACATGTTTCAAAACTTTAACTTGATTTCTGAAGAACTATGTTTGTGCTAGATAATGCTTAGTTCAAACACTGATACCTCACACTGAATCGGTCTATTATTATTATATTTGCATCATTCTAATCTATATAATACAGTGGATGTTTTGACCTTCAAAGTCATTAGATAAGAAATTGAGTTTTAGTTGATTTTTAACTGTCAAAATTCCTGAGAAAAAAAAACTTAGAATTCCTTCGTGAATAACATTACATAAAAAATCTATTGACTTTAGCAACTTGATTGAGCGTCAGAACATGCAGAATAATAATAGGAATAATTTGTAACATGAACTGTCTTTCTGAAACAATTGAGGTATCACTGTGTTAAAAAATAATACTAATTTTATACTAAATTGAATAATTAATGAATAGATTCATCTGAATTTTTCAAACTGAAATGATTAGGTACAAACCAATAACTATTTGTAATAAAATTGCATTTTTAAAGTCAAAATTATTTAGTGTATATGTACACCTTAATGGAGACACATTACACTAGATCTAAAACTGAAATATAATCGCACATTGGAAATTCTAGTCACTATTTTACAAAATTAGTGTTTCACAAAAGTGAACTTGTGCCCAATATCCAATACGGAATATTGAATAAAAGCTATGAAACGTTGCCTTTCTAAATGTGAAAGTGAAGACTGAAATCGACTTTTAGTTCAGTCTGGTACGCAGAACAGTCTCTTTTCATTGTGTGGTAACAGTTATTCACATAGTTATATGCATAAGGCGATATAGTTCAGGCATCCTTTGAACATGTACCCTACAAATATTTAAAATTAAAATTAACTAAGGACATTTTTATTTCTGTAATTGACACATAAGCATATATTTTAATTAAATGCCAATTATATTATGTGTACAAACCAATTAAGTACTTAAACTTATTAGTAGGGCAACTTTTTTGTTGCAGTAAAAATGGGAAAAGTTGCATTTATCATTCCTTAAAGTTGCATTTATGGAAATGAAGTTGCATTTATTTTTGATACTAAATTATATTTTTGAATCTAACATAAATTATTCGTAAAATATTCAAAAATTCAAATTTATGACAATTTTAGTTGTAAACAACACCATTATAATAGTCATTAAATACAGGAAAACGTTGAATGACCGATCCTTGGCCAGTAATTTCTTTAACATTGAAAAACTGCGTCTACCGCAGTCATGTAATGTGCAGTATCGGATAGCAGAAGTGCAAAATTCTTTCGCTCAACATTCAGAGATTTTAAAACGTCATCTACAAGGCGAACAGCATATTGATGATCGACACTCAAATCGTAAACTCTGCAGTCGATTACGCATGTTTCCTCTGGATTATCAAGAGTGCCAACCAATGTGTTAAAGTACGTCTTGCCATTTATTTCACTTTCATCTGTTAGGATGAACACCTATCCATGAACTTCTTGCTTTGGCGTTCGAAAGATCACGTGTGGCATTCACACGTGATCAGGGGTTGATTCAGAGTGCAAAAAATGAAATAGAAATTTTATATTAATTAATTTTAAGCTAAATTTTAAAAAATTGCAGGTGGTTGCATTTATGCAGAAAGTTGCATTTATGTTGTGGTTGTTGTCGTGCGGGCCATATATGGCCCAATTGGGGGTGCCATTACCCCGGAGGGTTGAACTTCTTCATACATGGCACATCCGTTTTACAGGAAGGTCCCTTTCACACATCCATTCACTCACACATATCGTAATTTAGATCCCAATCAGAGGCCGATAACCCCCTGATCAGATACCCCCAGAGGTATTGATTTGGTATGGGAACATGGGGGACTTTGTGACCATGACCTATTTAACGTGCCCCAGCCAACATTAGCGAACACGACGGTATTTAGCCAGGTCTAAGCGCCGATCTCGCAACCATCAGAATTGCAGGCTCCGTCAAGAACAGAACCCACAACCCTTTCGATGCTAGCCCGACCCTCTACTGACTGAGCTACCGCGGCTCTATGTTGCGGTTATAACTCACTTACAATACATCCCATGTTGGAGGAATTTTGGTTTTAGTACTTTACATGCAACGCGGTACGTGTGATAAAAAGTTGCATTTGTTGCAAAAAGTTGCCCTACTTATTAGTTAATTTGTTACTAATAGTTGTTAATTAATAGTTAGTTACAAAATAAACATATATTTTTTTTCTTCTTAAACACGTTTCCAATGTGCAAGTTGAAAGGGTATAATTGATAGCCAGGTTTGAAGAGTACCTGATTCGCAAATGGAGGGTTGCGAAAACGAATCCAACCTAAAACTGTCGTGTACAAAAAGGTCTGGCTGCCCAACGTTAAATCTATCGTGGCCTCGAATGTCCTCACGTTGGGGTGATATAGAAGTTTGCAGAGTCGGTTGCCAGGTGTGAACTCGTCATTTGACCGTGGTTCAAACTTATGAGATGACCGGATCTTTCCTTTCGGGTTTTATTCCTGACCATCTATATATATAATTCTCTTACGTGGCACGCAAAAAAGACGTTATTTGTAATCGCGTTTTGGCAACACTGTACGATTGTTTGTTTATCGCGAAGTCTCGCGCATCGATTGAATTTATATCGTTATCGGATGAAATTTTATTGAAAAAAAAAAAGGAAATTTTAATGAGCTGTTGCAGTTAGTTTATAATAGAAATCAAAGAAAGCGGAGGATCTTTTCAGGACCATTTAAAAAACGGTCCTTTTCAGGGCCAACAATTATAGTTCAACAAGACGCTTGCACTACAAGACGCTTGCACGGCAACAAACTCAATGAAAAAGTGTGGGTCGTTTGAGTGCTGGGAAAATGTACACACAAACAACATGCTGGGTATTCAATTCCCAAAGCAACGCTCACATTTCGAGTCAAAATTTGCACAAAGTTTTCATTTGAATTCTGATTTTAGAGATACTGTATATGTTTTTTCTGTAATACAGCAAATTTAGTTTTTAAAAACATTACCAATCGGTAACATATTTTGTAAACAATCCCTTCTGCTAGGACACATGTCTTCATTGAGGCGAGCGAAGCGAGCATAGGTTCGCGCAGCGAACCAATGAGGATTGTGAAGCAATCCTCCGGGGGTTGGCGAGCGTTAGCGAGCAGGGGGCAGGACCTTTAGTCGTCAATAACCCGCTGTGTTGCTCGTGCGACATGAAGTAAATCATTATAATCTACCAAATTAATTTTTCATAATCTACCTAATATCTACCAATCCAATTTAAGAAATAAAATAATTTTTGAACTTTATATAGTTCAATCCTTGTATATGTCTTTTATAATTTGTCTGGTTGGTTATTTCTGAACACCGGTGCTGTTGGTTGTTTTAGAAGACATGGAAACTATTCCGAAAAATACATTTCGGTGAGCGAGCCGCGGTAGCTGAGTCAGTAGAGCGTCGGGCTCGCATCGGAAGGGTTATGTGCTCTGTCCTCGACGGATCCTGCAATTATGATGATTGCGAGATCGGCGCTTCGACCTGGCTAAAGACCGTCGTGTTCACTAATGGTGACTGGGGCACGTTAAATAGGTTGTGGTCACAATGTCCCACATGTTCCCATACTAAATCAATACCTCTGGGGGTACCTGATCAGGGGGTTATCGGCCTCTGATTTAGATCTAAATTACGATATGTGTGAGTGAATGGATGTATGAAAGGGATCTTCTTGTAAAACGGATGTGTCATGTATGTCGAGCAAAGTCGGACTTCCTCCCAATGGGGCTCAATAACATGGAAGGCGCACCCTCCTCGCCTCTTGCCGTCTTCGACGGGCCTGGCACTCCTATGCTCTGCTAGTGTAGGCATAAGAAACAGCAACAACATATCTCGGTGAAGTGTAACTGAGCGCACTGCTAACATGTTTAATGAAAATACCAGTTTAGTTTAGTGTATTTCCAAATTACCTTGATTGAATTGTAAATATGTTGATTATATATCATATACCTTGTTTTAGATGTACTAATTGCGTATAAAAAGTAATTCATAAATTATATTTATGTAGTGTGGTCTTATTTTTTTTTTAATTTCAACAAGCCGCAATACTGTTTTAATACAACAGAGTCAAAACATAGTTTAGTGTCTTATTCATATGATTAAAGAACTTGAATTATCATTTGTAAAAAAAGAGAAACACTTCTTTTAAATTTTTAATTGAAATTCATTATTATGAATGTAAATATAAAATATAAAGTTAAACAATTATTTTTATTAAAAACACATATTTGTAAAACGTCTTGTAGTTATTTTTTATTACATTATGAAGTCGTTTATTATTATCAAATAAGTAGATAGTGTAAATAACAAAGTCAGTTATTCATCAAAACATTACTTAAGAAACAGAAAAATAATTTTTTAAACATTTACTGTCGAACTTTCAAAATAAAAAAGTGCTCTTTAACGAGTTTGGAGACATCCAAATTTAATTATTTCGGTCTAAACTGCAATTTGGGAAGAAATAAATATTTATTTCAATTTGTTCTCAGAAACGAATTATAATATAATTAATATAATTACATTCCATTCAGCTGAAAGTTAATTAACTTATTACTTTTATATATATCACTAAGTGCACTTCATTACCGCAGTACCAAATCATCTTCTGATGAGTTAACGTAAACACATAATATTTTTTTTTCAGCAACATAATTATATTCCTCCATTTCATAACATGGATAAATATTATCATATACTCGTTAAACCGATTAGCATTTGTAACAAACAGTGCATAAAAATGTTCGTATTTTTCCTTTGTAAAAAGTTAGGAAATGTTTAAAACTTTTTAGAAAAGAACAATAAAATTTGACTTGAAAGCAACGTTTCCATTTATAATTTACTTTTCTAATTTTATGCCTCAGTAATCAAAAAAGAGTGCATTAAATTAAGAATTTCTACCTGTGAAAATAAATTAGTTTTATAGATTACTTTATCGATCGGTAAGAATTTTAGCGAATGATGTTCGACAATGATAAAAAAAGAAATAAATGCTGGAAGAAAATAACAGAAAATAATATCTCTATATTTCTTAAGCTGAACATTTAAATGAATTAAATTCCATGATTGTGTTACTTGCATCAGAACATTTTTCAGTTCGCATGTCAGATACAGCTTATCAATAAATAATATATTGCATATTACTTCTTATGACGTTTAATACATCATCTATCAAGGGAATTGTCTGTTTTTTTCCGATGGACGTTATATCTCGTTCTTTCGACGAAAACTGACCAGATCATGAGGGGTAATAATGATTCATAATAAATCAGCTATATCTCGTTGACTAGTATGCCGTCATTAGAAAAATTGGTCAGATCTAAAGGGAGAAGATATCTCATAGAAACCATTTGGAGGTTTAAAAAGTTCTCTCTTTATCAAAAAACAACAAAACAATTCAAATAAAAAAACTCAGATCGCTGTATTCACAAACAACATTAACATTGAAATAATTTAGCATCGAAGCTCTTTTAGTATTTTATATCTAATCTCTAGTTTCCTAAAAGGAAGTATTTGTCTATCTGTTCATTTTTTTGTTTGTTTGTTATGTACGCGTTCCTGAGGAATCAATGGCACTTACAATAATAGGATTTAGCACACTGGTAGTTTGAATTTTTTATAATTTTTGTACGAAGCCCAAATTTTAAAATTCAATCTATGACATTTTTAAAGGAATTTACTATAATTTAATTATTATTGTTTTTCTGAGAATGGCAACACCATAAAAAGATTGCAGATTCTAAATTTTTTTTTTCGTTTCCGTTTCTTTTTGCGGAGGACCGATATAAGCCGAAGAAAAAAAGTTTGAACTGTAGTTATGTAGTTCTTTTTTTCTATCTCCTAGATTGTTAAGATAGAGTAGAAATTTCACCATATTTGAAATCTGCGAAAAATTTCACATTAGATTCATACCTAAAAATATGATATTTTTTATTTTAATAATTTTTAAATTGAATATATTTTATATTTTTGCAAGATATTGTGACGTCACGCAAACCTTCACATTCGAGAAATTCATTTCCTGCGCTCATACGATTCCAGCTAAGGAAAGCAAAACAAATATAACAAATTTTGACTCGCATTGTTCAGTTCTTTTTTGTAAAATCTGGATAGTTGAAGATGGATTGAAAATTTCAACGGATTAGAAATCTGCGGAAAATTTGACACCAGATAGATAGTTTCGAAAGAGATTGTGACGTCAAGCCGATTGGATCTCTTCGTAATTCGAATATGACCGCATTTTCGTTTTTGTAAAATCGAGGTCGTTAAAAATAGATTTAAAATTTCATCTGATTTGAAATCTGCGGAGAATTTTGCACCAGATATATAGATACCTTATATACATTTGATTTTCTTTTAATAAATAATTTTTCCAATTAAATATTTACATTTTTGCAAGTGATTCAAGAGATTGTGACGTCACACCGATTGGATCCGCCGACCAACCGGTATAGTGGTTAAGGTGTTAGCCTCTAGATCGGAAGGTTCCTGCTTCGAATCCGGGCCCGGGCATGGATGTTTGTAAACGTATGGTGTAGAGGCGGCTGGTGCACCTTAAATCTGTCGTGGCCGAAAGTCGTCACGTTGGGTTGGCGTGGAAGTTTGGAGAGTGGGATGCCAGCTCAGGTGTTGCTTCGTCATCTGACCGTGGTTCAAAATTACGAGGTGTTGTCCTCGGATCTTTCCCTTAAGGGACTGATCCCGGACCGTCGTCAATAGCCCGTTGTGTTGCTCTAGTACGACGTTAACTAAAAAATTACCAATTACCGATTGGATCCCTTCGCAATTCGAATTTAGCCGTATTTGACAATGAACGTTGCTCATGGCCAACGGTTCACCACCGGCAACATAGTTATTTCTCGTATCCAATAGGCTGCGCTTCGCAAACCAAATGAAAATTCGTAGCAATCACTGGGGGTTACCGAGCAGTGGTCATATCTGACCCCGCGGAAAGTATTGTCACGAGAAACGCCATGCTGGCCATGAAGTGGCTACTAAGTTAAAAAAACGAATTGGTTACGAATTGATGGAATGTTTTACTTTCTTAACTTTCAGTTAGAACATCAAACTCTCTTTTTTCTCAGTGACTCTTGCTAAAAAATTAAAAAAAAAGTTTTATTATATAAGGGATGTGGAGTTCACTGTATAAGATCCTGATCTTTTATACAATTGAAGTACTTACAATTTGAATTAGATTTAATATATTTGTAAAAAAGTAACAGTTAATTGTTTACGAATAGTACGATATAGTAATTTAGTATAAATTCAAACATTAATCAAAAAACAATTTAAACTGATTGTTTTATACTCGTATCCTTAATAAATATTCGCCGTACTTTTTCCATAACTTTCAATTGAAAAAAGTTTAAATAAAGGCCCTATTTGCATCATTTGGGAAAATAATATTTGTGATTATAAGTTAAATTAATCCGAACAGATTTGCCAATATTCTATTGAAGGCGTTTTCATATTTTCTCTTTACAAAATTTTCGCATTTTCATATTAAAGTCAGTATTATATGTCAATACCTTGAAATTTGAATGAGATAAATATTTATACATAAATATAAATAAGCAATTCGTTCTTCATCAATTCGTGTAAATTCTCCAAAATCCCCTTTAAGGGGGTTTTCCATGAAAGTTTTCAGAAATGGGTGAAATACAAAAATAACTCTGGCATTAGATAAGTAGCTTTATATTGAAAACCAGTTACTCTTGAATCTTAAATTGCTTTTTGTCACACTAAAACGCCATTTCTTTTTCTGCAGAGGAAATCTTAGGCTCAAATAACGCCATCTGGTGGTCAGATGATGGAACGAAAATCGCCTATGCTTGTTTCAACGATTCGGACGTAGACTTCATAAATCTACCCAAATATGGTGATTACCACGACGTAACAAATCTGTACCCTCAGTTCAGGAGGTTTAGGTATCCAAAGGTAATTATAATTTTCAGTTGTATTTTCAGCTTTTTGTTTTTTTCTCTCCAATATATTCATGCTTAACCTTCTGAGAGCCACGAGATTTAAGAGTTGCCATCACTCTTGCAGCACATATAATGGCTAAATGACCACAGATATTGGCTGAAAGAGTCCAATGAAAGATTCTGTTGGTCAAGAAGATAAAAATTGGTTTGAAGTTATGTGAGACTTCAGATTGTTGAACGTATATGTTACATCCATGTGAAAATTTGAATACAATGCCAAAAATAAAGGCTTCCGTTTTCCATTAAAATTCAATAGACCGTTGTGTTCCTACAGTGCGATGTTAATAAAAATACTAACCTACCTCCATTATAATTCCTAAATGTTAGCCTTAACAATTATTATTAATAGGAATAGCAAATACTTCATGTTTTATTCATTATAAAATGTATAGGAAAACCGTGAAGTAACCGATCATGCCAATAAATGAATTTGAATTTTGAGAGTTCATTTGAACTTCTGCATTTGGGTATTGTGAATAATTTGTTATGTTTCTAAACAGCTAGTATAAATAAATTTGCTAATCTGATATAATACACTTTGGGTTCGTAATATTATTTAAAAAAATTACAAATTTAAGAGGTAGTTTGTGATTTTATGGAGAAATGGCCCTATTTTCCAAGCTGCTCCAAACACAAGACAGTCAACATCAAGTAATGCACATAATAGGAAAGTTTAGCTTGCACGTAGAGGAGAAATACATAGATGGAGGAATGGAACTTCAGCTCTTCCTATAGTTTGCAGGTAGCTAATGCAGTAGGGAACCCAGCGGTCTCATATACTACCCTACAATAATCGACAGGACAGCAAGATGTGATGGTATAATGGAAACAATACATGCTTTAATAGGTGGATGGTCCTCCATGTGCTGTAATTACACTACCAACCCTTTTCTGCATACTTTCGACGAGGCTTTGATACACAACTATGGGTGTTTGTGTCCATTCCTGCTGTAAGAGTGTCACCAGCTTAGATGTCGATTTCGGATGTGGTTCTCTGGTGCGTAAGACTCTTTCTAACTCGTCCCATAAATGTTCTAAAGGGTTTTGGCCGGAAATCTGATCAGGTCAGGTAATACGTTTTACATCCTTATCTTGATACCACTGCTTGACAGAGGTTGCAACATGACACGGAGCGTTGTCATCCTGAAAGTAACATTCACCCATTCCATAAAATTGCCGGAGCGTTGGAAGAACAAGATTGTCCAAAATATTTAGGTAGACGTCGGCGTTCAATTAACGAGGAACAACATTCAAAGGTTCCAGGCCTTACCACGAAAAACACCGACCAACCGGTCTGGTTGTTAAGATGTTAGCCTCTAGATAGGAAGGTTCCTGGTTCGAATTCGGGTCAGATCATGGATGGTTATAAGCGTATGGTGTAGAGGCGGCTGGTGTGCCTTAAATCTGTCGTGGCCAAAATTCCTCACACTGGGTTGGTGTGGAAGTTTGGAGAACTGGGTGCCAGTTCAGGTGTTACCTCGTTATATGACCGTGGTTCAAAATTATTTGGTGTAGTCCTCGTTCTTTCCTTTTGGGTATTGAACCCGGACCGTCGTCAATAGCCCGTTGTGTTGCTTTAGTAAAAATTACCAAAATTATCAAATTACCGTATGTAATTCAACTAACATTTCATTACAATTATAATTATTGGAAGGGAGCTGGTGCACGTTGAATTTGCCGTGGCTTCAAATTAAACCTCACTTTGGTGTGGTGAGGAAGTTTGGAAAGTGGGATGCCTGCTTAGATGTGATTTCGTCATCTGATCGTGGTTCAAAACTATTTGGTGTTGTCCTCGTGTATTTTCGTTCGGGTTTGATGGCGAACCATCACCATAGCCCGTTGTGGTCCTCCAGTACGACGTTAATTATAACCTACCTATTACCTTTACAATCTAAACAACCGTGCCATACTTGGAAATTATTCGTTATATTTTATCAATACAGATATTTTCCTTGCGAAAGACATAAAAAAATGTATTGTCACCAAAGGACCATAGTAAAAATAACCCATACAAAGGTTTTGAGTCTGGAATTGATGGTTATAGATGGAACATATATTAAGAAAGTTTTTATGCGCTCCGCACGTGAAAATCGTCTTGCTAGACAATGTTATGCTCATAAATATCCTTCTCTTTACATTCGCATTTCTTGGCTGCATGCCCAATGCTTATCGATATGGGCGAAACAGTGGTAAAAAGTTATAGGACAGAAAATAAAAATCCTAAGTTTTTGGAATAGTAATAGTTACATTTCTACCATTGATAAAATAGTATATGTAAAACCTCGTCTTGGGGCTATGTTAGCCCAGTTGGTAGAGTCGTGTATTATTAGAGACTAAAGAGTTCAAAGCTTAATCCAACGAAAGACGGTCGTGTACGTGTGGGCTGGCACACGTTAAGTCTATCGTGAACTGAACCGGTAGCGTTATTTGAACTGATATGTCGTCACGTTTTCATGATATGAACATTTGGAGAACTGGGCGTAAACTGATGTTTTGACCTTGTCATCTGACCGTGGCTGAAACTTACAAGGCGTTATCCTTCCCATCTTTACCTTCGATATTGATCCGAACTTTCGACAACAACCCGCTCTGTTGCTCCGTTTCACCGTTAATTCTACTACCTACCTCAACCTTCTTTAGTCAGCCAAATGAACTAAGAATTCTAATTCTTTTCCTATCCTTGAACACATACAGATAGTTTAAAAAGATGTTACATTTACGGTTTTTCAACGTGCGGCGCCGCTGCCGCGACGCAAGTGCGGTCAGAGATGCATTAGATCCGATAGAGCAGTGCACACATGCCTCCAGCGCCGCTGGGGTGACGCATGTCCAACTTGCGTGCGATATGTACCGCAGTTTCCGACGGCGCCGTACATGAGTCTCCGTTCTGATGTACCTTGTTTTCATAAACAAATGGAATATAGACAGTCCAGTCACATTAATGTGACCATCACCTACTTTCGACGTCAACGTGAAATAACCAATCACAAAAGGCAGGTGGCAGTACATTGCAGTGGAGTGTATATAAAGGATGTCCTAGGGCATCGGAAAGCATTTCAATCGTTGGCGTAATGCAGAAACGTAGCGATTTATCCGACGTCCAAAAGGGCATGATTATTGGCTTTCGGGAAAAGAGGGGAAGCATTTCGGAAACGGCTAATTTTGTGAACTGTTCGCGTGCCGCCGTGGTATAAGTATACCATGCATGGCAAAATGACACTATCTAAAATCAGCGGCGTGGCACATGTGGTGCACCACGGGCTATAGATGACAGAGGCGAACGAAGGCTACGGAGATGCGTTCGGGCGAATAGACGTGCAACTGTTGAGCAACTGACCGCCCAGATGAACCAAGAGGCTACCAAGAGTGTATCCTCAACAACGGTTCAGCGAACTTTGCTGCGCATGGGCCTCCGCAGCAGACGCCTGGTTAATACACCTATGCTGACTGCTGGTCATCGGCGACGAAGGCTGGAATTGGCACGCCAGTACCGCAACTGGACGTCCACAGAGTGGCGACAGGTGGCTTTTTCCGATGAATCACGTTTTATGCTCCATCGGACAGATGGACGTTGGCGTATACGGCGTGAAACGTCTGAAAGCAAACACCCTGACACAATTTCCGGAAGGATTCAGGCTGGAGGAGGGAGCATTATGGTTTGGGGAATGTTTGTTTTCCTGGCATTCACTGAGTGCACTCATCACCAGAAATCTAATTGACTCTCTTCCTGCACTTCTCGCAGCTGTCCGCTCTGCCAAAGGTGGTCATTCTGGCTTCTGACAAGTGGTCACATTAATGTGACTGGACTGTGTGTAAATAATAATTAATAAATGGTTGTATCCAGTAACGTCTATTTTGTTTCAAAAATTCTTTTTTTTTTACACCAAGTAAGAGAAATAAACACATTTTTTCGATAGAATATTTATCGCTAATGGCGCGAAATGAGTTCATGCGTCATTTCACGGTTATGTGTGCATACTTGGGCTTCGGTGCCGCAGTGGCGCCGGACGTTGAAAAACCGGATGTATTCACCGGCCCTTATACATTCAATTATGCTTTCATTTATAAACACTGCATTCATCAGGTGAAATTGAATATTCTACGTTATATTGAAATAGATAATCCTTAGCCAAACTGGAAGTGACTAATGTAAAAGCTTCAAAAAATTATTGATAGATTTAAGACGATGGAAAGTGTCTGCAGCTATTTCGAGTGGATAAAACGACCATCACCAGGACCGAAATAAACATCAGAACAACTGAAGTATAAATATCTTAAATTATAAACGGTGCTGTAACCACTGAGATGTTCTAATCAAGTCCTTCCTGGCCACACATAAGGAGGGGTAGGTATTTCATTAGCGAACGACGATATGTCCTATTGAGGACCGTGTGGTATCAAACCCGAAGGAGGATTCGAAGAAAGCACCACGTAATGTTGAACCACGATCAGATGACGAGGTCACACCTGAGGTGACACCTCACTCTACAAACATCCACGCCAACGTGAGGACATTTGATGCCACGACAGATTTACCGTGTAGCCCTTTTGTTCAAGGTGGTCTTTTGTTGGATTCGAATTAAGAATCCTCCTGTATCTAATCTTGTATTCTTCTAACCGATCTACCAATGAATACGATACTGTAAGTTGAAATTTGGTAATTATCCAAGTTGTTTTGACGATTTATATCGTTCATGAAGATCAAAAAGTAATCATGCATGCTGCTGTCGCAGCTATAAAACAACATTGATCTTCGCACTCGCTAGGCAAATGTAGATAGTGCGTTGCTTCTTGTTGTTGTCGTGCGGGCCATATATGGCCCAATTGGGGGTGCCATTACCCCGGAGGGCTGGACTTCTTCATACATGACACATCCGTTTTACAGGAAGGTCCCTTTCACACATCCATTCACTAACACATATCGTAATTTAGATCCCAATCAGAGGCCGATAACCCCCTGATCAGGTACCCACAGAGGTATTGATTTGGTATGGGAACATGGGTGACTTTGTGATCGCGACCTATTTAACGTGCCCTAGCCACCATTAGCGAACACGACGGTCTTTAAGCCAGGTCCAAACGTCGATCTCGCAACCATCAGAATTGCAGGCGCCGCTGAGGACAGAACCCACAACCCTTCCGATTCGAGAACGACAATTTAAATAAAAAATAAAGGTGGAAATAAAAGTTTGCATGGGTACATTGCAAAATTTGACGACATCCAATTTTAGTTATTTGTAACCTTCCTCAAATCACACACTAAAATACTTTCACATTTAAATTTTCTGCAATAAAACATGCAAATGCGTTTTATTGTATTGTTACGATATTACTACGAGGTTCGTTCGGAAAGTAATGTCTATTTGGACATGCGCCTCACTATGACAGTGGCAGGTGCACCGTTCAAAGTCTATCCGTTTTAAGGACTCGTCTGCCAGCTGTCTACTGAATTACATCGTATTATAACGGTTATGCTGTTTTGGTAAGCGAAGAAAATGTCCAAGAAAATCGAACGTGCCGCCAAATGTGAAGTGAGATCTGTGATCCGATTTCTAAACGCAAAAAAAAGTGCAACCAAGCAAAATGTATCGTGAAATCAAAGCAGTGTACGGTGATATGATGAATGAATCATGTGTGCATCGTTGGTGCCGAAAGTTTTATGAGGGAGAGGTTTAATGATCGATGTAACCGACCAAGTGTTATTACGGATGAGCTTGTCAAGTCTATCGGCACACTCATCAAACAAGATAGGTTATCCTTTACAAAAATGTAACAGATCAACTCAAATTCTTAAAAAATTATACAAGGTGGGTGCTACGCATGTTCCATGAAGACCACAAAGTCTTAAAGACGTAACTGCTTATCGTAATGGACTGGCGGCAGATGATTATGACGCTAGTATTCAAAAGCTCGTCACAAGGTACGACAAATGCTTAAGTTTGTAAGAGGACTATGTAGAAAAGTAATATAAGGTATGAAAATGTGAAGACCACAAAATCTTAAAGACGTAACTGCATATCTTAATGGACTGGCAGCAGAGGAGTATGACGCTGATATTCAAAAGCTCGTCACAAGGTACGACAAATGCTTAAGTTTGTAAGAGGACTATGTAGAAAAGTAATATAAGGTATGAAAATGTGAAGACCACAAAATCTTAAAGACGTAACTGCATATCTTAATGGACTGGCAGCAGAGGAGTATGACGCTGATATTCAAAAGCTCGTCACAAGGTACGACAAATGCTTAAGTTTGTAAGAGGACTATGTAGAAAAGTAATATAAGGTATGAAAATGTGAAGACCACAAAATCTTAAAGACGTAACTGCATATCTTAATGGACTGGCAGCAGAGGAGTATGACGCTGATATTCAAAAGCTCGTCACAAGGTACGACAAATGCTTAAGTTTGTAAGAGGACTATGTAGAAAAGTAATATAAGGTATGAAAATGTGAAGACCACAAAATCTTAAAGACGTAACTGCATATCTTAATGGACTGGCAGCAGAGGAGTATGACGCTGATATTCAAAAGCTCGTCACAAGGTACGACAAATGCTTAAGTTTGTAAGAGGACTATGTAGAAAAGTAATATAAGGTATGAAAATGTGAAGACCACAAAATCTTAAAGACGTAACTGCATATCTTAATGGACTGGCAGCAGAGGAGTATGACGCTGGTATTCAAAACCTCGTCACAAGGTACGACAAATGCTTAAATTTGCAAGGGGACTATGTAGAAAAGTAATATAAGCAAAATAATAATAAGGTATAAAACTACGGTTAATTAATAATACGGAAATAATAAGGTATGAAAATGTGAAGTAAGAACAGTGAAAATTTTAATTGGTCTATATTTTATTTAAAAACGGGCAGTACTTTCCAAACAACCCTAGAAAATTGGGTTGACGAAAAAGTTCAGCCCTTTTGCTTGGTGCTAGATGGCATTGCATCCCAAGACCGAAGTGTTATCTACTCCAAAATGTATTAAGTTTTGATGTTGTTTGAAAGAAGTTATTTCAGCGAGTACTTGGGGAAACTATTGAAATTTGAGTGTAGAAGGGGTTATGTGACATTTGTGTTTACATTTTGGGATTATTGCTGTTTTTAAGTTGCCTCGGGGTGAGGTATATGTAAGAAAAAATACGTTTAAAAACCTCTATACGGATACATACAACAACATCAATCCCGAATTCTTTCCAACTCATCTAGTAAAAGTACTAAGGACTTTGAGGCCAAATATCTCGAAACTACGAAAATGTCACATAATACATTCCACCCGTTTTTACTACGTTTTTTAGGTTTCTTTAAGCATTAAAAATGACATAAAATAATGAGCATATTTAACATTAACTGCCTTTAACAGCTGTCATGGGTCTCACAGATCCCGAGTCATTTTTGACAGATCGTTTAAAGACAGTTTAAAGTCTACTTTAGTAATCAGTAATTTAGAATTTTGTCTATACATTCTTGTTTATTATAGAAAAAAATTAAAGGTATTGATGACGCAAACCGTAGTAATATAAAATGCATTTCATGTTAAAAATTGAATTATCTAAATTTAAAATGTATAAATAATAATTATCTAAATTTAAAATGTATAAATAATAATTATTTAAATTTAAAATGTATAAATAATAATTATCTAAATTTAAAATGTATAAATAATAATTATCTAAATTTAAAATGTATAAATAATAATTATCTAAATTTAAAATGTATAAATTATATTTATTTAAATTTAAAATGTATAAATAATAATTATCTAAATTAAAAATGTATAAATAATAATTATCTAAATTTAAAATGTATAAATAATAATTATCTAAATTTAAAATGTATAAATAGTAATAATCTTTCCTTAACATAATCTTAAATAATAATCTTTCCTTAATATGTTATATTAATCAACTTTATACTCACTTTAATGAGAGAGGTCTGAGAGGCCCCATCCACACTAGTTACGAGACGGTTTGTGACGCAGCAGTCAAGGATTATTATGCTTCTTTATTTAAGAAAAGGAAATAATGATTCCATGGCCAAAAGAAGATATATGTTGTGTAGGGTGAGGGTGCCGTTGACGAGTTTTCACCAATTTCGCAAATGATGTAATTTACTTTTGACGAAGGCGAGATAAAGATCTGATGAGGAGATATCTCTCACTCGTGCAAGTAACTTTCCTTAATTCCGAGACACCTCGTTTGGATAACCACCAAGAGGGGTCATTCTGTGCATGTGGAGGAATATTCATGATGCAGGCGTGCTTCCTAGATATTTTGAGACTCAAATCCCTGTTTTGGAAACGATCCAAACCTTATAGTAGTAACTCAAACGCTTAATCTCCTTTTTGAGGTCAATATGGCACGGGACATTAAATAATCACCAATAAAGCTTGTCGATCTGTTAGAAAATAGATTGCAACTAGACAGGGTTGGAAGAATGGGGTAGTGTACCGTAAATCATAGTTGCATTCACGCAGACAATGCGAATTGTGAAAGTGTGAATTTATGATCGCAAGCGTTATAGGTCTGTAAGCTCCTTCTTCAAACATTGAAATCCATCTGTCATTTTCTTCATATATAAGCATGATTTATTTTTCATTTTAAAACGGTGAAAAGGGATTTTCCTGGATCTATTTATTGTAGATAGACGTTTTGATAGCGATATCGAATTGTATGTGCTGCTTTTAGAGAGAAAATAAAGTTGAAATGGAGTGTTAAAGATTTCAGTCATCCTTGCAAAGATATATTGTCTTTGTAGGTAATGTGGCTCATCTGAATTTAAATATTGTAACTAATAAGGAAAATATATTGAAGGTTGGTGTTGCATATTTCCTTCGAGTGTTTATATGAATGATGCGTGAATCACTCATGTTAAATATTGCTCTTTCCTGTTTCAAGATATATGAGTTCCTGTGTCTACATTACTGTTTCTTGTATACGTATTCTTATCAGTTCATTTGGCTGATGGAATCATCATTATAACTAGGGGGCTTCGCCCCCTTTTAGCTTTCCCCCGCCGACCCCCGAATAGCGAAAATATCCCAATTTTCCTAAATTTGTCAGACCAACTTTGATAGCATCGAATTTATTTATTCACCAATTTAAAAAATAATTATACCGTAAGAAAGAGTACATTCTAAGGCATACTGCGATATTTTTTTATTTAAAAACTAATAGTAATAAAATATAGAAATGACAGTTTAAAAAAACAACGAAAATGTCCCGATTTTTCCCGAAATTAAAAAAAAAATATTATTAGGAACCAAATTGAAATTTCTAAAAAACTCGACGAGCTGCAAAAGTTTAGATTGAGAAGTACTCTTTAAAAAAAACTCACGTCTTAAGACTGAAAATTTGAATGTGTTTTGCTCACTCGTGGAAGAAATTTCGCTTTTTCCACTTTGGCACTTAATAAACCCTAAACTAATAGCCGCATCGGAAAAAGATCTTCACAATTGTCCAGGGAAGACGATGAAGAACAAACCATGTTAATTATATATTTTTCTGATCTGTACTTTCTCGGGAAACCGTCTAAGAATCGAGGTAAACAACACATTTTTCAATCTTGCGGCGGCAGCGGTAACTTTTTTTAAATGTAGAGAGATTCGCAGTGAGTTAGTTGTCTCTGAGTAATTACGCTGTTGGTATCATTTCGTAGGCTTGTATGTTGCGATGCCTCTTTATAATGATTAAATGTCTTATTGGACATGGAGTTACACTTTAATTTCATTATCACAAGACATAACAGTTGATATTATGTATTATGGCGCAAAGGCTAAAAATTAGGATTGGTATTGTTGTCAATGATTTAAGCTCAAAAGTAATAAATTGAAAGACAATTTTTAATCATGCATGACAGTTCAGTTCTAATCAGATTATGACATTTTATCATTTGTATGTTTGCAATTACTTTTTGAAGTTTATCAAAATTGAGCAACTATCAGTCATGTGAATGTAATGAGGGAGTATTATTTATATCTACTACTATAAAAATAAATGTTTGTCTGTCTGTTTGTAGGTATTGTCCTGACGAAACTATGGAACTTACAGTAATCGATAAAATTTGGTACACAGGTACTCCGAATCTTTTCCAACTTTTGAGCGAGCCCGAATTTTGAAATTTAATCTAGAACATTTAAAAATTAGTTTATTGGAATTTAATTATCAGCATAAAAATATCACAGATTCTAAATTTATTTTTTCCATTTCCGTTTCATTTTCAGAACAAATATTTCAGCAGACGGAAAAAAACAAATAAAGTTTTAACTGGAGTTATGTAGCTCTTTTTTCTATTTCCTAGATCGTTTAAGACAGAGTAAAAATTTCAAAGGATTTGAAATCTACGGAAAATTATACATTAAATCGATAGCTAAAAATATGATTTTCTTTAAATAAATAGTTTTTATAAATTGTAACTTTTTATATTTTTTCCTATACGAATTTGAACTTCACCTTTGAGAAATTCCAGATTCCATTTCCTGCGCTCAAATAATTCCAGCAAAGGAAAGCAAAACAATAAAAAAATTTTGACTGCAATTGTTGAGCTCTTTTTTGTAAAATCTGGATCGTTAAAAATAGATTGTAAATTTCAACGGATTTGAAATCTACGGAAATTTTTACATTCTATCGACACGTAAGACATTTAATTTTCTATAAATAAATAATTTTTATAATATAACATTTATTTCTGCAATACGAATATGGGCGTATTAGACAATGACGTCACGAATTTTACGTTCTTCAGTGCTTTTTTTACATTAGATCTATAGCTAATACAGGTGATTTTCTTTTAAAAAATAACTTTTCAACTGAATATCTTTGATATTTTTCCAAGAGATTGTGACGTCACGCCTATTGATCCAATAGGCGTGACGTGTTCGCAATTAAGTGGGTATGCGTAGCAATCACCGGGGTTTGCGAGCGTCTGCTTGCAGTGGTCACAACTGACCCCACGAAAAGAACTGTCATGGACAAGGACAAGTTTTTTTGCTAATAAAGGTATTGCTTTGGAGTTTTTAATGAAGACATTGCACCGAATTTACAAATAGAAAATTATAAAAATTTAACTTGATATCGGTTCTAAAAATTAAAAAATTTAGAAATTTTCAAAAAAAGTGACTGGTTTTACTTTTGACATAATTTGAGAAAATATTTATGAAAAGACACAATATTTACATTTTCTAAAAGCAGATATTATATTTAAAAATTTATCTTCACAGTTTTTAAATACATGCATATAAAAAAATATTAAAAAAATTTTAATTAAAAATTAGCATTTTTTTATTTTATAATTTATAAAAACACTTATATTTTATAACATATCAATAATTTTTTTAAATTGCTGAAAACAAATAACTTAAATATGTATTAGAAATATACATACCAATTTTTTTTGCAATTACCTTGAATAGATTTTGAGTTATATCATTTTAAAGTTGGGAAGAGTGTGAAAAGTCCATCATGGAGAAAAATCACCTTAAAGTTTCATTAATGAAAATCAGTTACAAAAGTGAAATTTTAGTTCCTGATGGATTTTTCACTCCGAGTACGTAAGTAAATCCGTTAATGTCTTCAGACCTTTGATTATGGTTTATTTTGGCTAATAGTACCTACGGTACAATTTGTATGCAATTGTACTTTTGTTAGCATTTTTTCGGATAAGTCGACATATTTTTCGTTTCAAATCTTTGACAGCTATCCAAACGTTCTTTTCTTTATAACTTCGGTTCTACTCAAGATATCATTATAAAATTGGTGCCAAACAAAAGAGAATTAAATTTCAATTTTTTTTTTGAGAATATAAAATAAAAAAGGACTTTTTGAAGGTTTTTTGTGTCCCAGTCCCCCTTCAGGAGATCAAGATCTGGTCAGTTTCTTAATGTTGAGATGCCTCGTCAATCAATATTTGGTCAGTTTTGATAATGACGAGATACCTTAATAAATGTTAAGTTGCAATGTATCAAATTGTTAAGTGGACTAAATGTGAAAGCTTTTTGATTATGTTTGGGTTTTTGAACCATTAAGTTATGTGCGTGTATGTGTGTATGTAAGTATCAGTTCTCCCCCACGCAATAAATATTTTATTCTGATTTAGAATTGGAACCTTTTTTTTAATTTCCCCATCTACTCTATCTTTTATTTGGCTTATACATGGTTAATTGAATATACACCATGTGTTTAGAGAACGATTTCAGACATTGATATTTTATTAGATAAACGCATTTATTAAAATTTTGAATCTATTGTAGTTATTGTGCTATTTATGAACCATGTCAATAAAATAGAAATTTATTAATCTATTAATGCATTACATGGAGAAATGCGATTGTATTTATAATCATATTGCTAAATATTATCAGTTCACTCATTCAACATTTTGCACAATTATATCATTATGTACTAAGCAAGAGAAATTATTTTATAAATGTGTTTTATGTACTGTATTCAAGAAGACCTTTTGAAATAATTTAATAAGTGAATATTTTGTGAGATTTAATATTTTTTATCTACGAATTGGAGATATATTTGGTTATTATTTCCCAATTCAGATTTTACTTGAAATGTTATTTATGTTTAGGGGAGTAAAATTGAAAATTCTGCAAAATGTGTTTTTTGTTTGACTTTTGATTAGTTGTTCTTTTTATATATTTAATTTTCAATTTACAAAGATTTTAAAAACAAAGCAATTATGATTATATGTGTAGGGCACCTGCAAGGGCGATACCAGGACCCGTGGTCTTAGGGGGACCTTAACAAATGTGAACATCTTTTGTTCGGTTATGTGCTGTTTTATAGGTTCAAAAAGTAATGAATACTTTCACTGTGTTTATAGTGATTAACTATTCTAAAACGGTCTGACGGAAAAGTGAAGAAAATCTATGAGAGGGTCTTTCAAACAAATCAGAGGGCTGATTGATATTTCTTACTGAAATAGTAATAGCGTACAAGTCGGGTAATCAATACGCAACCTGCCAAATCAATGTATTTTCTTTAATCAATGTTATCTGCACTTATGTATAATTGTATTTTATTGCGGTAATAGATTACATTTGAACGAAAAAAAAAACACATTTTAAGTAAAGAGAACCAAAGTAATTTTTTCACAATTACCGTGCCCCTGCATTCAGCGATACCCTATGTTCTGATATCATAGCATCTATGTAAACGTTTTTACTGAGAGTAACATTGCCCTTGGTCCAGGTGATAGTCTCTGAAACAGTCGTACTCAGCGCCATCTATCGCCACTACATCGAACGAAATACTGCCTGCAACCAGAGATCTCATAAAGCATTAAAAATTCATACCGTCGATGCAGATAAAGGGTGAGAAATACTTCCTCCGGCATGAAATATACGATGGTCATAAAATGCAACTCCAGCATCGAGTAACCGATCATTTTTCTTGAGGATATCGAGAACATTTGGGAAGTTTTGTGTTTATTTTTCTTATCTTTTCTCGTGGTTGGTTGTAAAATATTTTGTTTTGTTTTTTAGGCAGGGAGGAAAAATCCGACAGTCAAATTATGGGTGATAGATTTAACAAGAATGGATTATGCCAAAACAGAAATTGTGCCGCCAGATGATTACAAAGAAAAGTAAGTTTCAATTGTCTTGTTTTTTGCTCAGTAAATGTTTTTTTTTTTTTTTTTTTTTTTTTTGCAAAGTGAATTTATCTGTCTCGTAGTCAAAGTGCAGTTTTGTTTGTTCAAGCCCTTCTCCACAGTAAAAAATCGTTCCTGATGATCCACCAAGTGGTCTATACAATATTTCTCGTCTGTCAAAATCTGACCAATATTGCTAATAACCATATACCTCATCATCGAGATAAATGCAAAAACAATTGTACAAAGGGCGGTTTTCATATCAAATTTTGCATAAACTACAACATTTCCAATAACAACACTGTATTTTGATGCCTTCTACACGATTCTACATCTTGAAATTTGTGTAAGGTAAAATGTTATGAATTTACTATCGTTATATCAGGGTATTCAATGTAAAAGTCGTTGTCCAATTCAGAGATCACATCTACATTGACATTGAAAGTCGCTATTAATAGCTAATCTGAAACTGTTCATTCGTTGTTTCACTAATGAAGATAACAAAGAACCTTAACCCATTTTGTGATTGACTCGAGATAACTTTCTTCCAGGAAAACCTCGTTGCGTTTCTCATCATTTGCAAAACTGACAGATCTTGTGATGGACGAGAAATTTAGAAAGAATGATAGTCGATATTTAATGTTTAATTTTACTATCAACTTCAATACTTAATTGTTAATGATATCTGTTAAACTTACCCACTAACTGTTATTTTTAGCACCTATCTGCCTTTTGCCTACGGCTATAGATAAAACTGGAGCAACTCTTATAAATTTCAAGGTACAACAACTCCGACCGTAGTCTAAATTATTTCTTTGGCACCATTGTTATAACTTTTAAGATACAACTGCTGTACCGGCCGTAGTCTAAATTCTTTCTTTGGGGCCATTCTTATAAATTTCATGGTACAACTGATGTACCGGTCGTAGTCTAAATTCTTTCTTGGTGCCATTGTTATAAATTTCATGGTACGTACAACTGATGTACCGGTCGAAGTCTAAATTCTTTCTTGGTGCCATTCTTATAACTTTCAAGGTACATCTGTTGTACCGGCCGTAGTCTAAATTCTTTCTTTGGCGTCATTCGTATAACTTTCAAGGTACATCTGCTGTACCGGCCGTAGTCTAAATTCTTTCTTTGGCGCCATTCGTATAACTTTCAAGGTACATCTGCTGTACAGGCCGCAGTCTAAATTCTTTCTTTGGCGCCATTCGTATAACTTTCAAGGTACATCTGCTGTACCGGCCGCAGTCTAAATTCTTTCTTTGGCGCCATTCGTATAACTTTCAAGGTACATCTGCTGTACCGGCCGTAGTCTAAATTCTTTCTTTGGCGCCATTCGTGTAACTTTCAAGGTACATCTGCTGTACCGGCCGTAGTCTAAATTCTTTCTTTGACGCCATTCGTATAACTTTCAAGGTACATCTGCTGTACCGGCCGTAGTCTAAATTCTTTCTTTGGCGCCATTCGTATAACTTTCAAGGTACATCTGCTGTACAGGCCGCAGTCTAAATTCTTTCTTTGGCGCCATTCGTATAACTTTCAAGGTACATCTGTTGTACCGGCCGCAATCTAAATTCTTTCTTTGGTGCCATTCGTATAACTTTCAAGGTACATCTGCTGTACCGGACGTAGTCTAAATTCTTTCTTTGGCGCCATTCGTGTAACTTTCAAGGTACATCTGCTGTACCGGCCGTAGTCTAAATTCTTTCTTTGGCGCCATTCGTATAACTTTCAAGGTACATCTGCTGTACCGGCCGTAGTCTAAATTCTTTCTTTGGCGCCATTCGTATAACTTTCAAGGTACATCTGCTGTACCGGCCGTAGTCTAAATTCTTTCTTTGGCGCCATTCGTGCAACTTTCAAGGTACATCTGCTGTACCGGCCGTAGTCTAAATTCTTTCTTTGGCGCCATTCGTATAACTTTCAAGGTACATCTGCTGTACCGGCCGTAGTCTAAATTCTTTCTTTGGCGCCATTCGTATAACTTTCAAGGTACATCTGCTGTACCGGCCGTAGTCTAAATTCTTTCTTTGGCGCCATTCGTATAACTTTCAAGGTACATCTGCTGTACCGGCCGTAGTCTAAATTCTTTCTTTGTCGCCATTCGTATAACTTTCAAGGTACATCTGCTGTACCGGCCTTAGTCTAAATTCTTTGTTTGGCGCCATTCGTATAACTTTCAAGGTACATCTGCTGTACCGGCCGTAGTCTAAATTCTTTCTTTGGCGCCATTCGTATAACTTTCAAGGTACATCTGCTGTACCGGCCGTAGTCTAAATTCTTTCTTTGGCGCCATTCGTATAACTTTCAAGGTACATCTGCTGTACCGGCCGTAGTCTAAATTCTTTCTTTGGCGCCATTCGTATTACTTTCAAGGTACATCTGTTTTACCGGCCGTAGTCTAAATTCTTTCTTTGGCGCCATTCGTATAACTTTCAAGGTATATCTGCTGTACCGGCCGTAGTCTAAATTCTTTCTTTGGCGCCATTCGTATAACTTTCAAGGTACATCTGCTGTACCGGCCGTAGTCTGAATTCTTTCTTTGGCGCCATTTGTATAACTTGCAAGGTACATCTGCTGTACCGGCCGTAGCGGGGACCTCCCTGCTGATCTGTAATGGCTACTTTTAGCTGGAGCTGAGAGGTTGTGCCCCCAAAATAATAGTTCTTAATGATGAAGAGATCAAGATATAGTCAGTTTTCTTCTCTTGGCAAGAGACTACGAGATCTTGATGGAAAAAACTGACAATATATATTAATGGACGATACAACCACCGTCGAGATAACCACTAGGATGGTTTAAACTAGCAGTTTTGGGCTTAATCTTTCTCAATTGTTTTAGTCTATTGGTGACAAAGTGCCGCTGTTCACATGTCATATCTTATTTACATAAATTTACTATGAATATACTATATATATTCACAAAAATACCTTTAAATGAAATAAAATTATTCAAAAATATATGACAGCATTTTGTTTACTTTTATAAAGTGTAAATTGTTATTTCCAATAAAATGAATGATAAAAATCACACCTCAGTCATGTTCCCAAAATTAAATTCCGAATGCCTACTTTAATTTCATTCCATTCCCTGGAACAAGGGCTTCTTTAGCATTTTACGACACCAAACCTTTTCCGCTCATATTTTCTTAAGTGTGATTATTTTGATCTTCTTGATCTCTCCTTGCCCTCTGTAAACAGACTGCCGAAGAATTTCATTAGAATGCCCCCCTAATTCACGTAATTTTAGCAAAATTATGCAGCTCCATATCTAATATCAAGCATATTTAAATGTTTTAGTCAAATCAGCAAACGAATCCCGTAGCGGTCCTTTTTGTGATGTTCATATTTGTTGTTGACATTCGAAATATACAGGATGTGTTAGATAGGACTTCTTAACTTTGGAATGACTTAACTAATAAACTGTGATGGATAAAAATGTGAAACAAGTGTTGCATTTCAGGCAGGTCAGACATTTGAAAAAGACCGGTTGAAAAATAGTTTTCAGTTTGGCTAATAGATGGCGCTACAGTCTTTTAAGCATGTGGTACAGCCGAGAAGTAGTAATTTTTCTCTTCCACTGGTAAAACGTGGAAGGAAGTTTAGTAGGTAACCTGTTGAAGGAGGAAATTCGAGTTATGTATTCATTAGAACAACGAGGATGCACCAAACACTTCGGGGTTTAAGTAAAATGGTGCCCGACCACACCATACTTCTGCAATATTCACCTTACTTGAAGATGACAGCCTTTACTCTAAATTATTCCAAAGAGACCGGTGATGTAATATATTAGCCTCCATACTCTCCGGATCTCAATCCATGCGACTTCTTTTTATGGGGTTATTTGATCGACATTGTTTGCAGTAAGAATCCTCAAATGCTATAACAGCTTGAACAGTTCATCTGTGAGGCATGTGTATCCATTTCAGTACACACATTGCGGCAGATGGCTTCAAAGTTCTCCTTTCGTTTGTGTCGATTGCTGTTCAAGGTGACCATTTTGAATTCATTGTAATGTGATTTGACACCTGTTTACGAATGATGATTTGCACACTTTTTAATGTTAGAATGAACCAAGATTGCAACGCCATCTAATAGCCAAAGCTTTAAATAATTTTGTAAACCGGTCGATTTCAAATTCCAGCTCGTAAAATGTACCACTTGTTTCATTTTTCTGTCTATGAATGTTTCGTAGTTATTTCATTTCAAAGTTAGGGAGTCCTTTCTGAAACATCCTGTACAAGAAACGTCTATTTCTGTACTACGCACGTTATTGAAACTCAGCAAAGTAAAACTCTCTTGTAGTCTTCATATAAATAAGAAATGTTCTATTCTTCAAAAAGGAGTTGGTCTGATTACATAAATTGACTTAATATTTACTACTAAGTCTACAAACAATTATTATGGACCTTGTTTTCTCTTCATTTCAGTATGGATATCGTACCAACTCTACTACAACGATGTATTTAAAAAAGCGAAATTCTAAAAATAAGTGAATGTTTAATGCTATTTAATGCATATTTTATATATTTTCGAGGAGGAATCATTTTGTAGGTTACAGACGTAGTTGCATGAATTGAGCCAACGCTGCCTGCTTCTTATAGGCTGCTAACGTAGCAATCAAAACTATTAAACCACGCGTCCCTATGAAAATTTGGACAGTGTGTCTGTTCCGTAGACTTAAAGGAGATATATAATTGATTAAAAGGTGTGAATAAGAGTTTGCATGAGAGCATACCACATTTGGCGACATATCGACTTTGTGATTTAAAAACCTCCGTCCTCACAACACAGTAAAAAAAAAACCTTCATATTTTAAAAAACATATTCAAATATGGTTTTATGTAAAGTAAATAACGCGTACAGTTTAATTTTAGGAATTAACGTAGTATTTTTATATGTTGTTATATATTAAATATATATTATTTATAAGTACATTTTTATTAAATATATTTCACATTTTCACAATTTTTACACATTTTAAATTCGCATTGTTTGCGTGAATGCAACTATGATTTCTGGTACACTACCCCATTCTTCCAACCCTGTCTAGTTGCAATCTATTTTCTACAGATCGACGAGCTTTATTGTTGATTATTTATACACTTACAATATATTTTATTATTTATTTCATATTATTTATAATAAATGTATATTATTAATAGATTTATTTATAATATAATAAATATAAATATATTTATAAATTATTTATATTTTATAATATATTTTATAATATATTTATTTAATATATATTATAAATATATTTTATAGTATATATACGTTTTATAATAAAATTTATTTTGTGAACACAACTTTATATAAAATTCAAATGATTTATTTGCGTCTTCTCATTTTTTTTCAATTATATAATGTAGCACTTTCGTCAGGCCTTCTTCACGACTAAAAGTTGATTTGTAATCAAATTTTGTTTGTAAATTTTGTGAGAGGAATACATAATCTCATATTCGTGAATTTTCCAGGGAATTTTATTTCACTTCTCTTCAGTGGGTGACACACAATAGACTTGCGGTCACGTGGCTGAAACGGTTTCAAAACTCTTCCTTGGTTTCTATCTGTGATTCTGCTGGACTTACCTATTTCTGCGATAACGTACGCATTAACCTTTTCTATCTTTTACTAATGCTTTGTGTTTGTTGCTTATGTCAGTTGATACTCTTTTTATTTCACTGCATTTCTCTCATTTGCTATGAAAGAAACCTTTTTTTAATCTTTATTTGTGTTAATTGGGTGGTAATATTATTTACGCATACATGTATGTTCAATAATGCTTTTAATTTTTTTAAATGTGAGGGGCATCACTAAAACTTATTTAAAGATATAAATTAATTTTACACTAAATGCCTTGGAAATAAAATATAGCAATGATAATGGTGATTATACAATACATCAGGGTTTAATAATAGGACAAAAGGAACTAACCGATTAGTTTCAGCAATTGCAAGATTGAATAATTTTTTAAAGAAGTTATCTTGTATAAAAGTTTTTTTGTGAATTTGAATGCACTTGGTCTTTATTAACTCTTACTCAAGACTTGAAATCCAGGTCAAGATTAGTTTATATTTTAATTACACCACGACAGTCACCATGTGAAGATATTTCAGTTATACCACGTCAGTCACCAAGTAAAGATATTTCAGTTATACCACGATAGTACTGTGTTAAGATATTTCAGTTATTTGATGACAGGCAATGCGTTAAAAGGTTACAGCTTTATTTTACCACTACCGTCAGATTTGAGAGATCGTAGCTTCAGTTATACCTCGAGAGTAAGATGGAGAATGTTAAAAGACAAGAACAATGATGTAGTTATAACTACAGCATTGAGATTGTCGGAGCAAGCGCTGATTGGTGGCAGTCTGTCATGTGACCTAGACTAGAAGTGCGTCGCAGAACTTTTGTAGCTTCCATCAAGAAGACATGCATGATACTTGACTCTCTAGCAGTACATATTCCCCATTTTAGTATATCTATGTAGATACGTAAATAGTACTTGTTCATATGTGTTTGAAACAAAACATAAAAAACAAGTTGGTCCGTCACTCTAACAGAACATTCTACAGTTCCAGAGATAGAACGTGTTATAGTTCACTATTCTAGCTACACTATAACAGTAATAGATACACAGTTATACCGTGAGAGTCAAAACGTTAAAAGTTTATAGCTATTATTTCTACCATGACAGTCAAAGTATTAAAAGATTAATCCTTCGGTTAAATCAACCGAGTTAGGATATTTCAGTTATACTATGGCAACATCTTATGCATTAGGAGGATATATATCATTATACTATGACACTCAGAGTTTTAAGAGGTTGCAGCTTCAGTTATACCACACCAGTAAGATGGAAAGTGGTAAGAAGTTACAACGTTACTAAAGCAATAACAGTAAGATATAGTGCTAAGAGTTCTGAGCGATTTCCAGCTATAGCGTAACAGTGAAATTATTAAGAAATTAGACTAATTTATACCGTAAGAATAAACTCGTTAAATGTTCACAGCTATTGATTTTTCCATGACATTCAAAGTATTAAGAAGTTAAACCTTCAGTAATACCACGACATTCACCATGTTCAGAGATTTCAGTTATACCATGACAGACGGTGCGATAGTAAGTTACAGCTTTATTGAGCTGCTATAATCATATTTTAGTGGTTGCTGCTTCAGTTACACCACGACAATCACCTGTTAACCTTCTGACTACGGCTGTAGATATAACAAGCGCGATTCTTTCTTGGCGAGTTCTTACGTTACAGTAGTTCACTGGTGTTTTCAACTGCTGTAACGGCTGTAGTCTAAATTATTTCTTGGCGCGATTATTATAACTTTCAAGGTACAGCAGATGTACTGGCCGTTGTCTAAATTCTGTCTTGGTACGATCATGGTACAACTGCTGTACCAGCCATAGTCTGAAGGTTAAGAGATACGATGACAGGAATATGTTAAGGTGTTTCAGCATGTTATACCACGACAATCACCTGTTAAGAGATACGATGGCAAGCAATGTGTGTTTAGAGGTTACAGGTTCTTCGTCATACTATGTCAAGCAATTTGTGTTTAGAGGTTACAGGTTCTTCGTCATACTATGTCAAGCAATGTGTGTTTAGAGGTTACAGGTTCTTCGTCATACTATGTCAAGCAATGTGTGTTTAGAGGTTACAGGTTCTTCGTCATACTATGTCAAGCAATGTGTGTTTAGAGGTTACAGGTTCTTCGTCATACTATGTCAAGCAATGTGTGTTTAGAGGTTACAGGTTCTTCGTCATACTATGTCAAGCAATGTGTGTTTAGAGGTTACAGGTTCTTCGTCATACTATGGCAACCAATGTAATGCTTTATCTTAAAGACACCTTTTGATACCACGTACAATTGGTACATCCAGGCTGACAGAAACGATTCCCTGTCTTCCAGAATCTTCCACGAGAGAGCCACGGACGCGGCTGGATCGACATCCAGGACAAGCCGGTGTTTGGCGAAGACAAGCGGTTTTACTTCATCCGTCTTCCCCTGGCAGATGGCAAAGCCGGGTATTTCAGGCATGTTGCTATGATCAACACCAGTGTAAGTACAACAGGCGATGGACTTAAAAGGGATCTGCAGACAATGGTGTGTGAGACTGGACAGTTTACCTGCTTCTTTTTCTTTTACTTTCTCTCTTTCCATTTTTCAGTAGTTGCAATTCTATTCACTGGTGTTTGATGACGGCTTTGGTAGAAATGTGTGCTAAAAGGCTTCTGGTAGTTTTCTCATTTACGCACAGCTGCAGAAACGAATGAATGAAAGCACTAAGAATGACTGTTTCGTCGTATCGTCACTGCAATACTCTCACCCCACAACGAGCCGATTAATATCATCCATTTTAGAAATGCTAGTAAAATACTTTTTGACAACGGTTTTATAAAAGTTTTAATGGGATTACCAATAAACTTCAAACTACGAAATCGCAACACGTTTAGCCGTTTCGTAATTTTATGTGTTTATAAAACTGAGTGATTATAAAATGATTAATGTACTTTAAAAAAAACAAATCAACACATTTATATTCAGTATAAAAGTTCGTTCATTCCATATAAATACTTTCTCCAATAAGTATTCTTAGTTACGAACTATACGGGATTGAAATTGTAACTTGCATAGTATGATATAAATAGAAAAGTTTTAAATAATGCTAATCGGCATCGGGTTATTCTTGCGTTAAAAACACAAAGCAAACATATTAAACAAAACATTTAGTTCACCGTAACTGAGAGTAACGAATTTTTCAAATTAGATTTACTGCGAAATTAAATTTAGCCAATAAACCAACCGTGGTTACATAACAATCACTAATACATTAAATGCAATTTTGAAAGAAATAATCAAAAATACATTTAATGTAGTTTTGGATGCAATTATTACTTATACATCTGATGAAACTTTGAGTAATAATTCCAAATATTTCCATTAAAGCGCTAGAAACAAAATCTTAAGCATGATCTGTATACATAAATGAAAAATACGTTACACAAAACTAATAATAATTAAATGAATACAATGTGAACATTTACCGATTTTCTTATTAAATCCCTCTCCAAGCGATGCTAAATTCCTTCCATATTAATGTTTTACGTGGTTATAAAGCACTCAGACAAAATAAATATACATATATATGAAAAGTAATCGACATTATAAATAATAGAATTACATTTCATCGATACCGACTATCATTTAATCAAATTTGTTCAAATATAAACAAAATAACCTTAACTATGCCAGAAAAATACTTTAACACATTTAATTACATCTATCATGATTACATATTTATTATAATGCATAAAAGTATTTGAGAAATATTTCAATTAAGTTTAAGTAATATGAATTAATCTGAAAAATATGCAAAACGAGGTAGTCTGGTTTTCAAGTTCGCGGTTTATTTTGTTTTATTACCGTCTATACATATTAACATTTTAATTAAACTTATAATCCGTGGTCGGTACTTATTAATACGTATAAAATATTTTTGTTTATCAAATCTTAATTGTTTTATCCAGTTTGGCACTTTAAATCATGCCAATAAAGTGCACTTATTATATCAGGAATGCTGTGAGTTTGTGTTTACTTTTTTCTTTAGAATGGAAGAAAGACCTTCTTAACTTTTGGACAGTTTGATGTAACGAAAATATTGGCTCATCAGAAACAAAATAATACAGTGTAAGTCGTATTTTTTCTAGTGTAAGTCATACGTATTCTCTAGTATATACCCATCAATAGTTTTGAAATAGTTCATTTGAAAATATTGCATTTATATTTACTTAATTTTTTCATGCATTTATATTTACTATTTTTTGTGCATACTTTTATATTTACTTAATTTTTTCATGCATTTATATTTACTTAATTTTTGTATGCTTGAAAATTATTTCTCACTCTTATAAACTTTGATATTTGTATATTGTTATTGAGATTGTTTCAACTGAAAACAAACTAAAACGATTAAATATATTTTTTTGAATGTGTGTGGGTCAATAATGCATTGAAATGACCTCAGTAGATCTCAAAATTATTGATTTTCTGTCATTCATGCCCTTGCACGTGAACCTTAATGTTTTTTTCCGAGGCACAGATGGTAACCAAAATGAAATTATCTAAAATCTAAACTAAAATCAGAAGGAAACATGAGAAGAAACTCACTGATTCGATAGCTTTTGTTACATTTGGTTACGTATAGTTTGGTTAAATAAGATTTTAAAGATAAATATTTTTTTTTCAAACACATTTCTTAATTTACCCTATATAAAAAAAATCATCAAGTTTTTTTTCTTGTAACAATCATATTCAGTTATTTTCCTACTCATATTCGCAGTTGATATATTTATCAGACTTATCTAATGTATAATGGTGGCAGAGTTAATAAATGCATCAATCATAACATATACGAATGTTCGATGGAATGCTAATAATTTCTGTAAATGGAATTTAGTGTTTCAATAGTCTTATTTAGTAAAAAAATTATTTTAACCATCTTGGTGGTTGTCTCGATGAGGTATCTCGTCAAAAGTAATGCTGACATGATGGATGAGATAGCTCGGAATTAGAAGAAAATTTACCAGATCTTGATCTCTCCATCATCAACAAAGCCACAATATCTTGATAACGATATATCTCGTCATTAGTCAATTGGTCAAATCTTGATGGACGATATATCTCGTCGAAACCGCTTGGAGGATTAACTACAGTACTAGAACGTATGTAGGTAGGTATTTATTTATGTAACACTGGAGCAACACAATGGGCTATTGGCGATGGTCCGGGATCAACTAGAATGGGGTACTCAGTTTCTTTTAGAATGGGAATAAAATACACTGCTGGCCACACAAATAGCAACACGAAGAAAGACAATAGATATCACAACAAAATTTATTTTGCAGATAACATGTTGACCAAGTATCAAATTATTAAATTTATAGAGTTCTGTGAAGTGTTGTTCCTGCCAAAATCAGTAGCCAGAGTAGCCGCCATTGTTGGAGATCACCACTGCCACAGGCCTCGGCATTGATTCAAAGAGACTTTGGATGTGTTCTTGGGGTACAGCAGATCAAGCAGCTTCCACACGTTGCAAAGTTGATCTGGTGTGGCAGCTGGGGATGTAATCTGAGTCAATCGTTGAGCAACCATGGACCACATGTTTTCTATCGGCGAAAGATCCGGATAGCGAGCTGGCCAGGGAAACAATTCAATCTGGCGATTGACCAAGAACCCTTGGACAATGCGTGCCACTTGTGGTCGCGCATTATCCTGTTGAATTATGGCTGTGGGCAAGCCCTGAAGGTAAGGAAGGACAACTGGCTCCAACACCTCGGAGATGTAGCTCTGGTTGTTTAAAGTACCGGCAATGCTTACCAGAGGAGTGCGAGAGTGATATCCAATACCGCCCTATACCATAATACCCGGTGCAGGACCAGTGTGGAGACTCCACGGTGTCTCCATACTCGAATCCGACCATCGCGGTGTTGCAGACTGAAGCGTGACTTGTCATTAAAGACAATTTCATTCCATTCTGCCGTCCACACCCTTCTTTCATCGCACCATTGGCGGCGGAGACGTCTGTGGTTCTGCGACAAGGGTAGACGAAGCAAAGGACGTCTTGTGGACAGATCAGTCTGCTGTAAACGGCGTCGAATGGCACGCGCAGACACTGGATGATGCGTTACAGACTGAATGTGCTGTGCTATGGTTTGTGATGTGGCTGAGCGATCCGTCACTGCCATACGCACAATATGCCTTTCATCACGTGAAGTGGTGCACTGAGGTGGATACGATCGAACACGTCGGTCCGTCGTACCCTTCTGCATCCAACGATGACATATCCGCATTACAGTTGTTTGGTTTCCCTGAAAGATAATTCACAATTTCGATAGGCCACTATCCTTCCTCTGTCGAACTCGGATACTTGATCAAAAGATGATCGCTGTTTTCTACAAGGCATAATTGATCGGGTTTTTTTTTGAAAAAACCACAAGAAAACACAATTGCCGTACTTGAAATCGTCGAAATCTCCAAGCCTTAAATAGCGCTTTAAAGTGGCACCACAGGCGCGCGTGATGTGCGTCTGCTCTGAAATTCTAATCATTTGCATGTCTCACCTCCGCTAGTACATGCTGTAAATTTCATATTAATTGCATGCTTCCTTCAGGGTGTTGCATTTACGGTGGCCAGCAGTGTAGATGGCGAACAATATTGCAGTTCGGTTATTTAGATTAGTTTTACGAGGTCTGTCAGGAAAGTAATGAGACAAATTAGCTGAATACATCAGCAGTAGGTGACTGTATCGCCAACTCTTGGTTGTCACTTGAGACGTGTGTATGTATTTGACCTTCAGTGCAAGTTTTAAATCGATGGAATTAGAACGTGCTGTACAGCAGCCCAATTCGTAAGTGCTTGTAGTGGTAACTCGTCGCCAAAATTGAAAGGCGTAACATGGAACATAGTCATGCAATCAAATTTGGTGTAAAACTCAACGAAAGTACAACGAAACGAAGAGGTAAAGTCAAGATTGACACACTAGTTTGTCTCCGCGTCCTAATAAAGCAAGAATGAGCAAATCCAAAATAAAATCGATGTTAATTTGTTTTTACGACCTCCACGCCATTGCCCATAAAGAGTTTGTTCCACAAGGACAAACTGTCAATCAACATTTCTACAAACAAGTACTTGAAATACTGAGGAAAAGTATTGTCTTAAAATTCCAGATCGTTGGATGCTCCACCATGGCGATTCCCTTGTCACATGACAATCTCTGTCACCTAGTACTTGACGAAGAAGAGCATTGTAGGGGTTCCGCAGTCCCCCTACTATCCAGATTTGAGTTTATGTGTGCTTCTTGTTTCCGAGGATTAAGGCCCGGTGCACACATTCGGTTTTTCAACGTACGGCGACGCTGCCGCAGCGCAAGTGCGGTCTGCGATATATTAGATCCAATGGAGAAGTGCACACATGCCTCCAGCGCCGCTGGGGCGACGCACGTCCAACTTGCGCGCAAATTGTACCGCATTTCCTCACGGCACCGCAACTCGCCGCACACGCTTTTCCAGTCTGAAGTACCTTCTTTTCATAAATAAATGGAATATAAATAATAATTAATAAATGGTTGTATCCAGTAACGTCTATTTTGTTTTAAAATATACTTTTTTTAACACCAAGTAAGCGAAAAAAACACGTTTTCTTCGATAGAATATTTATCGCAAATGGCGCGCGAAATGAGTACTTGCGTCATTTCCCGTTTATGTGTGCATAGTTGGGCTTCGGTGCCGCACGTTGAAATACCGGATGTGTGCACCGGGCCTAAAACTCATAGCGAGGGTCATAACTTTGGAGACATTGCAACCCTTAAACAGGCTGTAACGCTGAAACTAAACAAGGCTTTGATTGAAGAGTTCCAGCATTTCTTTAAAGAGTGGGAGCAACGTGACCTTTGATGTGTGGCTACTGACAGAACCTATTTTGAAGGAGATAATGTAGAATCGTAGAGAATCTGTAAATATATGATTCCAGGTAAGCAGTCTTATCACTTTCTTGACAGACGTCGCATAGAAACGACTTTCATGTGATAAGCCGCCATATCCAGCTGTTGGTAAGAGTGCTGGCTTCTAGATTGGAAGATTTCTAGTTAGAATCTGAAATAAGACATAGATGGTAATCTGTCTGAGAGGGAATGTGTAGTCTCTATTCACGGTTGTGCCATGAATGTGTGGTATGCACTGTAAGAAGCAAGATGAGCTCCCACAATGGATATTCCAATTCCTAAAATATTTACTGACTGTACGATGTGAGACTAACTTTTATATTGTTGTATTAAGTAGTGTAGTTAAAATGCTTAAATTCTTGTGCGTAGATGTTCACTTGGTGTTTGATTTTGATATCGTATTTCAGGTACTATCTCACCACGCTTGCTGATAATCCTAGTCAGAGGCATCTGTTTTCCGTTACTGACATGGAGTCGGACATGCCTAGAACCGAAGAGTGCCTAACCTGCGATTTGGGAGACGACTGTACCTACAACAATGCAATCTTCAGCCCTGGTGCAAAGTATTATATTTTAGAGTGCCTAGGTCCAGGAGTGCCTTGGATAGACTTGAGAACGACAGATAACCACACTAGGTGTAAGAAGTTCCATTTCAATCGCCTCCCAGAATAAATGCTATCCTGTTTAATATCTCATCTATCTGATAAAGAATTTACTGAATACATTCTATACAATATATATATATATATATATATACACCTTCTAAATCCGTCTTAAGCTCCGTTTACGATAGTATTTAACACATTTTATTGAGTACAAGTACAATACCAGAGTGTGAATGCACGGCCAAAATTATTATGGTGAAGCAAGAGATCGACACATTGAGGCACGCTTGCTCGACCGCTAAGTTCCTGATAGTCTCACTAAGCTAAAACAAAAATATATTAAAATATTATATAGCTTTTCCACATAAAATATTATATAGCTTTTTTTATACAATGTTTGAAGGCGGCGCTTTGTAGCGTTATTTTTATGTCGCCAAGGAAGAAATTCTTAGAAACGTTCGTTTTTAAGGGTAAATTTGATAATTTTAATTAACGTCTTACTAGAGCAACACAACGGGATCGTTTTTAATCGAAAATAACAAGCTTTAGCGGAAACTAATTAACAGGAAAAGTTAGAAAACTTTAAAAAAAAAGTTTTTTTTTTTTTTAAACTATTTTTTTTAACGGAAAATAATTAGCAGAAACAGTCAGAAAATAGTGGTTAAATTATATTTGTATTTTTTTAAACGGTTTATACTCCTCCTAATCTCCAAATTGGTCTACCATCTGAAAAATGGAACTTGAAATTTTACGAAAGTATACCCTGACACTTCTTTATACCATTGAATACGAATGACATGTTCCAATTGGGAACTATAACGATTTTGAATAGAAATAGCAAGAAACCATACAACCTGGTGTGACTGCAATGGAAAAATGAAAAAGAACCAATTAAATCAAAAGACAATTTAACGGAAATTAAATGAACATTCTAGAATGTTCGAAATAAAAATTTAAACTTTTCGAAGTTGCGTTCAAACGGGAACAACCCTAGTAAAAATGAGTTGAATTCACCTGCAGTAAATTGTTACAAAAAGTACGAAAGAAAAGTGTTTCAATAAATTTGTATACACCAACGTTTTATTCAAATTCAATATACTTTTACCACAAAGAGATATATATTCCAATGAGGACGCTAATTAATTTAATTCTAGGATAATGTGCAAGGTATTTTAAGTATTTTTATTAAACCTAGCATTAATTTTACCACTAACTTAAATTTCAGTGGACCTATTGGATAGCAATGAAAATGTGAAATATAAAATTGAAAACACCGCAATGCCTCAACTCAGGACGTTCAATGTGCCTATTGAAGGAGGATATAGTAAGTCATGTCAAATATCCTTTTGATTAGCAAATACATTCTTATTTAAAATTCTGTCACAAAATTGTCAAAAACAAATTTCAAAAACATAGTTCAGTGTAGAAGCATGAGTATTTTATTATATGTAATATTTTATCTTCAGTTAGGAATTTATGTTTCACATGTTCTACAAAAAGTTTTGTATTGAGATTTTACTGGATTTAGCATGTAAAGAAACTTCGCCAAATCTAGATCCTTAAAACTCGAGTAAACTATCAACACAACTGAAACAAATGATGAATAATTTGTTATTGAGGCTATGGGAATGTCAATAAATATTGTGTGTTTAATTAAGTAAATGAAAATAAATTAAACTACCAACACTTAAAACTCCATGATGTATAATATGCTATTAATACTTCAAGAACTAAAACATATAATTTTCTGTTAGTTAAGTAAATGAAAACTGACTGAACTTTCAACTCGTGTGAAAGTTATGATGGATAATACTATATTAAGACAATAAGAATGAAAATATATAATTTGCTGTTATTTAAGTAAATAAAAATGAACTGTAAATTTAAAAATCATGTCTTGCTTGTGAAAGACGAATAGGATAGTCTGTAAGAAAATCAGCAATCAACCTCAGCTATAAAAAACATAATTTAAGTTTCTGAATTTCAATGCGTAAAAATTTTATTAAATAGTAAAATATTCATTTACCATTATTTATATTAAATATAATTTAGTGTAACACTTTTTGTATTGACAAAAAATGTACAGAACAATTGCATAACAAAAAAGTACGCTATGAATTAATCTTTAAATTGACTGCAAATATTATTGTTTTTTCAGACGCAAACGTTAGATTACTGCTGCCACCAGGCCTTCGAGACGAAGAAATGGTAAAATATCCTATGGTCATTAATGTGTAAGTATGTGTTCTTTGGTGACAAATCGTCTTATTTTGTACTGTATACTAAATGTAACCGACTTTTTCAAATATTTCATCAGAAATATAATTTGTATTCAGTTCAGTCATTAAAAACTTCTTTAGAATATTATTAACATTTTAGTTTTCAGCTGCTATGATATGATTTTGAATTTTCTCTAATGACTATTACCTTCTTTGGAATATGGCAAAAATTTTTAGTTTTTGACTACTACAGAGGTTTTTGGACATTTTCTGATCGATTTTGATCAGCTGTAAAAAAAGAGGCTACGAATGAATTTTATTTCCGTAGCAGTTAAATAGTTAAAGTATAACTTCTTAAAATAATTATGCTTATTCAGTTATTCAAAAACGCTATAAAAGTCATAGTTGTTCGATATCTAAAAGGTATAAAAAAAGAGATTCTGAGAATATTTTGTAATGTAAGATCTTTAATTTTAAAAAAGTATCCCACAATTCGAAGGGCTATTGCAAAGTCATTAAAATGTTCAGTTTCAACTGTAAATAATATAATAAACAGTGATTTGAATCTTAAAAATGCCAAAACAAATGTAATGTTCATCGTCTATTTCCACGATATATTGAAGGACGTAACACTCGCAGCAAAATTCTGTATGATAAGTATTTAGCTGGAAAAGGATGGAAAAATACTGTAACAATAGACGAGACGTAGATGTATTTAAATGATTTCAATAAAAAATAAAAAAGAATAATTTATAAGCCTAAAATAGGAGAAAAAAATCTTAAAACATGGTTCAAAGAATCTAAAAACACTGTCTGTAAGTGATTTATGATTGTTGCCCGTATTTCAAAATTAATAGAAATGAGAGTAGAAGTATGTAAAAATCAACTCACGCATACTATCAAGACGCCGACCAACCGGTATAGTGGTTAAGGTGTTAGCCTCTAGATCGGAAGGTCCCCGGTTCGAATCCGGGTTCGGGCATAGATGTTTGTAAGCGTATACCAACTCAGGTGTTGCTTCGTCATCTGAACATGGTGCAAAATTACGAAGTAATTGTTAGGGGCAATGATGGTCCTCCCACTGGGTGCTCCTTCACAAGTGTCCATCACTTCCGGCCTTGTAGTGGCCAATGACTTCGGTCAAAATGTGCCCGCCATTAGAAAAAAAATACTATCAAGACCATATTTTATCCCAATATTAAAAAAAGACCCACGGATTTTGCCCACAGTGCCAACGATCAGTAGAGCTGCAACAGGATAGAGCTAGCAGGTGCACATCTAAATCCACTTTTAAATTCTTGAAAAAAATTGAACAAGAAACTGGTAGCAAGTCAATACCCTACACTGATATTACTGCTAAATCTCCAGATGTCTGATCCATGGATTTTTGTGCTTTTAGACTTTGAAAAAGAGTTTGATGAACTGTCAACCAAAAACCTTTCATGGACTTAGCAAAACTGTGGAACAAGAATGGGACAAAATACCTCTGTCGATACTACAAAAGTCATTATTAACATGAAAATTAAAGTGTAGAAATAAAATTAACTATAAGGGCTATCAAACAAAACATTTAAAACATAAAACCTTTCATGAACCAAATTAATCTTCAGTCGAATCGTTCAAAACATGTACGAACAGCCTCGGAATAATTCACTTTATTGTTCTCTTACTACTGTTACCTTCTTTGAAATCATTGTAAAACTTTTATCATAAAACTTTCTTGAAAATTCGTTTAAGTACGTTTAAGATAATATTTATTAAGGGACAGTGGATATTCAAAGAAAACTTTCGCATTTATTATCGAAATGTTATGAAAATTTTGAACTTTTAGTTTTTGATACAATAGCAGAAATTGATAGATCCTATGCGGATAAATTTTACTTTTTTTTATCAAATTTTATTCAGTTAATGGTTAACTATTTAGTTGATGAAAAAGTTATTTCCGTTTTAGACGCTAGATGGCATTGCATCTGAAAACCAAAGCATTATATACTTCACACGTGTAAAGTTTTCATGCTTCAAAGAAGAAATTTCAAGGAAGTGCAGGGAAAAAAATTTAGTTTTTTAAATTTTTGTTGAGAAATTAAAATGGCAGAAAATGGGGATTTTTGACATAGTACGCTTTTTTTATTTCCGAAAAGGCAAGAATATTTCGCAGACACAAAAGAAGATATGTGTTGTGTAGGGTAAGAGTGTCGTTGACAATTCCACGTTACTAAATGGTTCGGAAAGTTTCGTCAACTTGATCCATTCTTTATCCAGAAACCTCAGAATTTCTATGAGAGCTTGATGATGCAGCAACCGGAGATATGGAGAATGGTCATCGAACAGAACAGCGCATATTATACTGATTAAATGTAATTTATAGCAAATAAAATAATATTGTACTCCAATTTGTGTCAAAAACGCTGGACGAACTTTTACATCAATCCAATAAATAATATATTAGATTCGTCCACCTATTTTTAAATAATGCAAACCACGACTAGAACTTATTGAAAAATGGTACGATCCAACCACTGCGTTAAGTTGCGTGAGAATTTGTAGTGAAAGTGTGATTTTAGAAAACTATTATTTAAATCTTCCTAACCTTCTTTATTTACTTCAGATATGGAGGGCCTGGAAGTCAAATGGTGACAGATAAATTCTACGTTCATTGGGGCAGCTATTTGGCAAGTCGGAAGAATTTCGTGTACTCTTGGATCGATGGAAGAGGTAGTGGAAACCAAGGGGACAAGCGCCTGCACGAAATTTACCGCAAGCTTGGGAGCACGGAAATTGAAGATCAGCTTGCTGTAGCCAGGTAGCTCATTTAGAAAACCTCGAATTTCTTCTGAGTATGAAAACCGGTGTGTCGATAACCTTTAGACTTCGGTAGACGCTGGTACAGCAGTTGTACCTTGGTCGCGCCAAGAAAGAATTTAGACTATGACCATTACAGCAGTTGTACCTTGAAAATTATAAGAATCACTTATCTATAACCGTAGTCAAAAGGTTAGAATCTTTCGGTTTTATATGCGCGTGTACATACTTCTAAAACGCGTGGAAAGGATATAATAGTTGAAAACGTGCATTAACCCTCTAAGTCAGTGGTTGCCAAAAGGGGCGATGCAACATTGTTAGAGGTCGATTCGGGCTCAAGGGTCCATAGAAAAATCGAATCAGATATTGAAAGTGACGAATGCAACTTACAAGATGAACTTGATGAACTTCAGTTGATCTTGAAGATCAGATGCTTTTTAGAAATAGGACTTTAAGTTACTTTCAAACGAATATGAATGTGGAAAATTTAGAAAACTGTCTGAAGGGTACTCTTCTTTTTGCTCGTATTTCCAATCTCGCAAATGGTTGAAGATGTTTCCAGCCATGTTAATTTCACTTTAACAAAACAAAGATATAAATTGAGTATTAAATTAACGTTTCCATTTAAGACTGAATCTTACTCATTTTGAAGTCTATATTGCTAATCTTTTCAAGAGTAACGAAGTACAAACTTAGCAATTACAACGTTAGTAAATGGTATAAGTATTGTAAGAAATGGTATAAGTATGGTACATGGTATAAATATATAGTATGGTATATGGTATAAGTATGGTACATGGTATAAATTTATGGTATGGTATATGGCAGGGCTCGAAATACCCGGGTGCACAGGTGCACTGTGCACATGAAAATAAAATTGTGCACCTAATTTTTTCCCGATAGGTGCACGCAGTAGGAACATGTTTTATGTTATTTTGATGTTTGAACAAACTATTAGTATCAATCTCTCTCTCTCTCTCTCTAAAGAAACGTAATTAAAATTCCTAACTACACACAATGCGAAAACAAAATCGCTGGGTCGTAATGGGTTTATACAGGAGGAAGGTTTACTTGTGTCCCTGCCACCAGAATTTTCCGATGATCGAAACATTTTCCAGATAGCTCTGTTGAAGTCACTGTCGCGACAGCCGTATGCCGGAGAAGGGAGAGTTTCGATTTTAAATATTTTTATTTACTATCTACTTCGAACCTATATAAACATACCCAACTAAAATAAACTAGTTTACATTACATTAATACTCTTGTATTACGTTTTTTTTTAAATGTGTACCTATAAAACATAATCAGTGCACTTAATTATAAAAACTTAGGTGCATTTGGTGCACCTGTATTAAAAAATCTATTTCGAGGCCTGGTATATGGTATAAGTATGGTACATGGTATAAATTTATGGTATAAGTATGGGATATGGTAGAAGTATAGTAAGAAATGGTATAAGTAAAGTGTATGGTATAAGTTTATGGAATGGTATATGGTATTAGTATGGTAAAAAATAAGCTATATATAGAATTAACGTTTCGATTTAAAGCTGAAACTTACTCATTTTGAACCCTACATTACTAATTTTGTCAAGAGTCACGAAGCACAACCTTAGCAATTACAGTGTTAGTAAATGGTATACGTGAGTTAATCAAAGTCTAATTTCACATATATAGGGAATACTGTATTAATGATAGTTTGTTACCTAAATTAAATTATGTATTCTGTCCTATCAAATATGTAATGTTATGAAGGACGTCAAAAATAAAAACGTATCACTTTGACCGTTAAGGCACTGGGAAATCACAATTCTTCAAAAAATCGAATTTTTGATTTCAATTGCATTTAATAGAGGGCACCAATACGAATCGATTGATGTATCACTTATTACGTAAAATGCATTTTAAGTTACTAAAATTTAATTTTGAAATTATCCTTTTTGGTTTCGGTTTCGGTTTCAGGTTTGAAGTTTCGATTTTGCCGACAATGAATTATATTTTTTTAAATATTTTATATTTTTAGTATATTTTTGTATAAATATACATTTTAATCGATTGGTAACAGGTTGAACTGCGACTGTTATTATATTTAACCGCAAATTTTGTTTACTTGTGCTTTGGAAAGTTCTTATCGATAAAGTAAGGAGATGCTATTTTGTAGTTTTTTGTCGTTTTCTCAAAATGATAAATTTTTAATTCAGGTGTGCTCTGTGAAAAAACTATTAAAGCTATCAGTCTGAAATTTTGCATACACATGTATTTATATTAGGCAATTATGTTAAAATATAAACTATTGACGAAATATGAACATAATTTTTTTAATGGGTGATTATTAGTTATAAAATCACAAAATTTTCATAAACTGATTTAAATTGTGCCTAAAAAAATTCTTTTCCTGGTTATTTTCAACAACAAATACTTTAATGAATTCAAAAAACATTTCTAATGATAGGGAAAAAAGTTGCAACTCAATATATATTAAAGTTTTTTTACAGAGCGCACCCAAAGTGAACTCACTGTATTGAATTTTTTTTCACCGAGTTCTATATAAATGCTCTCTACAAAATAGTTTACTTTTAAAATTTTTATTTTTTATATTGAATTAATTTTAAAAGGCATTACAAACATGTGTACAAAAATTTATATTGGTACTTATAATAGCTTAAATTTTATATGCATTCGAATATTGGTCACATTTTCATGATTTCTGGCCTTTGATGACTTCCCGGTGCCCTTAAGAGAATTTAATAATATCTTCTGTATTATACATACAATAAACACTGTAACCATACAACAAACAATCTAAAAACTCATATAAGTGTTGTTTTTTTGTGCTATTATAATTACGAAATATAAATAAAGGGGGTCGATAATAAATTAAGAAACTCTTGAAGGGATCAGCATCCCAAAAAATTAGACGATCCTTGCTCTAAGTGGTTTTGACCAGATATATCGTCATCAAGGTATTGCCAATTTGTTTTACAATACCAAAGGTTAGATTTTTCTAATACCGAAGTATCGCGTCCATTAACATCTGGTCAGTTTTGCTAATAATGAGATATTAACTTTGTATTAATTAATCAAAGTTTCAAATAATAAAACTAATTTAATTTTTCTACATTAACTCAAGGATTGTTCAAAAATACATAGTAGGAAAAAATAAAAACACAGATTTCAAAGTTAGAGGGAGAGAGAGAGAAAACGATGTATTAACCTAAAAAAATTACTAGGTATTATTTACTGCATTTTCTGAGTTTTACAAAGCTTGATTTTATATTATTTAAGAGATATTTTTTCTGCATATGCATCTTAGTAAATCAAATATTCATATACTTTCATTGAACTTTCATCAGTATTAAAATCCTACTTTTCACATTTTCAGCTATTTAAAAAATGAAATTCCTTTCATTGATCGCTATCGAACTGCAATATGGGGATGGTCCTATGGAGGTTATAGTACTATAATGGCTCTTGCTACTGATAGTCAAGTTTTCAACTGCGGTATTGCTGTGGCACCTGTAACGAGCTGGCTGTACTATGGTAACTATATTTAAATTAATATGTAATTTTCCTGAAGTAAAATTTTCAAAATGAATTATATATAAACTCTTTTATTTAGTTAAATTAGCAACGCATGTACAATTATTACAAATTTTATCGTAATGCGAGGATCAATTAATGAAATATAAGATAGCTCTTATGAATTGCTACGAAAATATAATTTATTTAATTGTTTAACTCACATTTGATAATTTAGCTTGTTGATCTTGTATTAAAATATCTTTAATCGAAACTTCAAGACGGATATATTTGAGAGTAGTATTTTATTTCCTTGATAATTAGAATTTGAGACATCAAATCAACACATACTTCCTAACAAATAATAAAGTTACTGATACCAGGTTATTTTCTATTCAAAGGTGTGATTTGATTACTCATTCGTGTTTAATTTTCAATATTGCATTAAATTTGGTACACATATAAGCATAGATAATATTAAGAGAATTAATTTCTTTGAAATATTTTTTATACATCCATAGTAAGTTTTAAATTTATAGTTGTAAAACATCGCAATTATGTTTAGTAATTTTATATTGATTTGGTTGTGTGAATTATTTTTAGAAAAAAATGTAAACATTAATTTTGAAACCACGTATTGTTAATAAAGTTTAACACAAATCTTTTTGTGCTTTATTGTAAACTATCCACGTGTATTCTGACTCAACTTTTAAATTAGTAACATGTTGACTATTATTTTCCTCCTAGATTCAGTGTTTTCAGAGAGGTATATGCAGATGCCTTGGCCAACTGATAATTACATCGGTTATGAAAAGGCGGATGTTACCAAAAAAGCAGCTAATATAAAAGACAAAAAGCTTCTTTTAATCCATGGCACAGCGGATGGTATGATTTTGAAGTTAAAAGTATTATAGTTGAATTAAAATAATTGACCTGTAATGCAATATTTCGTTATCATTCCTAAATAAAACTGAAAGGGTATTATTTCAGTTTATTCAGAGCAAACAGTATTACTGTTGTTTAAAAGTTTAAGTGAAATTTAAGTTTGGATCTTCACATTTCTGAATCGAATACCTTGCTCAAAATTATGTTATATTTATTTCGTGTGGTTAAAACGTAGTTATATATTTAAAATATTCGTAGCTCATATTGAACAACTGCCATTAAAAACTTACAAACTTGTAAAATGCAACTCAATTTTATGTCAACCTAAATGAATCATGAGTTAAATTATGCATATGAGTAATTATAATTACTCAGCTTAATACAGCAAACCTAACTAAGCAGCTTGTTTCACCTTTATGTGCAAAGGTCACGTTTTATCAATTACAATTAGTTTAATTGAGGTGTTGCTGAAATGAAGGGCAAGCTCAACAAATGCTGGTTTCGAGAAAAACACACTTAAACGCGGAGCTCTAGCACTCTTAGAACATAGATGAGTTACTGTCACCCCTACTTTCATAGGGTTATAACTGACAAACTCAACAAAAAAGTTAATACCATTATTCACTAATGTGTTACAAACCAAAATATGGGAAAAAAAATATTTTTGACCAATATTGAGTTTGCACTCGCATCCACGACGCCTCAATATAATATGAGACATTCATGTGCGCATAATAAGGGAAACTAAATGTTTCGTTAATGTATAATGAATAGTTTGTATTATGATAACGAATTGATTCAAAGCCTCGTAATAACCCTCTGGAAATTATGATATTTTCTAGAAGCGTAGGTTTGTTTCTCTACTTAATAGAACACATGTTGCAAAAGTATATATTTGAGTAAGGTAGTGTCTTTATCATATAAATCTCTCATGAATAAATATATTTTCGAGCAGTGTAGTGTTGCTTACACCACAAAACCTCGATATTGAATAAATATATTTTCGAGTGGGGTATTGAGTGTTTTATTCACCTCATAGAACACGTATTGAATAAATATATTTTCGAGTCGTTATAGTGTTTGTTTTTCCTCATAGCACACATGTTGCAAAAAATATATATTTGAGTAGTGTTGCCTCATAAAACTCATATTGAACAACAATTATTTTCGAATTTTGTGTGTTGTTTATACCTTATAACGCACATGTCATATTTTCAAGCAGGGTAGTGTTGTTTTTACCTCATAACATTCATAATGAATATATTTTCAGCAAGTGTAGTGTTGTTTTTACATAGCACACATCAGGAAAAAATGTATTTCCCCTAGTATTGTAGTGTTGGGTTCACCTCATAACACGCACAGTGAAAAAATATGTTCGAGTGTAATGTTGTTTACATCTCATAACATGCACAATGATAAAATTATGCACGAGTGTAATGTTGTTTACATCTCATAACTTGCCCAGTGAAAAAATATGTTCGAGTGTAATGTTGTTTACATCTCATAACTTGCACAATGATAAAATTATGCTCGAGTGTAATGTTGTTTACATCTCATAACTTGCACAATGAAAAAATATGTTCGAGTGTAATATTGTTTACATCTCATAACTTGCACAATGAAAAAATATGTTCGAGTGTAATGTTGTTTACATCTCATAACATGCACAATGATAAAATTATGCTCGAGTGTAATGTTGTTTACACCTCATAAGACACAAAATGAATAAATATATTTTCGTGTTGTGTAGTGTTTGTTGTTTTTATCTCTTAAACCACAAAATGAATTATAACCATATCTATTGATTGAAAGAATCCTATGCAAGATTCTTTGGTCAAAAAAGGCAAACATGATTGGAAGTCATTGAGGGAAGATTGTAGGTTGCATAGCGGACCTATGAAACGCTGAGGGAGTTAATTTTCGACTTCCTCTCTCTCTCTCTCTCAGCAATCTCAAAAATAAACTAATCAGAGACAGATTTTTTATCAAATTAATATTCTTTCTAATATTATAATTCTAATCGTGTTTTTCATTATGTGGAAATTATATTTGTCATTGAAATAATGGAATTAATCTAATTAAAGCAATTTTTTTACAGATAATGTGCATGCTCAACAATCCCTTATGTTAATGAAAGCAATCACAGATGCTGGAGTCATGTATCATGCACAGGTGACTATAGTGATTAATAACATAAGTTGTCGATATCAAATTGAATACACTGAGCTGACACTTTATTATGACCAACCCGTCAGTATGTCGTTAGGCCATCTTTTGCATTTAATACAGCGTTGATTCTTCTTGGCATGGATTCTACGATATGTTGATAGATCTTATGTGAAATCTGAGACCCTGCTTAGAAGAATGACACTTTCTAATAGTGTGAGATTGGATGGTTGTGGATCTAGATGTCTGATGGCTCTTTCAACTTCATCCCACAAATGCTCAATATGATGGAGTACTGGGAATTGTGAGGGCCACCGGAACAAAGTGACTTCTCTTTCATGTTCCTCAAACCAATTGTGTACAATACGTTTTCCCCCATGTATTCAAAAAACACCTATACTACTGTCTCAGGAACTCAGCTTTCTTTTTTTATAATACCCTAGCCCTCTAGCGTAAACATTGTGACGCAATAGGCCAGGGGTAGCCAACCTTTTACATACCATGCGCCAATTTTTTTTGTACATCAAGTTCCGATGCGCCATACATCTCACGCACATTTTTTACCTTATGTTTATGGTCCTGCCATATCCTTAATAACTTTTTTAATAAAAGTATGTTTATAGACATAATTAACATTTGTAAATTCTTTAACTATTGTACGTAAAACAATGTCTATTACAGCACATAAACATTACCATTAATAAGACTTTTGAGCCTGTTTGGATATCGCTAGTCTTTCAAAGTTTGGTGTAAAGTTGTTACTGAGAGCAACAGAGAATTTTTCAAATTTGTATCATTCATTCGCTACCTCGTTTTCCTTTTAATGAATTTCATGGATGAAAATGCTTGTTCATTTGTAATCAAAGAATATGTAGGCGCAAGGATGCAATGCGCCACTTGTAATCATCCAATGCGCCAAGTTTGGCGCATGCGCCACTGGTTGGCCACCCCTGCAATAGGCTATTTGCTTAAAACTGCCAGGTGATCATAATAAAATGGCCGTTCAGTGTATGTATCCTAGCAACGTTTTGTTATTGCAAATATGTGGTAATACAAAAGCTTTAGTTCCAGTTAACATTTTAAGTAAAAAAAGTACTGAATTTATGATCCAAGTAACTTTATTCCTATGATACTTTTTTGCTATACATATCTTTATTTGTGAGAGTCATTTGAAGCATTTGTCAAACTAAATTAGCCACGCTTTTTTCACTCGCATAATATAAAACAAAATTCAATTTTGATTTAATAGTAAAACTTTATTTCAAACCTCTAAGCACACCCAGCTTTTAAGATAAGGTTCAGACCAGGTATCTCGTCCGTCAAGATCTGACCAATTTTGTTACTGACACGATATATCGTCATCAAGGACTGACCAGTTTTGCTAATGACGATATATCTCGTCATCATCATAGAGCAGAAATTCGCTGTTGACGAACGGCATCAAGATCTGGTCATTTTTGCTGAGGACGAGATATTTCGTCCATCAAGATCTGGTCAGTTTTCTTAAAATGGCGAAATACTTCATCGAGACGGCCACATGAGGGTTGTACAATATTCAGGCATGTTTCCTTCTCGTTCAGTAACTGGTCTTGTTTGTATTGTCCCTTCTCAGTTCGTTCATAATTATATAAATACTACACAAGGCCATACATATACGTGTTGAGATACATATTTATCCCTCAAGCAATGATTTCACACTGTCATACACACCTGATTCAAAAATTAATTAGTTAAAAGCGGAATTGTTAAAGTAACTTAAGACTGAACACACACAGAAAAAAGAGGATGCATCATGTGAATGTATAGGAACCAAATATGTTATTTTCCTAAATTTTCTCATTTGTTCGCAATTTTATGAGACAGTATTTTTAATAGGGTACTGCAATATATAATTTGATGAGGAATGTGAATGTATTTGATGAGGAATTTGAATGTATTTTATGAGGAATGTGAATGTATTTGATGAGGAATGTGAATGTATTTGATGAGGAATGTGAATGTATTTGATGACGAATGTGAAATTGTATAAATGTTACAGTATTTCAAGTTATCTATTATTGTTTGGAATTTTATACTTTGATATGTATTTTTTTTTTGCTTCCTTTTCAATTTTATTTTACAAGTATTATTATTTTATATAGATAAAAGCAGGGCTCGCAATACCCGGGTGCACAGGTGCACTGTGCACATCAAAATAAAATTGTGCACCTAATTTTTTTCCTGCTAGGTGCACACAGTGCACCTAACGTTAAAAAACGGGGGGGGGACGTGTTTTATGTTACTTTGATGCTTGAACAAAATATTAGTATCGACATCTCTCGCTCTAAAGGAACGTTATTAAAATTCCTAAATACACACTAAGCGAAAACAAAATATCTGTGCCGTAACGGGTGTATACAGGAGGAAGGTTTACTTCTATCACTGCCATCAGAACTTTCCGATGATCGAAACATTTTCCAGATGGCTCTGTTAAAGCAACTGTCGCGACAGCCGTTCGCCGTAGAATTTCGATATGTTAAAATATTTTTTATTTACCATCTACTACGAACCTATATAAACATACCCAACTAATACAGTAGTTTACATTACATTAATACTCTTATAGTATGTTTTTTTTTAATGTGCATATAACATATAACCTGTGCACCTAATTTAAAAACTTGGTGCACAGTGTGCACCTGTATTAAAAAATCTATTTCGAGGCCTGGATAAAAGTGAAATAAAGAATCTAAGTGTCATTGAAAAAAAATATTTTAAACTACTCATTCCTCTCCTAAGAAGATCTAACATACTTAATATTAAACTACAGAAATAAATTTATGATGGTCTGCAGATGGTCTGTTATTGTGATCATGACTGCTTTAACTGATTAAAATAACACAGACACTGTCGAAAATAGAACAATGGATGACAAATGCGTGTGGTGGTATCTGGAAAATATAATCCCCATTCTTCCAAGATGTTTTCAGAGTGGTCGTACTACAGGCAAATGTGGCACAACGTTATACTTACTACGACGAACATTCAGAGATTAATTTATTACTGCGATAGTAATTTTAAATAAATACCATTAAGGGGGTCCGGGACACATTGAAAAAAAATTTTTATTAATTAATTTAGAATTTTGAATTTTTTTGTACTGATTACCCATCTAACTAATAAGCAAAATCACAACACAAAAGTTTTCCAAAAGTTCTTTAAAAATTTTTAATTAAAATTTTTTGAAAAAAAGAGGGGTCATTTTAAATTGCTAAGGCTTAAAACTTTCTAGATCAATTTTCAAAATTCTTGCATTAAATTATTCACAAATTTATTAACTTTAATTTTGATTCAGGAATTTAAAAAATATTAATTTAATAAAAAATGAAAAATATTTGAATGAAAATATTTGAAAATTTTAAGGTACTTTTTTTTAAAAAAGTCATATTTTTAAAAGTAAATATTTGTTTTAAATTTGCTGAATCATAATTAAAGTATAATGTTTGAAAAAGATATATTCCAAATTTCAACCCTTAAACTTTATCGGTTTTTGACTTATAGCAATTTGAATACAGGAAATCTTGAAAAAATTGCATCATGGAGAAAAACGCATTTAAAGTTTTAAGTACAGATGTTGTTGCCATGACAACAACTGTCAAGAGTGTTAGATTTTCAAAACAACGCACCACAAAAATTATTATATCTCTAGTTCTAATTAAGATAGAAACATGATTTAGACGTCATTTTAAGCAGAAAAACACAGAGAATTTCTTAAAATAATAAAAAAAAATTCGAAAATTTGACGATTTTTGTGTCCCGGACCCCCTTAAAGTTTAATCAGGATTTATCATGGAAATAATGTGATATTTCTTCATTAGGTGTATCCCGACGAAACCCATGGCCTGTCGAACGTGAAGTCCCACCTGTACAGAACAATGGAGAGCTTCCTGGACAATTGCTTCGGCATTCCAGAAGGCGAGGAGCGGTTACCACCCCAAACAGAAGAGAAGAAAAGATAGTAGAGCTAAACAATTCCTTCGAAGTCGTCCCTTCCTTTAACAATCAATGACCCTATCTCCATAGAAGGTCAGCTTGGTCACTAACCATACATTCCTTCTCCAACTGCGTGATACGGAGGCACAAAACGAACAGCTGTGAGCACTCTTTTGGTGCTCTTGGGATTGAACCTCGGGCCCGGGGCTTGGATAGTTCTGAGACTGAGAAATATTAAAACATCTCAATGGTGCTTAGTTGTGTGACTTAACTGTCAAGCCCCCTTCTTGGAGGTGACTGTAATCGTAAAAAGATGAATCATGAAGCACGGGAACAAAGGAATTGGCGTTGTACAGACATGTGCAAATTATTTTTACATAGCTTAAGACATCGAGTCGAAGATATTGCTAGTTTATTTTTGTGCTATAAAAATGATACATGGGTATACTATTCACATCACCGCGGTACTAGATGAATTTAAATAAGGATTTTACACAGATTGAATTTTAAGGATTCTATGATACACTTATTTTAGCAGAATTCGAGTTGGTGGTAAATGCTCGCATTTTTTTTTACCCAGAATTTGAGATGTTAAATTTATCCTTTGAATTCTAATTCAAATCTGAGCAACCAAGTATATCAAAATAGATAAAGTGGTGTATCAATGGAATAAAAAATAATTATACCCTTAGATATTTATTAATTTAAAACTTCCGAGTTTTAGAGTTTTTAAAATACAGGTTTATATCTTTAGTACATTTAATACATAAAACACTTTCTATGAATTTAATTATCACATTATCTCGCTCTCACTCGTGCAACAAAGCGATTTTTGAGCTGTTAATACAGTCTATTTAAATAGTAGAATTACTAAATATCGTTTCCATATCCAATTTTCATATTGGGTGGATTGAAATAATTTGCTTGTTGATTTATTTATTATTCTCAGATCATTGACCAAATAAATATCTGATATCGGAAGTTTAACTTAGTTTAAATTGAAACAAAAATAATTATTAGAAACAAATAATTCAGATGAGTATCTATACTATTTGTTAAAAAATAATTATCAATTAGTAATACTAATTGATACTAGTTGATTAATATAAGTAATTTTTAACACCTACTAATATTAATTGAAAATATTTATTACTAATAAAGTTTACAAGAATAATGAAACATATTAATTTTAAATATAGATTAAATACAGAATAAAAACAACAAAATGGTCCTAAAAATTAATTAATTCAATTGATTTAAATTAAGGTTCCCAGTTTTCAACACATCTGAAATTGATTGATTCAGTTTGTTCAAACTTAGGTACCCCAGTTTTGTAAACAGTTTTATCATTTCTGCGCAAAGTGCAAGGTATTTAACGTTTAAATAAACAATTAAATTACCTCTTGCATGATTTCAATATACACTGATTTACCTTTTATTTCTGTGGTAAATTTTAGTACAATAATTTGCACATGTCTAGACATGCTGTATAAAGCACTGGTGCTGAAACAGTTATGCCCTATACAGTGGTTTGTTTAACACATAAGGATTTATACCAACGACTGAAATCTATGCATCTTTAGTGTTAGCAAAATTATGACTAATGTGTTCACATTTTTTATAAGTGGTTTGATTTTTCTGTGACCAGTAAACCTGCTCAATGATGGTACGAATGAAAAATGAGTCTAATACTGATTTAATTCCGAGTCTCACATCCATATTATATTTTAAAATTAATTTGACCATAAATGTTATAAACTGCCAAACAAGCCTTCCTCTAAAAAAATCAAAATGATCTTTCTGCCATAGGCACCAACTTTTATAGAAACATTGTGGAATTTATTCGAATTTATAGAATTTGTTTAGGTTTGGGGAAACCCTGCTATTGCCTTCTTTTATTATCGTGCATAAATACCTTCTTTGAAAATGTTCTAAACAATTAGTATAGTATACAATATGTATAATTAGCCAGATAGATTTGGTTGTCTTTTTGTCACTGGAGGAATTTTTAAGCAATGACATTTATCAAAAGTTGATAAATTAGAGGGTAAAGCTATGTCTAGGTGGAAGTTGAATAGGAAGTTAAAATAATATCTAAGGAAGAAATATGTCACTGTATCCAATTCTAAGCTTCAAATAATCTAAATGAATGCAGTGGAGTAATTTCTATTTAATTAAAACAGTGTGCAATATAACTAGTAAAAATGAAAATTCAATAAACTTAATTGAAATTTAAGTTGTTAATTGAAAGTTAAGATGTATGTATACACTAGAAATCACGAAAATCAGCCAGAATATCAATATTTTTTCATTAATTCAAAATATTCCCCAATTTTTTAGGTTTCAAACGATGCCAAGAGCATGCAAATACTCGAAATAGTGTTTTAGTTGCAAGGGATTTCATTAGGTACTGTCACCTTGAACATACGTGTTGCCAAAACTTATAACTCGATTTCTTAAGAACTGTGTTTTTGCAATAGGACGCTTTGTTCAAAACGTGATAACTCCACAATGAATTCACCTATTATATTTATTTTTGCATCATTATGATCTATATGATACAGGCGAATTTGAACTTTAATCAGAGTATTTAGTTAAGAAATGGATTTTTAGTTGATTTTTAAATATTGAAATTCTATTTTAAAAAAAGTTGATTTTTTTACGTTTCCTTGATTGAAAACATTGCAAAAAAACTATTTATTCTAGCAACTTGATGGAGGTTTAGAACACGTAGAATAATATTTGGAATATTTTCCAACATAAATCGTCTTTCTGAACAAAATATAATTTGAGAAATCACCGTTTAAAAAAATATGCTCATTTGCTAATCGGGTCTTAATGATATAATTACTTATTTGCACAATTTGATATTTTTTCCCTGAAATGATTTTTTGAGTACACCAATTACCTGTGATAAAAATAAATTGCATTTTTAAAGTAAACATTTTTTAAATATTCTAGTGTATAAGTACACCTTACTAAAAACCTACTAAGTGACATAAGATACCATTTTATAAAACAGTATTATCTGAGGAGGTCAAAACTGATTAAAAACCGTGTAGGAAGAACTGAAATTTGCAGGCTGTATATATGCGTGTGGGACGTATATATACTTAGCGGGTTAAACAACAATTAGAATATGGCTATATAGATGAACATTTATTTTAAGAATCCATCTTGTAATTTAGACTCGAATAATGTTTATAAACGCTCAATTTTATGATTATTTATGTTTAGACTTTCTGATCAAGTGAATATAAAAGTCGGTGCCTTTCAGAAAAATCCAATTTTAGATTTTAAAGGTCAAATTTGAAGTATTACAATAATTGTTGAAGTTGTATTTCTTTTATCGTACCAAACCTGACACATACAATCATAACTTAAATAAACTTATAATGGTAGTGAGAAATTCCACAATACACAAAACATATACCAAAACGATAGTTTTGCTCAGGAAGATTTCATTATTCAACCATTTATTGCTCACAACAGATTGTTGAATGTGAGATTTGAAGTATAAGTGTCTGAGTGATTGGAGTAATCTTATGCAAATCATAGTTTATTTTTATACTTGTTTCTGTTATAAATTGTTACAGTATATCCTACTTACTTACTCTTCTGAATACATAATCTGTATCTTGTATATATGTATGTATGTGCTAGTACTTGTAATCATGTTTAACTTTCATAGATATCATTTTAAAGTATATGGCTTGTCTAAAATTGCCTGAATTATAAAAAGAACACAAATTGTTGAATCTTTGTTATATGCATATTTAAGCATGAAATGCCGAAATTATGTAAATATATCGAGAATTTTAACAGAATATTAAGGAAAACAAAACATAAGAAATTTATAAAAGCATATTAAAAGACAAAAACCATAACTTAATTGAAAATATATTTTTCAAATAGATTGATAAAGTATATTTATAAATTAAATTAAATGCAAGTTGAGCCATCAACATCATTTTATCTGTTTAGTTTATGTTGCGAAATTTAAAAATATGAAACTACTGCTTCAGGTTATAAGGAATGCACATAACAGCACTATTTTTATGATCTATGCACTTAAGACAATAATATGCAAGACAATAATCAATGAAATCCATTTAAATTGAAATTTTTTAATTGCAATTAAATTTCACATAAATCTCTTACAGCAAAATTTTCAAACATAACTGCTACATGTTTATGTAACTTGATTAAGAATTTCAGAAGTTCAATTATTTGTATAGTGTTCAGTTTTTTATTGTTCTATATCTTAGAATATAGTGAGTGTTTTATTAGTTTAAGTACTTTAAATGTATATATGACTGCTATGCAGTTTGAATCATGAAATTATGTGTATGTGTTTTTCTGTCTTGTCACACTTCTATTCTTTTGATTAAATGCAAACTTTTTCAAGTAGCTAAACTACATTTTAGAACTCAATTTTTCCCTTTATAATAGCAATATAATCTATTTTAGATTGATGTGTATTGAATCAGTCTAATAGAATGAATATTATGAGACAATTTTCTCTGTAGGTGTTTGTTATTAATATTTTGGAATTAAAATGTAAACTTTTAAACTTTGCAGTAGGAATAATCTTCAGGAACCAAAGAGAAGATAGACGGCTAAAAGAGTCATAAGATAATAGAATACTGCATACACAATGTTGAATAAATGTATAAATTAACCTGAACCATCAATATTATTTTTTGAATGAGAAATGCAACTGTTACTTAAAATAATACAAAGTAACCACAAAGTTCTAATACGAAATCATCATTAAAAATTGAAAACAGAGTTCAAATTGTATGGTTACGTAAGTGCATCATATGTTTCCCTAAATATAAATTTTAATTTATTTTAATTCAAATAATTAGTTTATTTATAATTAGTAATAATTGAATAAGATTGAAAAAAATTTTAAGGTAAAAATTTTCAATTTACATAGATTATATCAGACGTGTATTCATGTTGTTCAAAATGTTTTAATATCAAATGGATGTGAAATGTCTTTCATAATGAAACGAAGTTTCTCAAAACCTTTACTCCATCAAAAATATTAAAATATATAAAGTACATCGTTTGGGACCAGGTAAAATTAAAATAATATAAAAAGTAGTTTGAAAAACTTATTGTCTTGAACATTTTTCAACAAAAGAAGAAATCGTATTTTGTTATAAAATGTTATGTATAACTAACATATATATATATATAAGGTAACTGATAACATTGAGAAAGTTATTTGTTAGAAGTTTGCACAATGCTCCTTGATGTTTTCTGCATGAACTAATTAATTGTTGAATGAATTAACTTTCAATTACATAAAAAAATTATATGAAATAGTATTAAGTACTATGAAAAAGTATTTGAATGTATTATAGAAATCTTGAGAATAATTAATAATGCATAAGTATTTTAAAAAATTGTTTGAACATATAAAATAAAGCTTATAAAATGTTGTAATACGAAATCCAATTAATTAATGTTTAAATATTGTACTGAAAAATCATTTACATAACGTATGTGGTTATATTTAACCAAAAATTATTTTCAAAGCATATCTTTAGTTGTCTGTAAAGAATGTTTCTGCTGAACTAAAATTATCAATATTATCATTAGCTTTTAGAATTTTTACTAAAAGTGATATGTTAATTTTAAAGTATTTTTTGTTTTACTATTAAATTTAAAATATTCACTAAAAGTCTGCTAATAATTATAACATATGTTCTTACAACGTGAAGTTTAGTTTTCATTTACAATGCATCACTTTAATAATTTTAAGCGTAACATGAAATATATGAATGTAAATAGGAAAATAGATATGATAAATATCTGTGCAACTACCGTATAAAATTGAGAAGTGTTATCGTAGTGATAAAAATTTAACATAGTAAACTTGAAATCAGACAAATCAGTGATAAAACTTTAAAGAAACATTACAGTATACCAAAAGAAGTAAAGTAAACCTATTAATGATTACTAGCTGAAATCAATCGAAAATCATACATTTATTTTATTTCTTATAGGAAAATACAATATATCGTTAAGAATGTAAACCGCAGGTTTAATGTTAGGTTCTGTTTACTAAACAAATTTAAGAGATTCTCAAGCTTGGAAAAAAAATCACATTTTTACAAGCATTGCAGATAACAATTCAATAAAAAATAAATAAACTCAAAGGTTTTGAATAAAACAAAAACAAAATATCGGGGGATATTACAAAGTACTTATTATCTTTAGAACTCATTTGACTTAAATACTTACAAAAAAACACATTATTCAATTATATAGTACAATTAGAATAATTTGAATATAATTAAACGACTAAATTTTAAAAACTAATGGAATAATTATTATACTTCAATTAAAAATAGTAACTTGATTTACTCAAACTTATACTTTTGAGTAAACTCTGATGTACAGTATAATAATATACGTTAAATGAATCAATTGAATATAAAATATGTATACGCATGTGTATATATTTAAAATATATATCATTATTAAAAAAAACTGTAATTTGGATACTTTAATAGATTGTTTTTTAAATGAACATTTAATTAATCTTTATATTACGGATTTTATTGATTTGTATTACCTAAATGTGTAGGGTAGTTTTTCCATCATGCATTTTGACCGATATAAGCTGATGCAATGATAACTTCACCGTTACACATAAAAATATAAGCACCAATTAAATAAAACATTAATTCTAACATCATTTCTGAACCACAGAAATTTTTGGAGTAAGAACACGGATCTAAAAATAAATTATTTTAATGCAATAAGACATAAATGATCAAGTTCAATTTTATAATGTATATATAAATACGCGTACGCAATTTTTGAGTGTTAAGAACATAGCTCTTAGATTTAAAATAGAAAAATACTAAGCACAGTTTAGTATATCTATATGTCTATTATGTCTGCTTACAAACCTTAGGAAGTGTATTTAGTATGATACAAACTTTTCAGATTAATTAAATTCTCCATTAATTTTAATATCTATGTTACCACTATTTTGATTACTGGGAGCTTCAAAACGTGTATTTGTGAAGCTGAGAAACTATACCTGAATATTATTCGTAGTGATTTCACTGCTGGATAGAAAAGCATCTGTTGTGACAATCTAATGCAAAATACTAATAGAAATGATGATTAATTACCAAAATTAACATCACATAGAAAATGTTTTTGCTACAATTCTCAAATACTGATAAGGGATGTGCTAAATAGGACTTGCCTGAGAATTGTATTCAAGGAAACAGTGGACATTCAAAACAAACTTTTTTCTATCATCATCTCATTGTAATAAATTTTACTCAAACTGTTTTCTACTGAAAAGCCCTTATAAAAGTTTAACCCCAAAGCATTGTTGTGATGAAGTTATTACATAAAATGGGGTCACAAAATGCAATATCACAATAAAAACGTCGTCTAAACACGTCTAAAGCACTTTGAGGGTTTAGCAAAATTTCGAAGTTCGGAACCATGATGGATATTTTATTTCCACTTGCAACAAACGATACAACAACGGATTGTAAAGATTATCTCTAAAAAAATTAAAAGGAAATCAAACCTTTTGTATCCTTTTGGGATTAATCGCGGAACGTCGCCAGTACCCCTATGTTTTGCTAAATGTGCGACGTTATTTAAAAAACCTACCAATTAAAACCTGATGCGCAGGGATCATTTTAAAATCAGAAATCTTAATCTGAAAAAATGGCTTTTTTGTGGTAGACTCACTATACTTATCCAACTATGTGTTTTATGTTGTGAATGGAACTTCGTCAGAAACGATGGTATTTTAAAAAGATTTTCTTATACACATAGTTTAATACAAATTAGTTTTTAACGCTAAAATTTCAAAATCGTCATTAGCAAAATGTGATTGTGAATGTAACTTCGTCAAAGACGATGGTTTTTAGAAAGATTTTCCCCCATGCACGTAATTTAATATAAATTAGTTTTTAACGCTAACATTTAAAAATCGTCATTAGCAAAATCTGATCGTGTATGTAACGTCATGATAAGCGATGATATTTAAAAAGATTTCCCGATGCAAATAGTTTAATATAAATTAATTTTAACGCTAAAATTTTAAAAAAATATTCGATGTATTTGAAAGTCCACTGTCTCTTTTAACTTGGTTTAATCATTACCAGTCCCTTTTGTGACCCTTTTCTAGGGTAAATTTACTTGAAAAATATACCTTTTTAGCGCTAGAATCACTTCAGTAAGCGTGAGTTTACTCTGTTATTAAATTTGGTATTGTAGAACTCTTCATGCAATGATAATCAGTGAACACTGATATGAAAGCAATATTATCTCTGCCGCTTGTGCAAAACTTTTACAGCCTTAGTTAAGTGTGTATATATACGAGTCTTTAAAACATTCTGGCTTATAAGTTTTTATACTCAATGTGAAATTGTATTACAGCAATGTTCTAATAACATACAATTCTTATAAATTGTAAATAATTTGAATAAATCTTCATTTTCTATTAGAATTGTGTTTTCGTGTTTTATTTTGAAGTATTGTTAGCAGTTCATTGACAATTGTTTACCATCGAGATGGTCTTCCGGGTGTAGAAAAATGCCCTAAGTCATTGAGTCTGTGCAAGAAAAGTTTTTAGGCAATGGCGAATGGGTCCTTGATAATATCTTCATGTACGGTTCCAATATTCAATTTAGAATGTACGATAGAGAGGTTGGTAATAAGTAGGGCAACTTTTTTGCTGCAGCAAAAATGGAAAAAGTTCATTTATCATTCCTTACAGTTGCATTTATGGAAATAAAGTTGCATTTATTTTTGATACACTAAATTCTAAAATAAATAATACGTAAAAAATGAAAAAAAATTCAAAATATATTGACAATTTTAGTCGTGTACAACAGTATTACGTGATCAAAGGGTTGATTCAGAGATCAAAAAATGAAATAGTAATTTGATATTAATTAATTTTAAGCTATATTTTAAAAAGTTGCAGGTGGTTGCATTTAATTGCAAGGTGTTGCAAAAGTTGCATTTATGTTGCGGTTATAACTCACTTACTATACACCCCATGCAGGAGAAATTTTGTTTTTAGTACTTTACATGCAGCGTAGAACGCGTGAAAAAAGTTGCATTTGTTGCAAAAAGTTGCCCTAGTAATAAGCTAAATATAGGTCGGAGAAGATCTCTTGCCATCAAAGAATGTCATATTTTTCAAATGGCCAGATCGGAGTCTGGCAAACCTAGAGAAATTTTCCAGTGGCAAATTTTTAGCAAGCGGCTCTCCTGGCGGTTTCGACAAGATATATCGTCCATCAAACTCTGAAATATTTTGCAAATATCTCGTCATCAAAGTGTTTATTTCCTTATAATGACTAAAGGAAAATAGGATCTGTGCTTTTCTTGTGCCAATATATCTTGTTGGACGATATATCATGATAGACAAGATATCTCTCTAGGAGGGTTAAGAAAAGTTGCGTATGCAACTTTTACCACATTGTAATTAGGTAATTGGTAACTAGGTAACTTTCAATTAATGTCTTACTATAGCAACACAACATGCTATTGAAGACGGTCAGATATTATCCCCTAAGGGAACGGCCCGAGGACAACACCTAGTAATTTTTAACCACGGTCAGATGACGCGGCAACACCTGAGCTGGCACCCTACCACTCCAAACTTCCACTCCAACCCATCTTGAGGACTTTCGGCCACGACATATTTAAGGTACACCAGCCGCCTTTACACCCAATGTTTACAAACATCCGTGCATTGACCCGGATTTGAAGCAGGAACGTTTTGATCTAGAGGCTGACACCTTAACCACCAGACCGGTTGATCGGCTGTAATTCAAGAAAGGGTATTCGTTGATTCTGTGATTGCTCATGAACTATGGGCCAGAATAACTGGTACATACGTGCCAATGCAAAATACATATTAACGCCACCTATCGAAATCATTGTTTGCTTCTGTCACTGCATACATAATGCTTTAGACAACAGCAATATCTAGATCTTTCCTCCGTGAGAATGGCAAGTTATCACGATTAAAGCGATTTTAAAAGCGATTTAATAGTTGTGGCCTCGAAATGAGAACTAGCTTTTCCGAGGTAAAGCTTTGATTTTCACCATGTTACCCTTTTAGGGGTGTACTATAAATGCTCGAACTCTGGCAAAACCTGTAAGATACGACACCGCTGTGGCTGTAAGAGGACTCTGGGTGAACGTGACGAGCGTTTGTTGACAAGGATCATTTCACATGATAGGCTTGTAATATAGCCGTATAACATGTTCCGATGTCATGCTTAGGACATCGGAATTCTATGCTGTGCACTTAACAAGCATCAACTTGAGGACTGCGCATCTTTCTCTGAAAGAGGCGGGGGTTAGACATTGACGACCAACTGAATTACACTTGGTGAATTTAAAACACACAGCAATGCTCCTCGTCTGGGATCAGGGACACTGCCACTGAACTCTTGATTACGTAAAACGAGAAGCCTGATTTAACAAGCGGCGTTCCCAACTGTTTTGCTCAAATGGAAGTACACGTGTTTGGAGAAAATACTTGAAACAATGGAAGTCAAGAGTGCAGATGCCTCCAAGAGTAGAGGCTGCGTACTGTTTGAGTCAGTAATGTGGATTGGTTAAGTACCCAGTAGGTAGCGTAATTAGGGGTATTTACCCATTTTTTAAATACCCACCCAGAAAATGGATAGTTTCCAAAAAAATCATCTAACAACACTGTACCACTTATTTTAGTAAGAAATATACAAATAACTTTTAAAATCAACTTTGTGAAATTGTTTTTAAAATTATTTATTTTAAATGCAATAATGGTTTTGCAATCTGTAGGTGGCAATCTGGTTTATGTAAGCAAGTTGAATCATTGTATTGCTGGTTGCAGGGAAACTTCTACTGTCATAGCAAAATTTTCTTCGGCATAAGAAAATTGTTACCCCATTTCATGAAAATAGGATGTTTTTCACAAAATGCTTTAAAATACAGGAAAATTTTGTGAGGTTTGGTTTTTAAGCAATATGTATGTGTTTGTAAGGATTTTAGAAAATTAAATATACCATAATAAAGTTACCCTATAGATTTGTTTATAAACTCTTCTTAGAAAAGGTTCTTAGATCTTTATTTTAATAAATTTAGTGTCTACCACCTTAATAGGGATTGTGTTAAATTAGTCTTGACTTTGATTCTGCTCAGGTTGTACTAAATATGTGCATAGGTTTTTAAACAGGGCATAGATTCGTTGGTATCAGTAAGATAAGATTTTCATCAATATATTATTATCAGGATTTAAGAGATTACACAGAAAAATGTTCTATCTTGGTCATATTTACATTCATTTTGAGAATGAAAAAAAGCAGGAAAATATTAATAAAAAGATAGAAAAGAGAAACAAGTTACAATATCTTTGAAGCTTCCGAGAAAAACACGATGGGGTAGTTCTTTCCTGCTTCTAAAGTTAGCTCATAAACAAAGTGGTACTTCTATACCGCGAATGAATAATGTTGCACCGTGAGTGCAGAAGCAAACGTGTCTACGGAGATAAAGAAGAAACTTATTGATGATTTGGGTTAGTATAGAAAAAATGGTCGCCATTATGAAACCAATAGTGGAATCACTTAACAAAATTCAGTTAAATATGAGCCACAGATACATTCAGTAATTTCTGAATTTCAAAACTTTCAGGCTACTTTAAATGAACAAAATCCAAAGTCCCTCATTTCAAAAAGCCGAACAATCGATACTAAAGAAATTTACAGAAATGAAAGAGTTTGGATTAGGATCTATTCATTTAGCTACAGATCTCTTGAACCTGGTTTCCTTAGCATGAAAATTAAGTGCTATGCGATTAATTGAAGCAATAAGTTTTATTTGTGATGTGGGACACCAGATGTGCCTGAATATAGAACTAAAAACAGATTTTGAATATTACAGAGACAAATATGGTCTCTGATCTGGATAGATGGCAAGTACGTTCGTCTGAGAAGGAATTGACATCATGAGCCTCATTCTATGGTTAAGTTGCCATTAGGATCTTTATCGGACCATTAACATCAGCCACCACTGAAAAATGTTTAATACATTCAGCTGGATCCATAATAAAAAGAAAACAGTTTAAAATCAGAAGAGGCGGCAAAATTAATCTATTCGGCATATAAATGAAAATTGCTAAATCAAAAACCTATTCCAAAACCATGGTTATATGAGCATGAGCCCCATGTAAGTACTTGCTGAAGTACTTCCGTGATGCTCTAGCAAGGGGAGTCTAGCAAGTTTGAAGATAAGAAAAGTAAGAAGCTGAGATGGGAAACGGCAAAATAGAGCAGCAGAGTTAGAAAAGTAAGAATCTGAAGATGAACCAAGCTCTTGTGATTCTGATTATGAAGAACCTGATTTACTTTCGGACTCAGATGAATAGAACATTACCATCGATAAAATACTGTAGAGTTATGCTATATGCATGTATATGCTATTAATATTGTAAATTAATAAATGAAGAAAACTATTTTGATTTAAAATAATGATTTTTCAAAAAGGTGTAACTGTTATTGCTTTCCTTATTCATGAACAAATTATACGCAAATAAGAAATGTCCATTCTATGTGAGGTAATTATTGAGTTTCTCGATTTGTATAACAGTATGAATACTTTTTTGAAACCGTGTTGATAGGGTTCAGATTGGGAACTATCCGATAAATCACCTTAAAATACTGACTTTTTAAGATAAATTTTATTCATTTATTTATTTTTCCATTTTAATCTCTGATTTTTTTACAATGTGTTCATCACATGACAAGAATAAACTGTTTGTGGGTAAATGAGTAGTTAAACCTAATGAAAAACTTTACATACCCACTGAATTACCCATTTTGGGTAAATACCCAGCTAAATACTCTGGGTATTTACCCGCAAAAGTAAATACCCGGGTGTTTTACAACACTGGTTGAAGGGTTTGTTTCGCTGGCATTCAATGGTAACCCTGGTACGTCTACTAACGTCTGACAGGTGTATGTATGTTTACATTCTTTCTGACGAGCTACACCCGATTTCGCCCTGTCTTCATTGTGATATGTTTGGTAAGATACCTCTTCGAGAAAACTAACAGAAGGCTTAAGTATTGAAGTGTATAACCTCTCTGAATGTAACCCTCCTGGAGTTTATCTTGATGATATATCTCTCCAGAAGGGTTACGTATTGAAGTGTATAACCTGTCTGAATGTAACCCTCCTGGAGTTTATCTTGATTATATATCTCTCCAGAAGGATTAAGTATTGAAGTGTATAACCTCTCTGAATGTAACCCTCTTGGAGTTTATCTTGATGATATATCTCTCCAGAAGGATTAAGTATTGAAGTGTATAACCTCTCTGAATGTAACCCTCCTGGAGTTTATCTTGATGATATATCTCTCCAGAAAGAAACAAGATCTTGATTAACGATATATCTCGTCATCAAGATATATCATCGTCAAAACTTACCAGATCTCGATTTCGTCACCCAAAAATATAGCAATATCTTTATAACGAGATATCTCACTTTGGCGATTGTTGAGATTTTGATGAATGAGGTACCTCGGCGAAACCCCTTGGAGGGAAACCCCTTGGAAAAGAGGTTTGAAAAAGAGGCAACTTGAAAAAAGAAGATTTTCTTCTCATTTCTGTGGCCTCCGTGTTGTAAGTTGGTTAGGTTTTATTCGTACATGAGTATATTTTTTGTCTATGTCAGAAAAACTTTCCTTGTGTGTGTTTGCCTATTATTTGTGCGTCTTGTGCTTGATACAGCATGGCCAAATATGAGCCTAGCGTCATATAACTCAACCAAACTGCCCATATTACTGTGTTTTAAAATGTTTATTTGGCGAATGAATAAACACAGGGTCCGCCATGGAAACAATAATTTATTTTAAAACGATACTTCTGCATTCAATACTCTTAGAGTCGACGGTGAGTAAAATTAATATTTCATACGCAATATCATATCGCTTTTAAAAGAATTAAAGCTTCAATTATACTTTACTTCTTCAAATTTTTTAATTTAATTATATAACTAATAACCATTTATTATTATAAATTGAAGCAGCTTTCACAAATCCCATTTTCGCGGAATAAATATAGAAAGCTGATTGCCATTTATGCAAGTGAGTCAAGTTGTAACTAACAGAACATACTCAAAAATTAGAGGAATTAAAACCTGAAAGAATGTTTAGCATCGTAGTCTCGACATTCCTGCTTTGAAAAAAAACTAATTAAACAACAGCGGTGTGAAGACAAACCGTAGAATGCACTTTTCTTGTCCAACGTCTTCCAATATTTGAGTTCCTTGGGTAAAACCGTTTTAATTAAGCATATTCCTATTAGAATTCCGTTAATTAAACATGCATCTATTACGCTGAGACATGTTCAATCCTGAAAGCTGATTATAAAAGTCCCGTTAGAAAGATTAAAAAAACTGCAAGTCCAGGACAAAATTGGATTCTACATGTTTGTATTTGTAGCAAAGATAAGATATATCTTGCATAATGGCCGGAAAGGGGAGAATAGTTTCTTACTTTTATTTTATTGATGTTTTATTTAGAAGAGTAAGATATAACACACGAAGAGTTGTTTCGGTGAGATATGTCGTTCATGAATGTCTGACCAATTTTCTTATTGCAGAGATATCCTCTTATCAATATATTTCATATCTATATATATAATTCTCTTAAGTTTGAAATTAAAGACGTTATTTTTTATTGCGTTTTGGCAACACTGTACGATTGTTTGTTTACCACGAACCCTCGCACCTCAAGTGAATTTACAGCGTTATCGGATGAAATTTTATTGAAAAAATTAATATTAGTTGAGCTGTTGCAGCTTACAAACAACATGCTGGGTAATCGATTTCCAAATCAGCGCTCACATTTCGAGTCAAAACTTGTCCAAAGGTTTCATTTGAATTCAAAATTGTTCGAGTTCTGATTCCAGAGATACTGTAGTACTTTTCTCAAGCACAACACATTTATATTTGAAAAATATTTTTTTGGAATATCATATTTGTAAACAGTCCCTTCTGCTAGGACACATGTCTTCATTGATGTCAAGCGAACCAATGATAATTGTAAAGCAATCCTCCTGGGATTGGTGAGGGGTCAGCGAGCAGGCGGCGAGCCCCCTTGTATAGTATATTCTAGCTGCATATTTAAAAGGTAGCTATTTTAATCAACGTAGCACTGTAGCAACACAACGGCTACTGGCGATGGTTTAGAAACAAACCAGAGGGGAAAGATCTGAGTATAACACGTAATTTTAAATCACGGCGGGATGACAAGGTCACACATGAGAATTAAACTAACACCTTCTTGGAATAACATATTTTGTAAAAAAATCGCTTTTGCTAGGACACATGTCTTCATTGATGCGAGCGAAGCGAATAAGGAATGCACACAGCCTCTAGGGGTTGGCGAGCGCCAGCGAGCAGTGGACGGACCCATAGAATTGATTATTACATATCGTCACTCAAAGTGCAAAAGATTATACATCTAAACTCTACATTTTTAGGTGAGCAAAAAAACTAATTGCTTTCCTTATGACTCGATTCTTTTATTGTTATATACGAGTACATTTGGTTGTAACTTTTATTCAATCAGCTGATGACATAATATATTTTAACACCAGATGGTTCCACGTATAGCAATAGTAAAAGAAAAAATAGAATTTTCGACAGACAATCTTTTAAATTTTGGGTGACGATATAGACCATCGTGTACAAAGAATACTGGTGCATGTTAAATATGTCGTGTCCTCAAATGTCCTTATGTAGGCATGGCGTGGAAATTTGGAGAGTAGAGTGCCAGCTCACTACTTGTGACCTCGTCATCTGACGCTGGTGCACAATTACGTCATCTGACTTTTCCCTTCGGGTTTGATGCCGCACCGTCACAAGTAGTCCGTTGTGTCGCTCATGTGTGAGACGTTAGTTAAAATACCTACGTACCTTGAATTCGTTCGTGTGTTTTGATGTTTTAAGGTGGACTTTATAATATTTTTTTAACTTAAACTTTAAAAATACAGTTTTTTCCCAAAAGCTCATTAGTTTGTGTTTAAACTCATTTCAGTGTGAACAATTCAGATGAAGCTACTCATTATTTAATTAATTTATGTATGTATAAATAGAAAGTTATCATGCTTTTTCAGCAGAGATATCTCGAATTCTAAGTTGTGTGGAAAGGCATTTCCTGGTAGAAATTATTCCTAAAAATATTCTTCATGTTTTGTACCTCCATCAAGTTGCTAGAGATAATAGTTTTTTTTTACTTTTTTTTCATCAAGGTAGTCTAAAAAATCGATTTTTTCATGAATTTCAACACTTATAAATAAACCACAAATTCATTTGTAACTAATAACTTTGACTGAAGTTCAAAACATCCACTGTATTATATAGATTGTAATGGCACAAAAGGAATTATAATGGATCAATTCACTGCTGAGTTATGACTGTTCGAACAACAAAGCATCCTATTGCAAAACCAGTTCTTCAGAATTCGTATTTAAATTTTGGAAACATGTTTGTATATGGTGACAGTACTTAACTAAAAGCAATAATAAGCAATACTCTTTCAACTTAAATACGATTTCGAATATTTATATCTTGGTATCGATAGAAAGCTGATGAGTTGGGAAGTATTTTGAAATAACAAAAATTACTGATATTTTGGTCGATTTGCCTGATTTTTAGTGTATATAAACACATAATTGTTTTACTAAACTATTATCTCATTGGATTGGGCGATTCCAATTTATTTTGTTGCTTTATGTTAATTCTAGCATAAATATTCCAGGTCATATAAGTGTTATAATGCAAAAGGAATGGGTTTGGTGAATGATTTCAAAGTAAGTTACACAATATTACCATTTAAAAAAAATTTGTTTAAAGTTATTTTTTTTGTGCCTTTAAGTTTTATATTTCAATGTCTATGGTAAAGATTTCGATACAATTGGAAAACATGCTTTTTTATTTCTCAATTAAGGCCGTATGTTTCGTAGAAGATTTTTGCTACAAACATTACAATTGATAGTCTATTTCGAAATAGAATATATTTATAGGAAGGTAATATTTAAATATTTCTTTTAAAAGTTACGTTTTGATTTCTAAAAGTTATAAAGTTACATCTCAGAAAATTTTAGATATATCCAGTCAGAGGATGGTTCAGGAGGTTATTTATACCTACGGAAGTTTTTGTTAACTCAATTTAGAACCTTAATTTTGACTTTACTTGTTACTTAAAACTGTATATCAAAAAGGGTTTGTTATTCATACAGGGTATATAAAAGCACTGGTAACGACAGGGACAAGGAGGCATATCAGAAAGTCAGAAAGGAGTTTAAAACTATTAGTCAGAAGCAAAAGGTGTCCTTGGAGGAAAAATTAGCAAGGGAAATAAATATAAACCCAAAAGAATTTTTTGCATATGCAAGTGGTAAAAATAAATTCAGTACTACACTGGGCCCGTTGGAGGGGAAGGGAGGTGAATTAATTCAAGACGAGGTGGGAATGGCAAACGTGTTAAATGACTTTTTTCTGGGGGTTTTCAATAGTAACTATAATTTAAAAAAGGATCCCAAGGATGGAGCCTTTGCAGGGGGTATAATTAAAGAATGCAAATTAAACAGGGAAGAAATAGTACATCAGTTGAAAAGAATTAAGCCATCTAAAGCACCAGGGCCAGACGATATTTATCCGAGAGTACTAGTGGAATGCGCGGAAGAACTGGGGGAAGTAATTCACACGATATTTAATTCAACATATAGCACAGGTTGGGTACCAATGGATTGGAAGTTGGCCAACATAACTCCAATTTTCAAAAAGGGAATACAAAGTGATCCGGGCAACTATAGACCAGTAAGTCTAACATCAGTAATTTGCAAAATATTTGAATCTCTGTTAAAAAAGCTTATAATGTTATACTTGGAGGAGGGGGGACTGTTATCAGAGAATCAGTATGGGTTTAGGAATGTCAGATCCTGCTCTACAAACCTTTTGAAGTTCTACGAAAAAATTACTGAGGAGCTGGATAATAAGAGCAATGTGGATATCATGTACATAGATATTCAAAAGGCTTTTGATAAAGTACCTCATGAGGCATTACTGTTTAAATTGGAAAGGCTGCGGATTCAGGGAAAAACATTAATATGGATAAAGAATTGGTTATTGGGTAGAAAGCAGAGAGTGCAGGTAAAATGAAATTATTCACAGTGGACAGAAGTTATAAGTGGGGTGCCTCAGGGATCAGTTTTGGGACCAATTTTATTTATAATTTTCATACATGATATAGGTCAGGGGATCAAGAATAGAATCAGTATATTTGCAGATGACTTAAAAATATGGGGGACAGTGGATACCAGGTTACAGATAGAAAATTTACAAGGGGATTTTGATAAGATATCCGAATGGGCTGTAAAATGGGGTATGTTATTTAATGTAGGGAAATGGCAAGTTCTGCATATGGGTTACAGGAACAGTGAAGCCGAGTACAGGCTGCAGGGAGTAAAGGTAAAGGAGGGAGAAACAGTCAAGGATCTTGGGGTGATAATTCACAGGGATTTTAAAATGGGTCATCAATGTTCAGCTGCGGGTAAAAAGGCTAATAGGTTATTGGGGTATATTAAAAAGACTGTAACTTCAAGGGATAAGAATATAATCTTGCCGTTATATAAGGGTTTAGAAAGACCACATCTAGAATATGCTGTACAATTCTGGGCTCCATATATGAGAAAGGACATAGAATCAATTGAAAGGGTTCAGCACAGAGCTACAAAAATAATAAAGGGGCTAGCAAATTTCGACTATGATGAACGTTTAAGTAAGCTAAACATGTATACACTGGAAAGAAGTAGAAGGAGGGGGGATTTGATTCAGCTTTTCAAGTTTGTAAAACAAGGGGACACAGAGGGCTTAAATTTTAATAGGGATAACAGAACGAGGGGCCATGGGTATAAATTGAATAAGATACATTTTAATCGGGATTTAAGGGAAAACTACTACTTTAATAGGGTAATAGACAGTTGGAACGCGTTGCCAGAAAATATAGTTAATTCAAAGGGAGTGTACGAATTTAAGACACAATTGGATAGTCAGTGGGAATTGGAGAATTCATAAACAAAGGACCACCCTTGTTGGGCTTGAGCCTGTAGCTGGTCGTCAATATTTGTATTTGTATTTATTTGTATTATTTCAAGTGAATTTAAAACGTCAAGTTCCTAGTTATACGAATAGTTCTACCTTTACACACTAGATGTCACCATCTACGTATTTCCTTTTGGATCGAAACTTCCCAAACAATGTGGATGAAATGAATCTTTCGATTTCGGAATTGAAACGTGGATCAGACCCCAGGTGCAGAGTTATATTCAGTTTTCTGCACCACAAATCCAAGCAATTGCAATTGTTCTTCAGGCATTTTGTCCGGATTTCGAAAACTGCAGTAAAATAAAAAAACAGACGTAAAACACAATTACCGGCTGAATATGTAATACTTATTTTTATAAAACACACATCAAAATTAACTAACTTACTTTTTTTGAAACCAAGGCATACGTTCAGAATTTGCAAGTCTGTCGATAACTTTTGAAGTTTAATATTTTGTCATAGAAGATGGGTTTTTTATAAAGTGTTTGTGGTAATTTGGGTGGTGTACGGAGATTGTTCTTTGCAAAACGGAGATTGTTGCATTGCAGAACATCGTAACTAATAATTTAAAAAAAATCGGTCACAATTTTGATAAAATTAAGAAACAATAGTTCTGCAAAAACGTTGTATATTCTGCAACGTACGTCGCAGTTTTAAGCACTTTCTGCTCCCGGGGATCAGACAATGATCATCTTCATGACTAACAAAAATCATGAGTTTACCAAGGGAATTAAGTTTAAATGACATCACTGGTTTTTCGTATTCCATTTGCTGTTCCTTCAGCACAAAAATCAATCAATATAAATTTTTATACTTTGTTAAAATGTAAAGATAATTATTTTGTTCTTAAACATTCATTTAAAACGAATGAAATCAAATTTTATTTACACTTACTTAACATAAAATATTACAGTATGTTTTTTAATTAAAACAAAAGTGTTAACACATTTTAAGAAAAAGTCTTCAGAATGAAGCTGTGAGGCTCTGCCCTGAATCCTGAAAATTCGCTCCCCAATAATATTAGTAGTTGTACATTACCAACCGCTTCCAAATTAGAGAGGGTTTTGTAGCTGGGTTTTATGTGGTGCATTGGCAATAATTAAAATTACAACAAACGCTAGAAAAACAAATTGATGGACATACAACACTCAAGGAAAATTTTCCTGACATAGAAGAGAGAAATATATATCCAAGCTAAAGGCGCGTTCTCACGAATTAAGTTTAATTGACTGATTATAGTCGATCAACAAAAGTTGAATGAAAACTATAGTGAGGACCTTTGTTTCAATAGAGTTGATCAACTTTCTAGTGGATCAAGAAATGTTTGACCCATTCAAACTTTATTGTTCACGTGATGAGTCATCCGCTATCGGCTTTCGACTTATTTCCACGCAAACGATCTATCATGGTTTATTTTATTCGAGAAACAAAACAAAACTGATTTTTTTATTCTCTAGGCCAAGTTTGTATCTTCGCGATCGTTAAAGACAGATTAAAAATTTATACGGTTTTGAAATCTATGGAAAATTTTACACCAGTTCGATACCTTAAATGTGATTTTCTATAAATAAATAATATTCCAATTCTAACTTTTATATTTTCGCTTATTAAACTGTTAATAAGTTCCTATTGAAATGTGTGACCAAAACTGATTCAAGTCATATTCAACTTTTATCGATCAACTATAATCGATCAACTAAACTTGATTCGTGAGAACGCGCCTTAAGCTATACGAATCTGTCATGCTCGGAATACAACTCAGATGTAGAAAGGTAGGTGAACTTACGTCGCACTGGAGAAGCACAACGGGCTACTGGCGACGATCCGGGATCAATCCCGAAAGAAGATATCTGAGGAGAACAACACGCAGTTTTGAACCATGGTGAGATGACGAGGCAAATCCCGAGTTTGCACACCACTGTCCAAACTTCCACACCACAGCAATGCTATGTCGAACTGAAAAATCGATTGGAGGACAACGCCTCGTAATTTTGAACAACGGTCAGACGCCATGGTCAACACATCTGAGCTGGCACTCAACTCTTTAAACCTCTACACCATTCCGAACTGAGGAGCTTTGAGGCGACGACGGATATAACATACAACAACGTACGTGATGGTCGTTTATCGGTAGGTTGTTATTAGAGTAACGTCGCTCTGAAGCAACACAATAGGCTATTGACAATGATCTGGGATCAAAGCCCGAATAGAAAGATCCGAGGACCCCACGTCATTTTGAACCACGCTTAGATGACGCGCCAACACCTGAGCTGGTTCCCCACTCTCCAAACTTCTACAGCCCAACCCTCTTATGTTTTTGATGTTTTAGAAGTAATGGAGGTCATACGGCTTCACTCTGAAATTGAAAAGATTAAAATTCATTATTTTAAATTATTCTTAATTAACTTAAATTATAATAATTCGTGTTGGATTTTTCTCTCAAATATGTATTCAGAATGATGGATAATTTCATATGTTTGGAACCGAAGTCATAAAGAAAAAAAGTTTCATTTTACATACTTTATTTATGTCCCATTGAATGCAAATAGTAATTTTTTTGTACAATGTTGCTAAAGACCTACCATGCTAAAGAGTGTTTATTTCTTGACGGCAGGTGTACAAAGTCGAGGAATTTTCCAGATTCTTGGTTTAACAAATGGTTGTAGAATATCTTTCATGAAAGTAAATAAAACACAGTTCAAAACTTTTAAAAACAAGACTGTGATTGTTAATCTTTTAGGAAGGTATTCACACATAATTACTTCAAAACTAAAAATTGACTTTTGTGATGATAGAATTTTGTAGTTTTGCCCTACAAAAATAGTTGAATGTATAAGAAATGGATAACTTGAATAGTTATTTCACGTATTGTACCATTTGAGTTCATAGTGTAATACAGAAATCCTAAAAATGTTAAAAAGGTGTTATATAACGTTATTTCCTGGACACTTGAACGGAATTTGAATTTCTTTTGAAAAAGATAAAAGGCAATAGCACATTTAGTTGTAATAATTCAATCATAACAACAGTAGGTAAAAAAAATTATATTAGTTAACAATAAAATAAGAAAGTTTTATCTTCTTATCAAAATAATGAATCAGAATACTCAAATCGATAAACGTATTAATGCAATATAATTTAATACACGCGATTCTTTTAGATTTAATAATTATGTCAAGCAACAAATAATGTATTCAATTTTCAATATTTTTATCGTCAATATGAAATAATATTTGCATAAGGAGCATCCATTTCCAACGAAGAAACATTTATTTTATTCACAGATTCAGTTTCCATTAGCCAACAAAAATAATATGTCGCTTTTCATAAGAATAATTTAAAATTCGTTCTTTTCACTTCCAACTTACAAAAATAACGTCGCAAAAAGAAACTCGAAAAAGGAATTATAAAATAAACTATGTTTGTGTGTGTGCTCTTCGATCTTCTCCCCCTTGCTGTTCGAACTAGCAAACATAACATTTTAACCTTGATTGAATTTATGTCACTCTTCAACCGCCAGGTGGCGCTCCAGCCATCAGTGGAAATCATCTAACCTTGCCAGATCTACAGATGCACGTTGCCTGCCACCGTAGGAGCAGGTGATTCCTAGCGCTCCTATATTGACTGTCAGATGTTTCTTGTTATTGGTATTCTGTTTCGACGGTACGGTTGCAGTTGAAGAGAAGCGTGGAAATTCGGTGATTGTGATTGGTCTGTAATTTGTGCGGACGGTTGAGTGTTTTGTTTCTATCTGTCGTGTTGAAAGGTTTGTTTTTAATCAGGATTTTAACAGACGATAAATATATCTTCATGCAGCTTATGAATATTTTAGTTTGGAGAGAGTTTCATTAACATATTTAAATGTTTGGTTTGTGAAAGAAGACTTATCGTTTAAGTTCATGAGGAATTCAAAATGCAGATTGGTTGGAAGCACATTTTTTGTATATTTTCGGTGATACAATTGTTTCGATTCAAATTTTAAATCGAGGAACATTCGGCGATGTTTTATTGCTGTGTTAAGTAACTGTATCAAAGGGTTAGATAAGTAAATCTCACATAAAAAGGAATTGAGGAAATGTTTCGCTGTTTGGGAGTAAATAACTAGCATTGTAAATGATTTCAATAACTATTTTTCTTTACTCAGAACAAATGTTTTCCGATGTTTAATGCTAGTTGTAAAAATTCCTTTTGTCATATACTGATACAAACTTTCAAGAAACCAAAGAGTTATTTCTATTTTGGTACTCAACACTTGAATTCTATAATTTTAAAGTATGCAAATGTTTCAGAAAAAACTCTTGCGGCAATTAATTAATTGATAAAATGTTTTGCTGATTTAAAAATACAATTAATTCTCCCCGTTTTCTTTTACAAAAGAACTGTTTATGATACGATCATTTAAATTTACTTTCTACCAATCAGGGTGAAAAGAATTCTTTGCCCAGATAAAAATGAAATAACGAGAATTCGCTGTAAATTAGAATATTCAGCACAAATTGGAATTCATTGTAATTGGACTCCATTTTTTAGAACCTTCTTTTCATTCGACAGAAAAGAGAATAATTATCTTCGACGAACCACATTTACCGTCTCCACGTTATTGTTTACTTTGATACCCTGAAGCACCTGCGAAAAATCAATACAGCTCGTTTCATTTTTGAATGCAACAAACAATAGAAAAACAGAAAGAATTTTTACCTTCTAAATATTGCTATCATTTACGATTTTCTGATACGAAATCTTAGGGCACTTTTTCGTGTTGAGTTCTAAATAGGAAAATATGTAACTGGGGTTATTCACAACAAATGGTTCGTTCCAACCTTCGCCGAAAGAAAGTTCGAATTAAACATTGGTGAATTTCACGCAGATTCCATCATCATCCTTAACGATCATGTTTGCAGTATTTTGTTGACGATGGATCAAACCAGAGTTAACGATGATTGATATTATGACAAGGATACCATGTGATTGAGAGACATTCAACCAATAGACTATGAGACATAATTATGTGTGTTAACTGGATAGACTTATGACATGAGTGTTGGAGTAAACGAAGATTTAGAGGAGGTAAGTTGTTATATTGCTTTTTACATATATTTAATCTTTAACATATTAACAGAATCTCGTGGCGAGTTTATTTACAGATCATTGTGCAAAAAGTGTGTGTTCAGTATCCTGAATCTTTCGTGATCTGTTATTGTTACAAACCCTTTTTCATAAAATTGAATATTTCCTGAAGAGGCCATGATTCGACTTGTAAGTGAAATACAGAAAGTCAAAA